>CM068826.1:29923716-30523716 GCA_028554795.2 Sinohyriopsis cumingii
GCAAGGATCCTTAAACTCTGCCCCATTTTGTTCAGTTGAATTTCACTCATTCTTCTGAACTGAGAATTTTTCTTTTCCTCAATCACCTGTTGATCTTTTTGCAAGAACTTATTTCAGTGTTGCCATCAATACCACTGTAAAAACAGTTGTTAGCATTTAAATGAAATGTCAGTGTTTATAAAGGAAGTGATCTTGTTACACGATTCTTTGGTCTTTTCATTGTGTGGGATAAGCTAAAATAGGTAATTTACCATTTTACATCACAAGATTTGTTTTTAACAATAGCTTATTGCATCCTTTTGATTTTATAATCTTGATAATTACTACATTATAAATGGCCACTTGTTATCAAAATGAAAAAAAATTGACATCTAAGAGAAGCCCAAAAGGTTATCACACTATTTGTGGACTAACATGTGCTCATCTGTATTACACTTTCAGATGGTGCTAATGTTATCTTGACAATTATCAGCAGCTATAATGGCAAACATATCTGATTTGACAAAACCTGACATCTGAGGATCAAATGGTAGTAAAGGATAGTTGAATTACTTGACTCTTTGTGGAGATTAATGTTTGATTCTTTATCAGCATTTTGGGAAAATGTGAGGGGTTAATTTTACATTTCTGTACCAATATGCTGGTCATGTTTGAAGCATGACCATCTTTGAGGGGTACTTTTGATTACAAACTTGTCAGTAACAAGGAATTCTGTCTATAAAGAGCATGTGACTATAATATGGTCATCCAAGCTGTAGTAGTAGTTTGCGCCTTATCCTTGTGCCCAGAATTGTTGGGTCATTATTTACAAATGCTGGTTACTTGTTAACTTGTGAAGAAACCATGATGTATAATTATTGTTCAGAGTATTTTGATATTCTAGGCAGTGAAAAGACCAACTGTGAGTTGCTTAGACCCAGATCTGTCATGGCATATTACTTGGTATGTAGATCCATTTTGATGCGTACAGCACTAATGACTTTGTTCTGGGTATCATGTCCAAATTGGAATGCATTTAAGATTTATGCAGATAATGCTGTTGTGCCAGAGATATGGCTGGCATTAGTAAAAGTAGAAGAGAAAATACTGACACAATTTTATGAACAGAAAAAATGCACTTCAGAATTTGACCAACTTGGATGCAAAGCATCCAGGCATAGAGGCCTTTCAGTATTAGACATGCTAATGTGTTATCTAGACTGATCCGGTGGCCTAGTGGTTAGAGCATCCACCTTGGATGAAGGAGATTGTGGGTTCGATCCCCGGCTAAGTCATACCAATGACTTATAAAAATGGTACTAACAGCTGCCTCACTTGGCGCTCAGCATTAAGAGGTTAGTGTTAGGACTAGTCGGACTGGTGTCAGGATAATGTGACTGGATGGGACATCATGCTACATGTCTGCGGCATGATGCCCTAGTGCTAGACATCCAATACAAACTGCCACACTGCAGACATTGTAACGATATGACTGAATTTTTTTTAAAGCTGCATTAAAAATCCAAATCACACACACACATGTGCTATCTTTCAAATATGGATGATGATACAACCACTAGAGAAACTTGAAAACAATTGTTTTCATGACATGTACACTCATCAGCACTGGAAGAAATTTCAACAGAACACACCTAGTGATTGAGATTTCTAAGCCAACTTCTTGCATTTGGCTGTTTGGTAGATGTCAGCCAGGTGAGCAGTCTTTGACTAATTTGGGCCTTTTATTTTGGATTTGTACTTTTTTGGTCAGCAAAGTCTGGATTGGGGGAATACATGTTTTGCAAACCACAAATCTAGATTACTTTAAAAGTGATTTTTGTTCCTTCTAGTTGTGAGATCAAAATGTCATGGTCACTGTCACTCTGGCTCAAGATATCAATAATCAGGAGGCATCTGTTGTATATTTGATATACTCCTTGGTAAGACTGCATTAGTAAATGAAGTTGAAGTGAACAATAAATTCTCATATTTTCCAGATGTGGAAGATGTCGAGAGACTAATGCCTGGTTTCCTTAGGGTAAGTATAATGCCTTAGGCTAGTGCTCAGCAAGAAAATTCAGCAATTTTCAATTTTTTTTAGTTCATCCTTGATAAAGTGGAAGAGAACCTGGTGTCGGTGATGGTTTCAGCATATGAAGATATAAAAGCATCTACATATGTACAACCTTGTTGCATCTTAACTGTTTGTTCTTCCTACGTCCTTTGTAGTGGGTTTCATAGCATATACAGTGCGACCCCCGCGATAATGCCTTACCTCGATAACACGAATTCGTATATTCATTCGCACTTGAAAAAATATTTTTTGTTCAAAATACGTGAAATAGTGTATTAATTTCCTATTTTTTATAAAATATTTTACCGTTATGGAAAAGCAAGTTCACAGACGCAAGTGGTTTTCTGTACTTTTCGCAGTGATTATTAGTTTTCACACGTTTCTTTCTATATCTCAAAATCTGAAGTAAAAGTTAAATGCACGCTGAAAGCATGTTTTGATTGTTAATTATTCTTGCTGTAGTGGTTCAAACGAATAAGTATACAAGCGTTAATTATTCGAAATTTACAAACAAAAACTGTACTAGTCAAAATCCATTCCAAAGTTTTTTCTGCAAGAATATTGTGGCATCATATATTATAATTAAAAAAAGATACTGGAGCTGTGCTATGAAAAGGTTTACTATAGTTTGTACCCTTAAACTTTGAAAATAACATTGAGACTACAACAATTTTTTGTAATGCATGGAATTGTGTACACTGTTTTGACTATTACACTCTGTCAGTGGTCATTCATGTCCCGAACAAAGTGATTTCACTGTAAAAATAAGTTTCCTTTCTGTCCTGACTTGTGATGAACCTCTGTGCCTGTACTGCAGCTTCCTCTTCCTGTCAACAACAGTCAGTCTGGACAGTTCCTACAAGTACCAGCTACTGTTCAGTATTGCATATCAATGTTTCAAAATGCACATTAACTGTTCAATGAAAATGTCACAGAACCACATGTTAGTTTGTAAAAAAAAAAACAAATTTTGACCGAGAAACACATTTGATACCAAGTTCTCATATTATCATTTCAATCTGGTCTCTAGTATAACATGAAAAACTAAATATTTTTATTTTACCAGTTAGCTGCACACCAGTGAACTTAAATTTACAAAAAATATGTCATGGCCTAGATGCACACCAAAAATTGGTTCTTTTTTCCTAAAAATCTGAACAATTGTACATTTTAGAACATAGAAGGTATTTTTGAATTTTTTTTTACTGTGCCCGATTTGACTACACCATGGATGGACAATATAAGACCTATGTGCCAGATCTGTCCCATGACCTTGTTTTATGTGTTAATTTACATCATAATGTGTGGCTTTAAAAATCACTTCTGGCTCTGCCCTGGAAGCAGTTGCTCATGCCTGGTCTAGATAGTATTGAAGACTGCTCTCTATCAGTGTTTGTTCATGCCATGAATGAGGTGATTTTTATTTTAAAAAATGTTACTTCACTTTTTCTTGAATCTATCATCAAGCACCAACCAAGGAGTTACATTTGTACTTTGAAGTCAGTCACTATGCTTTTCAGCAGTGGTCTGGCAGGACTGTTAAACTGCGAAGTTGTATGTTAGCACTGATGTTTCAAAAGAATTATTAACTTCTTAATGATAATGTGTTTTTGTTTTTTGTGGAAAAACAAATTTTAGACTTGTATGGTGAATTGGGATTAGCATTGTGGTTAAGTTCTGATATTTTTTGTGTAAAATTAAAACAAAACCCGTATAAAAATGATACTTTCACCATTGATCATTAAACACAGAGCATTTAATGTATGTCTATCCCAGCAGCACAAAATCATGTGTAATGGATGTAATGGTTTTGACCATATGGTTTTTTATTTTGTACACCTTTTAACTCATTAACCCCTTGCACCTCGTTTATGCGTCAGGTAGTAGCCTACTTCTGAGCTCTGTTGTGTCAAGGTCATAGAATATCCACTAAAATGGAGGGTATTAATAAAAAGGTAGACAAATGTAGCTCTACAATAATACCAAATAATCTGGACTTTCTAGTTGCACTACAAAATACATAGGGAAAAACAACTGTTTGGACCTGATTTTTTTGTTATTACACCCAAAATTCACCCGTGGTCGGAATCCAATTTTGTATCTGGATTTTAGACTTTTTGGCCTCAGATCTAAGGCAGACCAGTATGAACTGCACACAGACAGGCAAACTTTGCAAAAAGTAGGATAAGATGGGCATTTGGAATAAAAAGTGGTCTGGATAGAAGAATGATGGGTCCGTTAAGCAACAAATTTTTTTTTATCCTTCTGCTCATGTGTGAGCAAAATAACCAATGAAAAACATCTCTAACACAGGCATTAGGTTAAGCGGAAATCTCTTAGAAGTTGATGTATTATGATGTATTCAGAAATAGCCCCAAAAATGTTTCCTACACACATTTCAGTCGAAAATGACAAAAACCTCCAGAGGGTTAATGAATTAATTCAACCACCTAGACACTACTGATACTTTATTTGTCAAGGAAACCTTATGCATACATGCCACTCATTGTACTTTTTTTCAGCTTATTACATCTTGCACTAACCTATATATGGATTATGCAATTATGGTACATTAAAAAATAAAAAAAAAATAAAGCAAGAGAAAATGGCACTGGATGTTAGGCAAAACTGGCTTTAACATTGTGACTTGTGAATGTTATGCGACTGAAAATGTTGGAGCAGACAGGTCTTTTCAAACTTCAAAACATGTCAGATCAGAAAAAGGACAAATCAACACTGCTTTGCAAACTTTAAAAGAACAACATGAGAGTGATGTAATACAGCATTCAGATTTAGCAATTTTGTTGCTCATTGCAGAATTTATAACTTCATGATCATTCAGCGAAAGATAGACATGTTGATTTGTGAGTGTTGAATATACAAAATTCGTATGTTTTGTGTTTGTTTTCTGGGTCTGATGACCATTTGTGATGAGAATTTAGATGAGTTGCAGAACAAGGTTAGTGGCAAAAATAAATGTACATTTTTCATTCAGTGTATTGTAATTAGGGAATGTAACTTATAGATTTCACATTTTATGCACAGTTCACGCTCTTTTGACACTTATATTAACAATAATTATACTTGAGGTTGGCATGTATGCTTATGGATTAAATTGGATCAAAAGTATGGCAAACTCGGACATTTGCATACTATATGCACTTAATCAAGATGCAAAATTAAAATAAATTATACTGCAATAAATTGAAAAAATCATCAATCATCTTGTTTCATGGGAATACTTCATGGTGGTAGAAATATGAACTTAGACTTCATGTATGACATGCAGGTATTATATGGTTGATTTTTATACTTGCTTGCAGTCACTGATATGCAGCAAAAAATGTCACCAATTTCTGTATCTTGGTGACTTGAGTCATGTTCAGTTTATTATTCCTTAAAGGGGACGAAAACCCGGACCTGCACAATTTTATTGTAAATAGAAGGATATATAGTAGTTTGTGTATATAATCTATCCCGACTATTTTTTCTTTGCATCTATTGTATTTGCACAAACATTTCACACAAAATATTGTCCTGTATTACGAGATCAAACGGAAAGAACCTGCCCCGAATTTGTTAGCTCCCTTTCATACAAGCAGGATGTGACATCATTTGAGACGATTAACGTATAAGAGTTGTATTCAATTTGTGCAGCGAAGTGTCAAGTGTCAAGTAGAAACAAGATGATTCAATGCTCATCTCTAAATTGCATGAATAATAGCAGTTCTAGAACAATCCTTAATTATTTTACTTTTTTTTTTCTTCTCCATCTTTGAAAAGTAAGAAATTATCTACCAAATGAAATAACATTAAAGAAATGTTTACGCTTTTTCATTCAATGTTTCCAACATCAATATATTATACACGTTTCATTTTGTATGTAACTGCATCAGATGAATATGCAGTTTGTCTTCCACACTTACGTTCAAGAATGTTTTCCACTCGTTGTATAATAAACCCCTCCTTCCTATTCTGAATTCATCTTGTTTGTGTAATGTCAATAATAGAAAAATAAATTACTTATAAATGAAAGTCTGTGTGTTCATATAAACTCGTTATATTTCTTATAACTACACACACTGGAACACCACGATACAATTTTTTAAACAATTTTTTAAACAGATATTACTGTTAACTTGATTGATTGATAAATCTATTATAGTAACATTAGTCATTAATGTGGTAATTACTCTCAAACTCGGACCAGGCTGATTCGGTACAAATCGCTGACTGATTCAGCCCATATATCTGGCTGATTCTCGAAACTTCCAAGCTGATTCGGACCATGTGAAATGTTATTCAGTTTAGTCCAGGATTTAAATGTGACATTTAAATTTGTTTTTAAAAATGATCTTCTCATTATGTCCCAAGTACAATGAGCATTTCAAATATGCATTTAAAATAACAAAATACCGTTAGTATGTGTGAGCATGGTATTGTTTTATATAATAAAATAACGTAATCATGTTTATTGTGCATCGGCAATTTAGTAGTGAAATATTTTTAAACCACTCGTTCAGTTTTAAATAGTTTGTTTTATTGAGAAATAATAAAATTACGAACACTGACAAAAAAGAAGAAATAAACTAAAAGATGGGCGTAGCACATGATAGCTTTTATAAACTGTCCGAATTCTGTGCATTAGCCATGATATTGAACTCAATAGCAACCAGATTTCTTGAGTAGGCGTCAGTGATGGTTTTTATCAAGTTCAAGTTTCATTCATCAATGGTTAGCAAATCTCAGTGAACAATCAGATTAAATTGTTCAGTTAGAGAGATGGTACTTTAACCCTTTGGATTATTGACGGCAAGAATTCAGTCGATTTCGGGTTATAGAGGTCCTTGCCATAAAGTCGTCTCAGGATGACTTTAGTTATTAGGTTGGAGCCCTTTCATGTATAAAACTGCAGATGTCACATCATGCTTACACCCGCTCTATTTTTCCAATTAAAATGCATTTAATGATTTGAAGGGCAGAGCAAAAGGGATATATGCCACTTCTTTTTTCGTTAAGTACAGAAGCGGAGTTGATCAAATGGAAAAGTTGAAAAGCTGTAAATTTTATAGATTTAATAAGTTATTTAGTTGAAGAAAAACAACAATAAATAAAGCCATAACAACCAGGGCAAGTTCTCCATAATTCATGATCAGCAATGTCAGTGTGTACACAGTGTCCCAAATGACGTCACACCCGCTATTTTTACAGGGGGAGGGAAGCGCGTTGTTCTATTCAAGACGGACCGGGAGATGATCGGTTTTTCATTAATGTCTTCGTAATGAGTGAGAATAAAAGGTAAAACTTATCCGAAAATGAACCTTATACATACAGCAAATTATATATGAAGTTGGCACGAATTTCAGTTTTGCATGTTGGTCCCCTTTAATGAGTGTGTGAATGGGGATACTATTGACAGGATTCTTTTTTTCATGTAATATACAGTCTTAGGCAGAAAAGGACTATATCACTTGAACTTCTTGCAGATAGTGTTAACTGAAGCGAGTAGGACTGCAATTGTTATGGGGAGACAACTTAACCTGCAACTGTTTCCAATACTGAAAAGAGTTGTTTCCCTCGAATGGCATCCTAAACATTATGCCTGCTATTTGAAAACAGAAATTCATCAGATTGAGAGTTTCATTCAAAGAAAGTGTGATATTTAAAGAGAAAAATATGCATTCAGTGATCACACATACAACCTAGAAGCTGGAAACTTGGTGAGATCATGAATCTTTTTGAGCACTGTTTCCTCATTGCAGATTTAGGCCATTATGGTTTTTGTGTTACATTTCACTGACTTCGTAACATTTCATTAGTTGTTCCTTTTTGGGCACTGTTCATGCTGAATGCATTGAATATGATGATGATGATGATGATGATATGCATATCTTTTAGTACCACAGTTGCGCAGTAGAAGAAGGTCATCTTTATCTGGGTTTATTTAAGTTTGTGAATTTAGCTCATGGCCATATCAGGGTTTTTTTTGCCAAGCTGTATGCATACTATCCTACCTAGGATCATAAAACTTGATAAGTTGATGCGTCTTGATAAATGCTACACCCTTATTATAGAAAGAGCTTTTGTGATCTTTATGTTTAGCAACGTTCAGATTTTGTGTTCCTTTATTGGGTGGTATTTATGTTAGAATCATGAAACAACAAATTTTATTAATATTTTCAAGATTTTACATGTGTTACCTTCATCTGTTATTTTACAATCATTTTACAGAATTTTAACATCTGTATGTTTTACATTTTATATTGTATATAATGCTTATGCCTAATTTTTCTGTGATTTATTTTTACATTTTTCAATCATTTTTTTTCTTCTCTGACATATAACACTACTGCTTACATTCTAGCAGTGGATAATAAAAATAACTCTAATGCAGATTTGAAAAATTGATCTTTTTAAAAAAAAAAGGGAAACAACTCTGTTTATTATCAACTAGTTATAACACCTCTGCTACCACAGTAGAAAAGAATGTTTTTAAAAAAAAATTTTTTTGTGTCTTTCATGCCCTATCACATTTTGTTGTCAGGATCACTGTAGTCTGAATTTACTTTTTGCATGGTCATAAATGTTACAATGGCTGTTAGAGATCACTGAGAACTTTGTAGAGGTGAACTGTGTAATCGTTGATTAGATTTGAGATATCTATTAAAATTAATTGAGAATATCTTCTTATATATATATTACATATTTTTGAAAGGTAAATAGCAAGCTTTCTCAGTTAGCATTGCTATTATTGAATGGTATGGATAGTTTTTATTTGCCCCCATAAGGCAGAGCATATTTTGTTGTGTCCCTTTATACATCCATCTGTCAACAAATCTGTTTGCACACAATAAAAAGAGATTTCCACCACCTAATGTTCCCAGGGTCTGTGGTTAGCTTTCACACTGAGTAAGAATGCATCCTGTCAGTTTTGGGAATCAAAAAGTCAAAGATCAAGGTCTTTGTGACTGAAAGAAGAAAAAATGGTTTTTGTACACAAATAAATCGTTTCTCAACTATGTACTTGCACCAAAATTTGTACTGGACTTGCATGTTAGGTAAGAAGAATGTGGCCTGTTAATTTTGGAATCATTTGAACAAATAGTTTTCTGCACTGTAAGCTTAAATGAAGACTACATACTTTGTATAACAGTCCCTATTATTGAAAACCATTAGTCATTAAGCACCAGTGTTAACCAAGCCGAACTGGTGACTGAATAGAGGACTATTAAACACAGGTTAACCATATAATATTCCATTCATGTTACTCTTGTTAATCACTATTCTCAAGATGACGTTTGCTTTTCTTCAGATTTGTCGACATTATTTTTGTCTGAAGATTAGCATTTGAGAACCCAATGCCTTGTTGACTTCCAGTTTAAAGTATAAATTTAACAAGTTTGAAATTTCT
This sequence comes from Sinohyriopsis cumingii, assembly GCA_028554795.2. Taxonomy (NCBI): domain Eukaryota; kingdom Metazoa; phylum Mollusca; class Bivalvia; order Unionida; family Unionidae; genus Sinohyriopsis; species Sinohyriopsis cumingii. The sequence goes on from CM068826.1 coordinate 29,933,181, forward strand.
ATGTTACAAGTCACAAATGCCGTACAGCAACCTACTTGCAGTCACAAGGACAGCATATTGTGGATCGTAGTATTTATGTCATCACATATTTGCAATTGTATTAAATGTATCTTAATAAAGACCACACATATTTACTGTTTATACACAAGAAATTAATAAATAATTCACGTACCTCTACAGCTGAAGATGTGCAAGTCCTTAAAGTAGACCGCTTGCTGACAAGATGTTCCATAATGTAAAGATTTTGTCTTACGGTGAGGCATTTATACACGGACGATGCCACAATACATTTCTGTGCGCTGGAAGTATTTGGTTCTTCCCATCAAAAAACACTTCGCACATGCGGCAAAGGCTGAACCAAACTCACTATTTCAAAATCTTCGTTTAATATACATAAATCACCCTCAGGTATCGTTGTACACAAAAATGAAACCTGAGTAAAATGTATTTAATAAATAAAAGGATTTATACAATTCTTGAATTAAAAGAAATTGTAAACTAACAAAAAGGTGTTTGATATGAAATATTTGACAACAATGTGAGAAACAGTTAAGTGTCATATCTACAGCCTGTGTTCTTTACACATGCATCACCTAGTAAAAATAACTTGTTTTGTAATACAATGTAAACTAATCAATTCTTTTTTTTATATATATTTTTAAGGCAACATTTGAATGGTTCAGTCTTTACAAAGTGCCTGATGGTAAAGAAGTGAACAAGTTCGCTTTTGGTGGTGATGCAAAGAAGAGAGTAAGTTTACAATTGATAGAATATATCATAGTTTACTTTATAGATATTTTGGGGCTAGAATGTATTCTATTTGTGAAGGTTGTTGTTGTTGTTGTAGGGTTTAATGCCATTTTTTAGCACAAGATAGGCTATACATGGCGGCTAGTATAAATAGTGGAGAAAGAATTCGGGAAAACCCCAGAAAGAACCACCAATCCATGAGAAGCTACTGGCAAGCTTTCTCACATACCTACATTGGCTGAATCCAAGACATGAACCCACACAGACAGGCGAGATGGCAGTGATCCTTAATGGTGAGCGCTTTAGACCAATCAGCTACTCTGGGCCCATTGAAGGTTGTAATTGTGTCAGTAAAGTAATCTTGAATGCTGTAAAATATGAAGTTTAATTCTTACATAAAAATGATCTAGAACCCAAAATTGTGAAAATTGGTACCTGCAAATGTAAATGAATCTACAGTATGTGTCATTTAGTTTCTTGTGAATAAATAGAACTTTTATCTTAAAACTTTAACAGACGCCATCAATTCTGATTTTGAATGAATTCCTATTTTAAACTTCTATTATACAATTACAATCACTTCTGTTTGATTCTGATTTTCCAGTCAGATAAAATATTACATAGTTTAACTAAACAGTGGTATATCTAGATCAGTGAAATGCTTATAACGTCTGATTGTAATTCATTGGTGAAGCATATCGAAAGCACTTAGGTCTCAGAAGTACTTGTATGTTGACCAGTATTTGAGTGGGAGAGATGATTCCCACCACCACATGTAATTTAAAAAAGAAAACACGGATTATGTCAAGTTGAAAGAACAATCAAGTATTCATTCATGGAGTTTGTAACTAGTCACAAAGGTCTAAGTATACTTTTTGAACATTGAGTTTGAACATAATGTTGCCTTTGCTGAATCAGATCACACTTCTGAATTTGTCAAACAAATATTTATCCATTCAAAAATATCAATATATCATTTTTTTCTTGTACATTGCTGAAAATTGGTTTTTAACAGTTGGAAAAATATTGACTGCCTTACTTAGGAATGATTGCTCTGTCAGGCTTAAAAATCCTGAAATGAAAACTGATTATTCGGGTGGACCTACTTGATCAAAATTGTGCTTGCTAGCAGGAAAACCAAAATCATCTCTCAGTCTGACTTCATTCTAATCAAGTTGCTAAATGTCTTAGTTTTGAGACATTAAGCTTGGATCAGTCTGGGTTGGTTGATGAGGTTTGTCCCTGAGCAAGGTGCTTAACTCCATTTGTCTTGGCATGATACAACATTTGTGTTGTTGTGCCTTTAAAAAAACATGAAGCAAATTAAACAAAACATTGGTTGTAACATTATTCTTGAACAGCTTTTAATGAAGCTTGAGCTCACAATTTGTCAGATTTCAAGGCAAGGCCAAAGTTTCTTAACTCCTCATCTTCACATTAAGGATGGGTGCTTGTCATGTAGATTAAAATTAAAACAAATGCAAAATCAGAGAATATTTGGGTACTGAAAGATTGATTGGTCCTTGTATAGAAGATGAGTTCATCTGAAAATACTACATGATAATATAATGTTTAATACATTTCAGGACTTTGCCATCGAAAAAATAGTTGAAACTCATGAACAGTGGACAAAATTAATAGGAAAGGAAGTGGATTGCTTGGGGATTGCATGGTAATGTATTACTGATGGTTGATGGAGATATTGTTCTCCTTGAAATTTAAAGAGGGATAATCTGACAGAATTTTAAAGAAATATATTGATGAATTTCAGAGAGGTTTTTATGCCATATCTGTGGAGAGGGCATATAGTCTTACCAGTTTTAGACATGATACATCTGTGTCAAATTTTGTTTCTGCTCAATCATTTTTTAAAGGACATAATGAATTTAAACCAAATTTAGTTATGAGGTTTTCATTTTGAAGACCTGTGTGAGATTATAACCATTTTTTCTGGCCAAATGTAATGGAGTTGCAACTCCTGTTTGACTAAAAAATTTGCCTTTCATCAGACCAACAACAGGATGATGTCACATATGTAAATACAAGGAATAAGCTAGGAGATATAACAGCTCAAAACTGTCATCCAAGTAAGCTCATGATCAAGATGATTCTGATTACTTGATGAAGAAAACAATATTAAATCTTTTCTCTTAGTAAACTCGCTCGGATTAATAGCTTCAAGGGATTATGTTATACAACTCCAATAAAGCAAAGGCTATTTGACAATATTTGTATTGTAACATTTTCAAAATACTGTATTTCATGTTATTTTTCGTACACGAGAAAATATTATTAATTTCAATGTACGAAAAATTATATGTAAAATAAATAATTATCATTTTGTGGTAATTACCGTGTAGGAAAAATAAAGGGATCATACCTGACAAGGCCTGTGGAACACACGACACTTGACAACCTAACGTACAAAACTAATGTATAAAATCGGTCTCATTCTGCTCAACTCCAGAAAAAATCTGTTGTTATTATGAGAGAGAGAGAGAGACAGAGAGAGAGAGAGAAATAAGAAAATAATCTTAATTGTTCAGTTACCTGTCAGTTGTGTTATTCTTTATGTAAACACTACAAGAGCACTATTATAGTCCATTGGCAATTAAAACCTGGTTGTAATTATGAGATCCATTGTCACTGTGCCACATGGCTATGCAGAGGTAATATACATGCTAATTAAATACGCTTGACCTTTAGCTTGGTCTTTTCTAGTAAATACTGGATTGAAGACCAGATTCACCTCTACAGATCAAATTAAGGAGGCTTTACGTAGGGAAATGAGGCTACCCATGGGGTATTGAAAATGTGTACAAGTCCATTAGCTCGAGAAAAATATTAATTTACTGATACGTGTTCTGAAGCCAGTTGAAAAAAGGGCAAATGATTTTGAGAGAGAGAGAGAGAACAACAGAGCAACTTGTATATAAAAATATTTTTGTATTATAAACATAGCATGTTATTTTCAAGGACATAATTTGTGATCCAACGTTGGACGAATGCACAAAACAAATACAAAAACATGATGCAATGAAACATTCATAATTGTCAAGAGTTTTACAAGTCTTCCAGCTCAAAACCTTCAAACCATTCACATCCTTCGTCACTGGAAAGACTTTCCAATGGAGCTGCATTGTCGCACCTTATGTAGTGGTCCTCTCTACCATTTAATACATTTGAAAGGCCAGTAACTTTGAAGCTACTGATTATCATGTCCTTTTTTTCTTTAATTCTTCATTGGCTTCAAAAATCCAGTCAGTCATCTGCTGCTTTGAAGGGGCTGGAATTTTTTCGGTTGCCTCCTCACCAGCTTCCCTGGTTGCAATATTTTTGGAAGTCTGGTCCTTCATGTACGTTGACCATTTCTTCCACAACAGTCCCTTGAAAGGCTTTTTTAGATACACATCCAGTGGCTGTAGTTTACTTGTGCATCCACTGGGGATTACTGCCATTGTTGTTCTGGATTTTTTCATGGAGTTTTTTTTACTCCATCAGTCAAATGGCCACGGAATGAATCCAACACTAGGAGAGAGGGTGTGCGCTTCGTGTGTACTTTCCAAACTTCTTCAATATAATCCAACATTAGGTGTTCATCCATCCATGCTTTTTGTTGAACTTTGACGACAACTCCCTTTGGGATTTTTAGATTTTTTAAATTTCTTTTTCCCCGAAAGATTATCATGGGTCGCGACATGTCACCAGATGCCAGGCATGTCAATACACAAGTTATATGGCGTTTGTCACTGCCGGTACCTCTAATACACACCTCTCTCGTTCCGACTCTATCAACTATCTTCCCTGGAACCAAGTTGAAATACACTGGGGTTTCGTCCATATAGCCAATTAAATATTCGTCAAATTCCTCATCCTCCCGCATCTTTCTTATATATCGGGTAAAGCACTCTTTTTTTTTCCTCTAGGTTTCGAGGTAGTTTTTGAGATATTGAAGTTCTACATCTCAGTGTGAGTCCATTTCGCTTGAAAAATCCATCAACCCATCCTCTTGAGCCCTGAAACTTTAGATTTTACTCCTGAATAACTGCAGTAGCATAATTTTGTAACATCTTAATTGTTACAGGCACGTGATGGTCCCGCATACAGAGTAACCAGGATAAAATTTCCTGCTCCTTCTCATGCGAATACGTCAAGGGTCGGCTGGCACCTGGAATAGATCCTTTCTTTGTCCTTTGAATATTTTTTGAAAAATCCATTTTCATCCAGCTTGATAAAGTGCTTGGTGTAAGGTGGTATTTTGCAGCTATGGGCCTAATTCCACATAGTTTTGCCTCCTCAGCAATTCTTATTTTATCGTTAATGTCCCATTTCGTATGCTTTCCTCTTACTGGTGACTTTGCAGTACCAGGAAACTGGCTTATATCCCTCATATCTTTGCTGTAGTCCAGCTTGTCTACTGCAGGCTCAGGAAATTTGTCAGCAACAATGGGCACCTTTTCAACAGTATCTTTGGGTATGATGGCATTATCTGCTGCATCAATATTTGATTTATACAGTTCAACATCATCTTTTACATTGGCGATCTCGGTAACTGAAGTAACAGACAAGTGATGGGTTTCACCTTTGTCTTTTCTGGGCCGTCCAGGTCCAGTTTTCCGCCTTTTGTTTGGTGGTTCAGTGCATTTAGGTGGTGGTGGGATAAAAGTCTCTCCCTTTGGCAGGGGTTTGAAGAAACTTAATAATGACATACCCAAGCATGAACAGACCAAGATCTTTGAAGATATTAACTATGGGCATACATAACACGAACTCACGCAGTCAATGACTTTTGCATTTATGATTAAAAGTAACTGGGTTTTTATAGTTTTTTTTACTGCATTACTATATTGAGCCAATAGGATTAATTGCCAAATGGTCTGTGGTCTTCGCGTCTTCCTTTATTGAGATATTATTTTTACTGGATAAATAAACTCCAATGGCTTCTGAACTCGCTTTCAAATGCGTGCTTTGCTTTATTACATCGACTGACGTAATCAAGAGCGCTCATTAACGACGCTGTCCAGCTGTTGATGAATAGCAGTATATATTGTAATGACAACAACAGAACAAATACATCAATCATTATATTTTCTTGCCAATACAAAAGACGAAGAAGGTCAATAAAATGAATGTGAATAGATTCTCATTTAATAAAACAGTTGCCCTTTCTGAGTAAGCTGAGCAACGGGCTTTCTACACACTTATAATTGGTGAATTCTTTGGAAATGTTTCTGTACATTTGAAACTTCAACACAGAAGGAGCATTTTTCGGATTTCTTGGAATTATTGTAATTGAAAGGACTTTTAGGAAACAAGAATTCATTCACCATGCTGTAAGTTAATTTAATTATTTCACTTCTGTATTTTGAGAAATAAATTAATTTCAATTATGCAAAACTTGTTTGTTTTGCTATTTCTTGTTGCGTAGATTAAGACAATGGAGTCGTAACATGGTATTGATGGCAAAAGTAAAAGATCAATGAGCAAAATTAACATACATGTATTACTTACCCCGCCTGGATTCATGTTTGGTGACACACTCCTTCTTCAAAAGATCTCAACCAGTTGAAAATGAATTGACGACTTGTGCCTCAGTTAAGAACATGCCCAAAGTTAGTCATTACTCATAACTTGCTTAGCAAAACAATACCCTGGTCATTTGATGTACCTAAATCGAACTTTGATCTATTTTTGAATCCGTTTGAAATGGGAACCTGTCTTCGGTTTTAACAAAATGAAATAAAAATAATGGATAAATAAAAAATAAAAATGCAACTAAACCAAAGATTTTATCTCTTATTCTAGGCTGTAAAATTTAAAGGGCAGTACATTTTTTTTTTCACATTGGCAAAAGTAAATCTTCACAGAAGATCGTTTTATGTACGAAAAATAATAGGATAACCAAAAAAATATTAAATTTTGTGTACAAAAAAATATGATAGAATTAATTAATTATTATTTTTATGGCTTGATGGTGTACGAAAAATTAACGGGTACGAAAAATAACATGAAATACGGTAGTGCTCATGTTTGTAAGTCTGCATTCACTCTCTAATGGAAAAATGTAAACCAAATCGGTTTTGAGTCCTAGTACTGTTAGTGGTATATGTGTTTTAATCCTTCCACTTTTAATACGCCTGCCTTTTTGTTAGTCCATTAACTTTTCTGCACAGTAACATCAGCTCTATAGTACCTGTCTTTGCCAAACTTTACAGGTAAGTTCTTCTTGATAAAGAAAGAAGCCTATCAAGTTTGGGTTAATAGGTCAAATATCAGGGTCTCTGACTGAAAGAAGAAAATGGTTCTTTATAAAACTGTTTGTTGTTGACTGTTTTCCGTCACCAAAGTTTGTTAATGACTTACATTTAGAGTTAGAAAGAAGCCTGTTAATTGGCATCATAAGGTGAAAGATGAAGGTCACTGCAGTAGAAAGAATAAAAATGGTTTTTACATAATATCTTTAGTTCATGACTGTTATGTATATTTGATTTAATTTATATTAGATTTAATTTAACTGTTTGTTTGTTAGTTTTATTTTTTTATATTTCATTACATGCTTCTGTAATGTAACTTTATTTACTGGATTTGATATTTCCAGAATAGAGATCAGTTCTGACTGATCTTTTTAAATTTATGACATAAACAATTTTTTAGTGACCTTGTATATAATGCCGACCTAGTTCCTGACCTTGATTCATAACCAGTAGGGTTCTGGTAAACAATTTTTAAAAAAAATTCTTTCCCAGAGTAAGAGCCATTGATTTTAGTTAAGGCCATACTGGTAGTATGTGATGTTAGGCATGTAAAATTCTTCTATTTTGTTCTAGAAAAATGACCATGTGACCCTCATCTGGGCATCTGTTTTGCATTGTAGTTAGACTTATTATTGATGTTTTAAGAAAGAATGGTCATTTGTGCCTTAACACTTGAGACGTCCGGGTGTTTTATGTTGTGTCCAGTTTGGGCTAACTATTTTATTTTCTTCAAATTATTTGGATTTCAAGTAATTGTTTTCTCTGGAAATACTAGTGCTCTAAATATTGGACAAGGACATTTATCAAAATTTATACAGAATTGAAAACCTGAAATGATATTTTCTATCATTCAACAAGAGACTGTTGACACTGCAGCACTTGACAGGTTACAACAGATGTCATTGTCTTCCATTTTGAATTTCATCAGGATTCAAACTCAGTTTTATTTAGGATTTTTTAATAATAGGACTTCTGTTTTTTAATTCTTTGATTAATTTTGGATTTGAAGTTGCAAGAGTGCAGCACATGCATCTTTAACGTTAAATAAGTAAGTTATTATCCTACTTTTTTTTACAGATGGTTGTAGATGTTGTAAATAGTTATGTATGCATTAAAGTTTTAAAAATCAGTATTTGTTCCAGAAAATCAGTATATTTATCATAATCAGTCAGTATTTTTGTGCTCTGGGATTGGCAGCTGTGAAATAATGGCTTCAGGACGACTTTAAATAAAGAACAAGATCATTGAGACACATTGGTTATTAATCTCCAGTGTCTACATAAAGGACTTTTAAACACTGGTGGGTGTATATATAATGTGCCATTCATGGTACATACTAATTCCAAGCTTAAGTCCATTGATAAGTAGCTCATCAAGTCAATCAACCAGCCAAACAATCAGTGATCCTCTACTGCTCTCCAGAATGAATACTTGTGACTGCTTGATGGCAACTTTGTGGATTAGGCACAGGATAATTCTGGTTTATTGCTTGCTGTAAACATGCAGTTCTTATTTTAAAATGTTGAATCAGTGAAGATTTTCACATCTGCAATCTTCATTTGACTGCTACATCAGTTGAATTAAATGAACTAAGATTCTCTTACCAATCAGATCTTTTGCTTATCTTGTTTTTAAAAGTGTCATAGGGACTAGCAGTGATGGTTTGACTATGTGGACATTGTAGTTTACTATCGTTTGGATGCAGTGCCAATTTGGGACATTTTCTTTTCACAGGCATGTAAGTCCATTAATTTTATGAATTAAGTCTGTACTTAATTCTCTCAAAGATTTAGTCTTGAACCCCTAAATTTTGGAAATGTTCTGGGTGAGAAAAAAAATTCTTCATTTATGCTGTAGTGTAGTAGTTAATTAGCTATAACCATTTTATCAGTGATTACTCCATATTGGAGGTGTAACAGCTGACGACATACATGTGTGAAGTAAATGCTGTATAAACCTGTCCGATGTCGTATTAGCAAACATTTCTATTTGTCTGTTGCTAAATATTATTAGTATCAAGTCTTTGGAATTATATAATGAGATATACATTGGTGCTTTATTCCTGCATCAACATGGAAATGTTGCATACTTTTCTACAAATGCATGAAAAATACACATACTGACACTCTAGAATAACCAGACTTTCCACATTCTTCTTGCTTGTTTGTGCACACTGTAAGATGTATGCTGGGCACTGGAACTTACCAGTACTATCAAGACAGTATGGACAGTAGTGGACCTAGCAGTCATGCTGACAATGGTCCTTACTCATGGATAGCTGGTGTTGGCCATTTATCAAATTGTTATGATGCACATGGATGTATGATCCTCCAAAAGGAGATATAAATGTTATAACTCTTGGCAAAATCATTAATAGTAGCAATTTCATGACTTGTAAAATAATTGATGTATTTCTAAATACTTAAAGGTATTGATTTCAATTGATTATGTGCAAAATAGTTGGCTGAAAGATAGATCAATAGATACGTAGATAATGGATTGAATTACCTGTTTACATACATAAATTCATACAGGGTAGTCATGCATGTGATTAAGGGACTTTACACAATCCTTTGAAGAGAAAATATAGGATGGTAGCTTGTCAATATAAAAGGGATGATGCAAACAGCTGCTACAATTCAGCTGTATAAGGGCTGTTCCATTTAAACATACATGGTACACAGGGAAGGCAGTTTTTAAAGAATATATATCCGTGTACTTTGATTTCATAGAGTTCATATTAAAATGATAAGAATTTTTTTAATTGCATCTATGGGTGAGTACCCCACTTTAAAAGTGCCTTCCCTGGGTCCCATTTATTTTTTAAAGGAACAGCCCTAATTAGTTTTTTAATATTTCAAAACCAGTTCTTAGCTCTGAAAAAAACCCGAAGTTGAATGACATGCTAAGCATGTTGAAATAATGTGGTTTCTTTTATTTTCATGGTTCCAATTTTCATGGTTTTGTATAAATAAATAAAAAACATTTTCATATGTACTTAAATTTGTGGAATTTCTAGTCAAAGTTTGCATATTCATAGATATTTCATTTCATGGATTAACTTTAACAAAGACCCAAAATAAATAATACAAAAGAAAACTACGCTGACAACAAACAGCAGTGGTATCGTTGGTTAAAGCAATACTGCCATATATATAAACACAAATGAAATACCTGTCAAGATCAATCACTTACACTAAGCAATAAAGGGAGACAATACTAAGTTAATTGATTATTGAAGTATGCTCTCAAAACACTTTCCAAAACAAAATCAGTGTAAACACTAAGAGTTAAAAGAAAGCAATGGGAAACTTAGTCTTGTGTCATCATTTTCTTTTTTAAAACACCATTAGTTACGGAATTTGGATAGTGTTTTCTATACCACAATCAGTATTTTACATGTATCATATATTGTAATTCAATATATATTGTGATTCTCATTTTAACATGGTTTGGTACATAACACAGCCAGCAGTAATGGACCCTGACTACCGAGTTCTAATGAAGGAGAGCTGCACTTAAGTTAAAAAATACCAGTATTTGTACATAAATGATGAAATGTAAGACAAGTTTATGATGTTATTCTTTGAGGAAAAATGTTGACAATAATTTTTGTAAGATTATTTGTCAGAAACATGATCTTTATCTTAAAATTCCTTTTAATATTTTGTTAAACACTATTATAAAAACAAAATTCATCTTTAAGCACTAAATGTCATCTATAACAATAAAAATTGCTTTGTATCATTTTTTGTGACGCAACTGGAACAATTCTATGATGCAGTATACTATAAGGCTTGTGTACATGTGATGACAGAATGCATTAGGTCTATTGAATTGGTTTGCAACCTTTGTGATCCTATTGTGCCTGCCACCACCCCCACCCCACCCCGATTTGGTCACATGCTGAGGTCAGGTAATTTGTTCTCAAATTGGCATGGACATGTGTGTCATATAGACACATTCCTAGTTTAGGGGTACATTTGTTCCTATAATGAGCTTCATTACCAATTATCCTTAATAAATCCTTAGATTTGTACAATGTAGTTATACATTTTTATACATCTGAACATGAAATTTTTTTAAATATGCAGGTGAGTGATTTGGAATAAAGCAAAGTTGTGCTTGAGTAGGTATATGGGGGGGGGGGGGCGAAAGAGACACACACAGAGACAGAGATAGATGTTGCCTTTATCTACACTGTAAAAGAGTTGCCAAAGTATGTGTTTCTTTAGGCATAGTTGCAGTCTGATGAGACTGGAAAATGTGCAGAGGAGCATGAAAGTATAAGGCAGTGTCTTTGTTTTCACAGATAAATTATAGGCAGATATGGTTTGATATAATTTAAGATGGAGGATAGAAGAAAGGCAGACATACACCATACAAAAGATGATTTATTTTTATAATATTTCTTTTTAAGTGAAAATGTGACAGTGGGAGGCAGCCCATACAGGATCTCACAAGAGGATGCTCAGCATGAAGTTGGCAAGGTAAATAATCAGTACATTTAACTGTTGACCCCTAGAGATTCTTTTCATTTTTGTCTGAAATAAGAGCAGGAAACCCATTCTGAATGCATCCAAACGCCTGTTTCCAAGAGATTTTTGCTTAGCTAAATGGTTAGGGATATAAACGCTGTTGGTTTTGATTGACTGTTTCCTTTGCGCACATGTGCAAAAGGGTGAAAATTGTTATGTTTTTTCCATATATTGGACCCACAATTTTTTTGTCCTGACCCCTTGTACCCCTAATATCAAACTTGTCCTGCTTTTTGCGAAGGTTCATCTGTCGATGTCCAGTTTGGAACAGTTTGCTTAAGATCTAAGGCCAAAAGTCCAATCAGAAAACAAACTTCATTTCCGAAATCTGTAGTTTTCAGGATAAAATAAAAAGGCATCAGCTGTAATTTTTAATGGCAGTAGAAAGTCTACATTATTTGATAACATTGGAGAACTACATCCTTATTTGCTGTAATGCCACCCACTTTGGTTAACTGTAAATGATGTTAACATTGCAGAGCTTGGAAGTATGGTACTTCATGATGCATAAACATGGCACATAGGGTTAACAAGTTAATTGTAACCTACACCGTTGGCGGTAGGATATAGAAACAGTTGATATTAATTTCTTTGAGAGATCCAATGATAATTTAATTGAATGGCTCTGGCAATAGCATACATGCCAACCATTACACTTTTGGCATAATCATTAAGCTTCTTTTCACTAAATTATGCCTTATGCTTAAATATATTCGAATTATGCGTTTTCAATATATCCCCCTCCCAAAAAATTAATAATTTGTTTTCTATTTTTATTAACATCCTGTTAATCCCACAGACAGAAAATATATAAATATATCTTCTATCCAACTACGACATAAGAGTATTCTTGTCCGTAGACTTCCATGCACTTTCCTAATAGTATTATGTTCTATTTATAGTAGCTGCTCTGTTTCCAAGAAACATGCTGGTTCTGCTTTCAAACTTTTGAACTCGGTTTTTATATATAGCAGCTGTATGGCTTAGTTAGGAGAGAACAGACTGGTTTTCTAATTTGTAATCTTTGCTTGCAGATTTTTTGTTCAAATTCATATCTGATATAGGACCAGTTTGTAGGTTATTGGCACTAAAAGTCGAGTCAGATTTGTTCTAGTTGATGCATGTGTTAGAGCAAAATGTTTTTTAAATAATTTCACCGATGGATTAGAAAAGATGAAAAATCTATTCAGAGATGAATACATGAATTACATATTACAGCGTTCCATTCTAGGGCAGCTTCACGTCCCTTGCAGGCTGTGTGGAAAGGATTTTAATATTGGCCATGGTGGTAAAACAAAGAAACATTGAATTAGCTCGTTTTTCTAACTCCAATACTAAGGTAACATCTTTGTCTTACTACAGCAGAACTAAATTGTGGACACAAATTTTATAAATGCAGAGGCGTTATGTACCAAGTTCTTAATAGAACATGGACTATCATTAGCAGTAGAAGACTACATTGGTCCTTTGATCCAACGGACGTTTCCTGAAAATATGCTTGTGCAAAAACAAAAACATCTAATATTGTTAGGTATTTAGCAGAATATACTTCACTTAAAATTGCAGAAGCCATGAAAATTGGTCCTTTTAGTATTGCAACAAACAGGAGTAGTGATTATGACAAATAATTGTACCCAGCCTGTGTAAGAGACTTTGACAACAAAAAGGGCAAAGTCAGAGTACTCTTCTTTCATTACCAGAATTAACAGTAGATTCCACTGGAGAAAACATTTTTGTTTTTATTTGCTTGATAATGCTTTGAATAAACATATGTTTGCAGAACTGTTTGGGGTTTTCAGCTGATACTGCATTAGTGATGACTAGAATTCATAAAGAAGTTGCATTCTATATTTTGAAAAATGTCTCCATCATTGTTCATATCAGATTGTCTCTGTGATATGATGCACCATGCTTCAGAAAAGGCTGCTGATAAATTAGAAGGAGAACGCCTGAAGTATCAAGTTGGCACTCTACCTGACAATGTACTTCATGCGGACAGAGTTGATTTTTTTCATCTTATTTCCCATCTAAAAGACCCAATAACTGGAAGATATAAATCTCATCTTCCTTGCCAGGTTATGAAAGGAATAGTTTTTTTTTTACCATTCTAATGCTGACTGAGAGATTGTTCAGCATTGTTAACAAAAGTAAAACTGAATTCAGATTCAGGTTCAGTAACCCAGCACTTAGTGCTCTATTGGAGTCTGTTGCTTTTTAAAGCTCAGAGTGTTGTATATGAAAACTTGAAGCAGTAATTGATGTTAAAAGTCCAGAGGGATAAATAAATCATTTTGTACATATGCTCATTGAATTTTATCATGTTATATGTGGATTACTCTTTTTCTTGTTGGATTACTCTTTTTGTCCACTTGGATTGCACTTTTCCTCACCAGGGGTTGGCATGTATGCAGTAGGACAGAATAGTCAGCATTCATCTCTTTAAAATTTCCTATGAATATTTTATTGTAACCCAGGGTTGGCAATGGGACATAAACACAGCAATCATTTCATTCAAATTTCCTATAATTCTTCACTTCAACAAGGCCTGACAAGTTGGGAATACATTTTGCTTACATTTCTTTGAGCTATGATCCTCGCTGGATGTAGAGCAAGTAAATTTGCTACAAAGCTTAATCTTGACAAGCTCTGAACCGATTCTTACCATATTTTACAGAATTATGGTCTGATTGATTTTTCAGTATATCACTGTTATATTCATGAAAGAAAATGTATTGCTTAAGTGGTCATGATTCTGGCAGTGTGCAACAGATATCTTCTTTCAGTTTTAGTTATATTGCAATTGTGAACACTAATATCAATGGGTATTCCAGTGGCTTTTAAACATTCTTGGAAACACAAAACAAAACAAATTCTCAACCAAATAGATTATGGGCTGTTCCAGTAAAACATGCCTGGGACCTAGGGAAGGCACATTTAATGTGGGCTACTCGCTCTGAGAAATCAAAGTATAATGGCATATGTGTTTTTAAAAAACTGCCTTCCCTGGGTACTATGTATGTTTAAATGGAACAGCCCCAGGAACACTTTCACATCAGTCTTTATTTGTTCACATTTGCTTTGAAGCTTTATCTTAGCCTGATATAATATGGTTATTATGTTTGGCAGATTTTATTCAAATTTTTATGGTCCTGCATTCATTGTTTAGTCTGTCAAGTACAACTGTCAGTCATCCTTGATTTAAATGTTATTTATTTGCAGAAGTCGATATGGAAAGTCCATACAATCAAAAAAAACATAAAAAGGATTAGCAATAAGCTTCAACATATTTCGAAATATCTCTTTTTTAAGAAAAATCTTTTTTTGATGATGTGACTGGTGCAAGTAATGAAGGCAGACATTGAAAAATGCAAATGAGGTCTCTTCTAAGCATTTCTAGTAGAAACACTATCATATACATGAAAGACAAAGTTAAAAAGGTCTGTGTTGAAGATGGGGTAGGTCAGCTTCAGGTGCATACATGCTGACCATTACGCTTTTGGGATAATCGTTACATTCTTTTTTCATGCAGTAAAAAATAAAATACAAATAAAGCAATAAAGAAATTTTTGTTGTGTTTATCATTTTATTATCGTCTCTTTAAATACATTCATATATAGTTGAGAATAATCTTATAAAGATGACTGCTGTGTAAGAATAGTAATTTACTTTGAAAGAAAAGTGTGCCAGATGTTAAACAAAGAAAGCTTAATGGTGTGACTTGTGGATATCATATGACTGAAAATGTTAAAGCAGATGGATCATTTAGAAGTTCAAAAGATCTCAGAAAAAAGGACAAATCAGTGCTGCATTACAATTTTAAAAGAATTGTGAGTGATGTAACACAGCATTCAGATTGAGAACATGATCATCATGCTCATTCTGGGATGGCGCTGGTTTTAAAAAAGTTGTAGCCCAAAAAATTGGCAACCTCAATATTTTGTTGCTAATTTTTAAAAAAATGTCGCAAGTTTCATAATACAGTACTGTCCTATTATCTCGACATCCTTGGGACCAAGGTAATATTGTCGACATAAGTGGATGTTTAGATATGTAAGGGGGGGGGGGGCTGAAAAGAAATCGAAATTTCACATATAAGTGAAATTTTTAAGAGATGACCTGTCGTCAGTGACTAGGATTTACGCAATGGAAAATGTGGAAATTTTGATTAAATGAAGAGAACTGGTCTGAAATACACTTGTATATTCACAACTTACATTTGTGCAGTACGCTACACAATGTGTTAAATAATATACATGCATATGAAAAGTTAGTGAACTTAAGTATTCGATCATATGTTAGAAAATTAATGCATCAGTCAAATCCTGTCAGAAACACAGCTAAAACATGTATGTAAAATGGTAGTTGTCATTTGATCTATATCCGATTGTCAAGAAACACGTTTCCAGAAACAATGCACTCTGATATTTATTATGTTGTTTATATGCTACATGTATTTGTACTTAAATTGGCCTAGATTTTGGTCAACCAGAGACGACTACCATGATGCCAAGACTACCAAGGGGATGAGGATATTCATAGGGAAATGAAAACGTGAACAAATTAAAAAGTTTCACATGCTTGTAAGATGTCGCACCTTCATTTAACTCAATGGCCAGATATCTATTGTTTCAAAATATCGGAACTTTATTGTCGGTTTTTAACCAACATTGGTAGCGATCATAAGCATTAGCTGTTTCTGCAAACAGGAAACTTTCACAGCACAAAAAATATGTTCCAATCACTATGAAAAATGAAACAATGCTTTTATTTAGGTTTGTTGCAGACTTTCTTTGATCAAAGGTGTTCAGATTGCTTTGATGAAGGTTAATGTGTTATTGAAGGCTCCACTAAAGGCCCTCTTTGAAGGACCAAACAAATGCCCATTTGTTATTGCTGTGGAAACATCAAATAATTGTACAACATTGATGGAGACAGAATTTTGTTTTCATTTGCTTTGTATATATACAGAACGATTGATGCTTAAAAGGTAATCTGTTTTCTTTGAAGTTTAAAGGAAAAAAATTGCCATCGTCTGATAGATTGTAGTCATTAAGTTCCCACCTTCAGAGTTGGTCGATTGTAGCCAGTGAGGTAGTGACTATTTGGGTTATATTACATCACAGAGTACTAAGGCCAAACATCAGTATAAGTGGATTATGATATAGCAATGCCATGTCAGGGTGGTTTGTCAATATGAACAAAGGATTTGTTTATGTAACTATAGATTTCATTGCAATTTTATATCCAAGTTTACAGCTTCCTGTCATGATGCTTTGAATTTCTCAATTCCAAACCCAAGACTGTATATACAGTTTTTAACATCCAAACATGTTGTTGCTAAAAAGATTGCCAGGTGGTATATTTTGTCACCAATAAGGAAAAAAATCGCAATTTGCAACATTGGCAAAGCCCAGCGCAATCCCTGCTCATTGCAGAATTCACGACTTCACAAACTTTCTGTGAAAGTTTTACATACATACTAGTTAAAGTGATAGTTGAATATAAATAGTTTGTCAGTATATTTTTTGTTTGTATTCTGGTTTTAATCCACATGCAATTTGCCCATTTGTGACAAGAATTTTGAGCAGTTGCAAAACCAGGTTAGTGGCTAAAATAAATGTAAGTTTTTCATACACTGTACTGTAATTATGGAATGTAATATATGGATTTTTATACTCAGATTACACTTTTTGGACACTTGTATTAGCAATAATAACATTTATACCTCATGGTTGGCATGTATGCAGATGTTATAGAGGGAATAACTAAGATGTATCATGCTAGTGTGAATATACAGTATGCGCATTGCAGATATGTCACAAACTGGATATAATGGTTGTCATTGCTATCCATGTCATGAGACTTGTAATGCACAGATCAAGTTGTATTGCCCCAACTGGAATTTTGCAGCAATTGTGATAGTGGATGTCTGTGACGTCACATGAAGCAGCTGTCTACTTAGCTACAGCAGTTGATGCAGAACACTTTTTTTAAAGCTGAACACAACACCTTTCAACATCCAAATATTCATCCACAAAAACGCATTAACATAAAATTATTACTAGAGATGAAATATGCATTTATGAGTAAAGAATCCGATGAGAATATTTGGATGCTTCACAAAATTAAGTTTAATGGTACAATGATTCTAATAACTGTGGCAGAGAGAGATATTCTGCTTTTAAAATAAAAAGAAAGATAACACGTGTATGTTAACAGGTTAATATGATAAGGATAAAGACATTGAAGCTATCTGGAACATGATTGCATGGACTAGTCAGTTAATTAAAAAAATATGAGAAACAGGGTGATCTTTATTTATTCTGTTAGCCACTTTATAGTTCTTTGCTTAATATATTCATTTGCATACTGATGTATATTATTTAGTCCAGGTTCTAGGTAGCACTTCTGCATCAAATATACCTGTGTACTTTTCCCCTTAGATCTGGAGAGCTAGAGTACTAGACATGTATTTAGATTTACCATAAACCTACTGTTCATAAAATAACCCTGCTAAGTGCATACTGCTGTATTCCTATATTAACAGTTTTTATATGATACATGAACATTGAAATACTGTTGGCAGCATAATAGAAAAGAGTGATTTCTTTACTGTTGGTAGGTCAAGTGATAAAAAAATCAGTTTGTTTTAATAAACTCTCAAACTCATACAGATATTTAAAAAAATGATGATAATGATGATTAACATCACATTCATCTTTTGAAATCCAGCTGAAATACCTACTATTATGCAAACTTAGTTGTGAAATGACTTACAGCAATGTATTTACTGTAAAATAAAGAGTCTTTAGTATTTCCACATCATTTATTTTTTGTTCAAAAGTGGAATATTTTTTTTAATTCTTTGGCTTGTGTTTGAAATTATACTGTGTTACACATAAAGTAAACAATAATACCTTGTATATCGACCCAAATTATTAATCAACATGTTTGCCAATGGTGTAAAATTTTTGTCTACTTGTACATGCAAAGTTGCTCTTAATATGTGGCTCCATATTTAATGACATTCAACAGCAATCATTGGTTGAAGTTCTTTATGTACTCTGAACTGGTGGTTGGGGAGGTTTTGGTTTCCAGTGCTATAAATCCAAATTATTTTCTTTTTATTTGAGCCTTTGGAATTAATTATAGGATTGTCAAAAAAAAATAACTGTTCATTTTGATTATTGCAGCAGTAGCAATTATCATTGTGATGTCATTGGGCAATGTTGCATGGAAGGTTTCCTGGTCAGGTAGGCAGTAGGCTTACTCCATATTTGACAACCATCTGTGATGTTGTTTAAAGAATTTGATCTCTCTTTTTGTAACTGTAATTCAATCTTAAATTACCTTCTTGGGTTTAAAAGTCGATAAAACTGGTTCTGAAACTGACAAAAACTGGTTCTGAAACTGACAATATTTATATTGGAATCATCTTCATTTCCTCCATCATACTGCTCTGGTCGCCTAGTGGAGGTCGTGGGTTCGATCCCTGGCCGAGTCATACCAGAGACTTACAAAAATTGTACTAACAACTGCCTTGCTTGGCGCTCAGCATTAAGAGGTTAGTGTTAGGACTGGTCGGCCTGGTGTCAGGATAATGTGACTGGGTGGGACATCATGCTACATGTCTGCGGCATGATGCCCCAGTGCTAGACATCACTATAAACTGCCACACTGCAGACATTGTAGCGATATGACTGAAACATTGCTAAAGCTACGTTCAAATCCAAGTCACACACACACTCTTCCATCATGTTTAAGGTTTTGTACTAGAGATGAAATTGATATTTGCATCTTAAATTACTGTCATATGTATTTTTAATCAGTATGAATTTCAGATGGGAGACTTTAATGTGAGAGCTAGTACCATCAATGATTATTTGGGAAAAAATGAGTTCGTTCTCAAACACTTCAAATTTTTATTCCAATTACGTTAACTTTTTCAATGTTTTTGCACAAATTCTCAATGAGTACAGTTTAAGAAAAGAGTAATACTAGATCAGTAAATTAATACCATTATGAAAATACTGATGGACTTGTGTAGAAATCAAAATCTTATACTAAATGAAAAACATGATGACAATTTGTATCTTGGTACTCCAACTTTTCAGAATAATCTGTCTTTGACTATTTTGTTCTTTCTAACAATGTTCTGAAGTATAATAATGCAGACACCAACTTTTTACAGTTAGTTGCTCCTTGTTAATTACTAATTTTAGTTTTTACCATGAAACTAAGCAAATTTTTACCTGTTTACAATACATTATCACAAAACTGAGATGGCATGGAAATAGAAAGGGTGTGACTAGTCATGTGTGAATGATCTAATTTCCCACTAAAATCCCAGTGAGACTGAACCTGCTCAAACAGTTGCAGTCACAAGTTTTCATCCTTCCTGAACAGGCTTCTTCATGACAGACTCTTGTCAGGAAAGCCTTACGAAGAAAAAAACTTGAAACTTCAGTTGTGGAAAGAATCTTGTGCACTCGAAAGCTATCCACTTTGAAGGCTTATGAGGGAAAGTGGCACATTTTCAGGAACTAGTGCAAGGTCAGAAGTTGTCCTATTGAGTTTGTCAGTCTCACATCGTGCTGTCTTTTTTTTCTTTGTCTTTTTGATGAGCAAGAGTTAGCTCCAAGTACTATCAAAGGCTACCACTTCATGATATTCAATGTTCTGAGGTGTCAATACAAAGAAAATAATGGTCATGATAAAGGTCTGTCAGACCTGCTTGCCAATTTCAATTATCTCAGCCTGTTTCCTAAATGGACTTTTTAGTGGGTTTTGACATGGCTCAACTTTAATCAGTTCAAGTCTTTACTAAACTTAAACCACTATCTTTCAAGACATGCATTCTGATAGCTTTAGCTTCATCATGCAGGGTGAATGAGTTACATGCCTTTTCAATGGACTTTGACGATCTCCAGTTCAGATTAGCATGCCTGCCATATTCCCAGACAGTGTTCATTTTTTCTCTCTCAGTGTTTTATCAACACAAATCAACTGCAAATAGGAGCGCATGTTTAATATTGTCTTCCTTTTTCCTGGCTAAAATCATCCTGAAAAGCATTTGTCAATTAATAGTTAGTATTTAAACAAGATTGATTTAATGAATAATAATAAAGAGAACTAATCTGAATGTTCAATTCAACATAACGAATAAGTTTCATACAGATGATGCTCCGATTTGATGGAAGTTGTACACTCGAGAGTGCTTATATCAATATATTGTTTGCAGTATATGCAAAGAATTAGTTCTCCCCTTGTTGCCATGTTTTCCAAAGTAGAACTCGTGTCAAACCAGATTTCTGAGTTTTGAAATTTAATTTTGCTGGGCTTGTTTGCTTTGCTAATAGCTTATTGCTTCCTGAATCACCTCACAAATGAATAACATTTGAATACTGTTCAGACAACTGAAATAATCTTGCTTTGAATTTTATACATAAAGTAAAATCAGTCTTCAAGGAAACATTGCTGCTGTTTATTAACTTGCAATAATCTTTAATACAGATGACTTAAACATTCACATTCAGGGCAGTGATATGTAATAACTTGTTCTTCAGTACATATCTAGCATCTCTTTGATTTTTCTTTAACTTGAAATGAATTGGTTGTTCCACTTCATAAACTTTACCTATGCAAATTAGCACAATGGGCTCACTGACAGAAGTCTTCATGGTACTTGTCACACTAGCTATTGTCAAGCAATTAAGTTATGTGTGAAATTGTGGCTGTTTATTTATGACCTCTTTATCTTTTAATTGCCCTTATTTAAACTGCTCCAACTATAACATTTAGGTCGAATCAGGACTGTTTAATGTTAATGCAGGTTTATGTTACAGGCATATATTGAAGTGAAGGTTTTTTTTGTTGTTGAAGATACTGAAAATTATGGGGTTTTTGAAGCATGGCTATGTTGGGTTTTGGGAGTAATTTTTTTAATAGTTTTTTTAGCTTGTCTTGTCATGCTGTGGCGGATATGAATTAGATGGTTTCATGGTCCTATCGATGCAACCAGGCTTTGTAGCTTAGAATAGGTTGCTTTCAGCAAGCAATGAAAGAAAGGTCATATGCTCTTTCTCTTCAGTTGATACATCAAGACATGTGTGATGCAATAACATGTCTGTTTTCACAAGCATTACTTGAAGGTCGTGGAAAAAAGTTGTGAGCATGTTGTCTCTTTGTTCTGGTGAATGCCAGAAAGAGGATGTGAGCCCTAGCATTGTAGCTTGAGTGATGAATATGATTGACATAACTAAAATCTCAAAATATTGATATACCTTTTTGAGGATTTGAACTCATGAGATTAGAGCAATCTCTGCAGATACCGTATTCAAAAATAACTTTTTGATCCAAGACATAATAATAGAACCTTTTGGCTGGCATGCAGAATTAACCTAGCCTAGGTTTTGTCTCCATGATCTAGCTTAACAGAGATACAAATTGTATCTGGTAGTTTAAGCGGGTACAGCCCAGATGACCACTAGGCCCAGTTGACATAGCACAACCTCTTTAAAGGCGTTAGTTTTTCTCTTTCACTGGATTCACCAAGAATGTTATCAGTAAGAAAAATTCATTATTTTCTTCATACCTATGTATGGTCATCACAGTTTGTGTGACTGTCATTGGTGCAGTCCTCAAGTTACAAGAGCAGTTGTCCTTTTTAAAGTGAGCAATTCTTCCCACAGTCATGTTAGATGTAGGCTGCTCAGCATTTGCTCATGATATTACATATTCTCCCAACATTAATATGATGTGGGAATGCATTAAAGGATAAAGCAGACTATTTTTGGGGGTAAATTATGTTTTTCTGAGAATACTTGCCTGATCATATTATTATTAAGCCGCCCAACAACACCTTACAGATGCGAGCATCCTTGTTGATGTATCAATCATTTTAAACTGGTTTACAACCAGTGCCATATTCCAGTGGTAATGAAAGGTAATGGATAAGAGATTTTTTTCCCTTCATCTGTGTGTATATAGATGAAAATGTGCATATTTTGTCTTTTGGGAAGGGCAGCATTTGGAAGGTAGCAGAATTTATTTTCCTAACATTAATATGATTTGCTAAGTTTTCTTGGAGAAATGTAATTTCCTATAAAAAAAATATTATTTACTGTATATGTATGTACCAAGATAGGGATTTATCCAATATTAGGCCCAAGTGTTTTTACAAGAAGTGATATTCTTAATAAATTACCATTTATTAAATTTGTTGATGTTCCATTTGAGATTTTCAGGATTTAGCCATTGAATCAATCTTATTTGAGTTAAACCTCATTGGTTATTGCATACCTCAGCAGTTCCTTCATTTTACCAAAGGAAAAGTCATTATCCACTATTGGATTGCAACCAATGCTGGAGGCTGTAGCAAAGACATCAACCCACACATTGTCTATGACCATGACATTGTCGCAGAGCTCCTCTACCTTTGCAGAGACGTTACATTGGACACTTCAAAGGTTTTGCTAGAGCATTGCAAAAAATTTCTTAGGATTGATGTCTTGGAATATGAAACTTTATTGAACAATCTCATTTCAGTTACTGCACCTTGGGTCTTAAAAGACCAGCAACATAGTTCCATTGCTTCATTTACTGGCCTGTTAAAACCATCCAGTAACTGAAGACAACCTGAACAAGCCATTAGGCAGCCCAGTTTCCTGAAGAAGAGTGTACAACCACATCACCAAAGTAGCTAACCCTCCTTTGAGCCCATGCTGCAACAATAATACTTGAGATGGAAAAGAGTCGAGGTATGGAAGTATACTAACCCTCTCTTCATTCCGAAGTGTGTGTGTGTGGACACTCTTAGGGATGCCTCACCTCTCCTGTAGTGTATCCATGTTTCTTCATTACAGGTTGGTGTTTGATTAGCCCTCTCTTCAGAGGCCTTGTTGAGCATCACATTGATTGATGTGCCCTTTCCAGTGAAGGAGGGTTTACGCTTTCTTCTCTTCCATGAGACAGATATATGCAGATTAAAGAAAGAGCCGTTGGCCCCAAAAAGAAAGTCTCCTCCACATAATGAACTTGGAAATGAAAGCTTTGCTCATTGTCCTTGTTGTGAGTCCAGATCAAGTTAGGGTTCATTGCATGATGGTCTTCCTAGACAACACATTAGTGATTGCATACCTTAGCTGACATAGAGGCACTCATGTTCCTATTCTCTGCATGGAAGTTTTGAACCTTCTACTTGGAGCAGAGTCGAAAGGTATTGCCCTCCACATTGGATGCATTCCATAGACAAATATCCTAGCAGACATTTTGTGCAGGTACAGAGGTTGGTTCTAACAGAATGGTCTCAGTATCAAGCACTTACAGAATCCTTGTTCTGTCTATGGTGGGCAACCTCTAGTGGATACAAATTTTTTTGTCTACTTAGTCCCAGACCAAGTGCCTGGGCAGTGGGCACGTAAATCATGAGGTGGGATCAGTTGTTTGCTTGTGTGTTCTTACCCTTTACTTTGATTCCAGAGGTACTTCAAAAGGCCAGGACATCAAAGCTTGCATTATTCTCTGCATAAGAATCTACTTTCAAAACATAGGGGATTTCCGATTCACAACAATCCTCAAATTCGGCATCTTCATGCTTGACTTGTGTTTTGAATATTTAGTTAAATTTAATTTGTTTGTTAGTTTGTAATAAAAAAAAATCATTTTTTATTTTTTTATTTTCATTATATGCTATGAGTAATAAAACATTGTATCTAGTTGCTGACCTTGTTCCAAAATCAGTGACAGCTTTGGTAAACAGATTATATATCTTTCTCAGAGTAAGAATCATTAAGTTGAGTTAAGGTCATGCCTGGACTAAGTGATATTTATCATGTGCCAGTTGGTAACAAACTTTTATTTTATCCAGAAGAATGAACTTTTGACCCTGATACGGGAATCTGTTTTGTGTCTTAATTAGTCATATAACTGATGTTTTGAGAAAGGTTTGTCAGTTGGGCTTGACATGTTAACTTGTATTGTATTGTGTCCAGTTTGGGCTGAATTTTGTTTTATTGAGATTGTTGAATTCAAGTGATTATTTTCCCTGGAAATACAAAAGTGCTCTGACAAAATTCTTGGACAAAGACATTCCCTAGAATGTATACAGAATTCAAACTGGAATAATATTTTCTGTGATTTAACAAGAGACTGTTGACACATTACACACATAATCACCTTCAATTTTGGATCTCTGCAGAGCTCAAACTGAGTTATATTTAGGACTTTTTATTACTAGGACTTGTGTCTTTAATTCTTGGATTATAATTTGGATTTAATTTGCAATACCGAAGTTTTTTTCCTCTCATTTTTCACATTGTATTCTAGGGAAATAAATTATTTGTTAAATTTTTACAAAGCTTGTTGTCTTCACTCTTTTCTGTTACTTATTTTATGAGCACAGACTCAGTAACACTTGTCTCAGATGATCCATCTTTCAGGCAGAATTTGTTAACAAGATTGCCAACAATCATTCACCCCCAGAGATGATTTACATCCAAGTTCTATGATGCAAAGTGGAGAACCTTTTATGATTGGTGCACTAGGAACAGATTAATCCTAGCTGCTTCACAGTATATGGTAGCAGATTTTCTACCTTTCCTCTTTAAGAAAAGTCGTGTTTAGCCTTGTAATCAAAGGTTATAAAGCAACTGTTTCAGACATGCTTAAATTCTCCAGTATATTCTGCTGAGTTACATCTGTGCTGGGGATGATCAGGAGAGGCTCCTTTGTCCAATTAGGGCACTTAGGTTCTTTTTGGAGTCTTCAGAAGGGACAAGGATGGGTAGGGAACGTCTTTTTCCTTCCCTTAAAGGGCTCAGCCAATATTTCAGCATCCACCATCTGCAAATGGATTTCACCTACATTCAGGAAAGTCACTTGTGAGAATTCAAGTAAGAACTACCACTACTTCATGGGCCACTCTCCATCTTTCACCTTTAGAGGACATTATGATGGTGGCGTTTGGTGATTGCATCCTGCTTTTTTTCCTTCATTTACCTTCGGTCCTTATCAAATGAGAGTATTTTTTCTCTAGGTCCAATAGCTTTAGCACAAACATTGACCCAGCCTTCTACTGTATAACAGCAGTTTAGTGGCTTAGCTATGAGGAAAGTAATTTTACAATTTTTCTTCTTTTAGAGGTCATCAAACTAACCATTGCAGACATGTTCAGCTAAACAGTTGAGATAGGTACTGGTTTTTAATGATATTAAAATATAGATTGTGTGGAGAGGATCAATTTTAATTATGTAATACCTATTTCTGTTTGATACCCTCTGTCACCCAACTCTGATGTTATTAGTTATGGTCCTAGCAAAGATGGATGAGGGTTTCCTAGTGCAGAAAAGGTAAAGCTAAACAATAGTGACAGGTACGTATTACACAGTTAAATTAGTCTTACCACTTCCCACCCTCCCAACCAATACACATATATGAAAAGAAACTACATTTTTGTAACCTTTTTCATGAATAGCATTAACATTGGTAATGAAAATCTTAATATTGCTACTCTACCTCAATGGAAAGTTGTATCGACATCGGAATTTCGCCAGAAGACTAAGTTTGTCAATAACGAAAATTAAGCTGACCCAACTTCAAATATGGCTGCTACAATAAACATACTGAAAATCTTGTTCTTCTCGATGGATGGTCATATCAACATCAGGTTTTCACAAGTTCTCTGATGGTGCCCAGTTTGCCCTAATTAAAAAGGTGCTGAACTTGCATCCGAATTGGCTGCCACAGTGGTATTTTGAAATCATTTTGCTCAAGAGTATCAGAGATTGCTTCAGCACTCTGCATTTAAAATGAAGAAATTGTTTTCTCATGAATTCTTGTGAATTTTTTCATACCAGTAGTGCATTAGTCCCTTCAAGGAACTATTTTGCTTCAGAAATGTGTTTGCTATTTTGCACCAAACTTTTGGACCACTATTGGAACCTCGAAATTGTTAATTAGTGTGTTAAATACTCAAGTTTGGTACTTCTGACACTGCTTATTACTTATTTATATCTGATTTTTCTGAGTGTATTCTTTTTATTCATCATGTAGTGGAATGTTTTCTATTGCCAGATTAGTTTTCTAATATTTTTTTGCAGGAGGTGGGGCGGGGGTTGTCTGTCAATGAATTATTTAGTTAAGAACAATAGAATGGGCTGTCACTTAGATATAACCAGAAACCTTAACTGACCTGTTCATCAATTGAATTATTAGAAAAATTCCAGTAAACTCTATAGAACATGTTTCTACAATTTGCAGCTAGCTGTTTATTGTCCCAGCCTTTATGTTTAAAACTATGTTGCCTGACATACATAAAGTTTGTAGAACAATAAACAGAGTTACGATCACTCAAAAAGCATCCCAGACCCTATGTTGATAATAATTTGCTGGATATCAATAAAATTGTGATAAGAATTTTTAAATGCAGCCTTGATATATTGTGCATGTAATGTATACTGGAAACCTCTTAGAGTACTGTCTCTAATGATCTGTCAAAGAAAGGACATCTTGAAAATAAAGGTAATTTGTCTGAAAAATGAAGAAATTCTTTAAAAAAAGAAAATTATTAATAATTGTTCCTAACACAATTGTAATGCAAGTATTCAACCATTTAATCTATCCTACCCCTCTCTTGTCTCACTGTCGATCTCCATCCATTAATTTTTCAGATGTACCTCAGTAATTCCCACCTTCGCTTTCGCAGCAGTTTATGTTTTAGGGTCCCGTTGTGTGCAAGTTATCAATGGAGAGTTGTAAAGGTATATTTGTAATACAATGTACAGCTGCTGGATACCATGAGGCCTTCATTAAAGTCCACTAAGATTCTTATATATGACAAAATTGTTTTGTTTGATCAGGCGAGAGTTCAGCCAAGGTCCAGTCATTGAATTTTGGGTGTATATAAAACATTTCCATTAAAGTTGTCTTCTGTTCAGAATTGTTGCAGCCAAAAGGGTCTCAAGGTTTGCAGGCCTGAAAATTACCCTGGTCTGAGGTCCAGGACTGATTTTATTTGGCTACAGACCAGTTATATGTAAGCAGCACTAACTGTCAGACCTTTAACATTTCTTATTTGTTCCTGTAATATGAAGAAAATGTGCTTTTCGATCCTTATAACATCTGAAAAGAGTCATAAAATTGCCCCAGTTTAAGCAGTAGTTGAGACATTGTGAGAGGCTAGTGTTGTAAAATATCACTGGAAATCTGAAACAAGGTACGCAGTATGGTCACCATCAGTCTAAGCTTGATCAGTGTCAATCAGATGTTGTCTGTTCTACACCATAGTTAAAACTAATCGTCAGTAGTATCAGATTACCATATATTCTAGGTGCTAAGAGTTTGTTTTTGTAAGGATTTACTGGCAGAAGGTAAGAATCAGCCACAGAGAATTTGTCCGCCGCAAGAGGTGTAGCACCTCAGGGTGTAAGAAACTCAAGTCTGAAAAGTGTGGAAATTATGACAAGAATAAAAATATTCGAACTTGAACAATCACTGGAAAAAGGCATGGCCAAGAGTTGAGGAAGATGTCAAGAGGACGTTTATGTTTTGTTCTGCATGTATGGTATACACAGAGTCAGCCAGTCGTTCAGGCGCCTTATTTAGTTTCGGTTTTATTTACTGACCCACTGATAGTATGAGAAACGAGCAAAGAGTATATTATTTACACCAGAAAGGTTATTTACAGTAAATAAACATTCACCTCTCAGTCATCAAGACCCTGAATTCCTGAACATTTACAAGGCTGAGTACATAACTAATTATTTACTATGTCAGAGCGACCAGAATTAGTTGATTTCGGTCCTGATAAGACTAGTGCCGCTGATTGCTTTCTTCTGAGAAAGCACAGCACTTGGCACATATGTTCCGAGGGCCAAGGCAAAGTTCATCAGAGTTTGAGCAATCTTTAAGGTAGTTTGAGTTTTCTCTGACTTTCCCCATCCAGCAGTAGATATTTTGACAACAAAAATTTCAAACTATCTAAAATGGAGTGGCAACGGTCAGAGGAAACTTGGGCTATCTGCCAAATGAATAGTTCCTATTAGGACTTCTGTGATATGAAAGTGATAAAAATAATAAAGTTAGTAAAATATGTATATGATTGCATAAGCAATGAAGTAATTGTATGAATTTTGAGATTTCTTTCATTTTATTATTTTTTTCCAGTTCATGTTAACATGCTGTGTTAAATATGCAAATGCCAGACTTGGCTGTTGGACCAGTCCTTGGCTTTTGTGGACCTGCGTAGTGTAGGGTCCTACTGGTCCTGGACCAGCGAGTCAGAAGTGTAATTTTCAGGCCCTAGTTTGGTATTTAATAATTTGTTGTTTTCAGGAAAGGGAATTCCTAATTTGCTTGATGATATTGGCTACTTTCATCATTAAATGTGGCCACCATTATAAAAATAGAAAAACCTTTCAATGACCGTTTAAAAAATCCAGTTTAACATAATTTGACCAAATATGATAAAAACATCCTGGCATAAAGGCCTTTCAAATTTGTACAAATGATGCAACCATTCAGTTTGACCATAATTAAATAAAATTATTAATAACTTAAAGTCTTCTTAAATTATGTCTGTCTGCCTGTTATAAAACTTTTCTTTCTGTACAAAGACTTAAGGGGTCCCGAGTGGCTGAGTGGTCTAAAGCGCTCTCCGTTACGGATCATTGCCATGTCACCTCTTTCTGTGCTGGTTCGAGTCTCAGATTCAGCCAGTGTGGGTATGTGAGAAAGCTTGCCAGTAGCTTCTTGTGGGTCTGGGTTTTCCTGGGTTCTTCCTGCACCATTAATACTGGCCATCATGTATTTTGTGCTGAAAAATGGTATTAAACTCCACAACAACAACAACAACAACAAAGATTTAAGTCGTCCACAATGTACAGTTACCAAACTTTGTGGATGACTTTCACTTGGTGTACAAAGAACCCTATCTATTTTGGGGTCAGACACTATGGTTAAGGTCAGTGTGACTGAAAGAATAAAGATGTTTTCCACACAATAACTCAAGCTCTCCTCAATCTTCAATTAATTTGTGACCACTTGCACTTTGGGTAAGGAAGAATTCTATCAGTTTTTGGGTCAAAAGTTCCTTGGTCAAAGTTGTTGTTATAGAGAGAAGATAAATGGTTTCTGCTTTGTGACTCTTTCTTCACCAGTTTCTTGCAGTTAGCAAACTTTGTGGATTTCTTGCAATTTTGGTAGAAGAAGAATCCTATCAATTTGAGGGTCAAAAGCTCCAAGTTTAAGATAATTGTTTATGAATGAAGAAAAATGGCTTCAGCACAGTAACTCTAGTTTTCCACCATCAGCATTCACCAAACTTTGTGAAAGACTTGCAGTTGGTGTTAGGAGAGCCAGATTGAGTTTGGGATGAAGAAAAATCTGTCCAGTGGCAAGATCATTGAAAGATTTGCCAAAGTAATAAAGATTACAAACTTGGGAAGAATTAAGGCATAATGTGGATCCAGATACCAAATTTGCTTAATGGGAGAAGAAAAATCTAAAGGATAGTTCACTTATGCCAGATGAAATATAGCATACATGACTTGTGTACATCAGAAAATTCATGTTTGTAGAACTGAAAATAAAAGAACATTGATGAAGCCCTCAACTCCTTCTGCCCTTGTACTGATACTGACCCTTGTGGGTTTTTATCTGTTTTGTTTTCTGTCTTGCTTTTCATTTAATTTTCTGTTTATGCTTAAATATATAATGGAATATCAGCTCCATTTTTGTATTATTCTTGCATGATTGTTTGGTTGGTTGGTTTGGTTTTGGCTTGTAAGCAGTTCTAAGTTACTTTCACTGCTTTTATGATATAATCATTTTCTGTTTATTTGATTTTTCCCTGAAACCTTGAATATTAATCCTAATTTTGCATTTGAAAATCAAATGTCTCCATGGTTACAACTGTAAGCACTGTTATGTGACTGATCCATGGAAATTTGCATTTACTGTTGTTATTGTTACTACTATTGTTTGGAAATGAAATTAATATTTAACATTCCCCCACTTTCAACATCTTCCAACCCATAGTCAATCACTGCATAAAAGCGTATCATGTTGCATGTGGTAATGACGTTACAGGCAAGCTCGAGCATTACATGATTGTTGTTTCCTGTGCAAGTTGCATGCACTGACAATCCTGGATTAGGTAATTAGATTTTCCTGTTTGATTATTTCTAGATATAGTTAATATGTATTCACTCTGCCTGCCTGTCTCTGCCTCTTTAAAACACACACACGCACACAGCTTGTTTTTGGTAAGTAATAGATTGATTCCACCATAAGGAACTTCCATCTTATCGTAAATGTTGTGTGTTTGTGTTCTCTTTTGTTTTGTTTTTTGCATTAATACTTATCAGTCAAGAGTGTATTTGCAGTACATAAGTAATCTATAACTGAATATGAATAGTGCACATTATTTGCTTTCATACTTGGTTGGGGGCCCCGAGTGGCCGAGTGATCTAAAGTACTCTCTGTTACGGATCACTGCCATCTCACCTTTGTCTGCGTGGGTTCGAGTCTCGGATTCAGCCAATGTGGGTATGTGAGAAAGCTTGCCAGCAGCTTTTCGTGGGCCAGTGGTTCTCTTTGGGGGTTTTCCCAGGTTCTTCCTCCACCATTAATACTGGCCGCCATGTATAGCCTATTGTGTGCTAAAAATGGCGTTAAACCCTACAACAACAACAGCAACAACATACTTGGTTGCATTTCGTTATCTGTTAGTTTTAGTGCATTTTACCCCTACTCCCTCTTCCCTCTCCCTTTGCACTGATACTGTGTTTCATGATAGTAGTAGTAGAACAGGAACAATCTTTACTTATTAGACTAAATTGATATTGATATCTCTTGTTTTAATGTATTTGCTACAAGACTGAGCTCTATGAATGAGAGATTCCTGATAATAGTGTGTGGACAGGTAGATGAATGAATTAGTATGGATGAGTGTGAAAAAATACTTTTTTTCCTATGCTTACTTACATTGTAATTTCCCAAATTTAAAGCACTGAATTGATTCTTATGTATTACCTGTTATCTGTGGTAAATGTTTTCACTGGGGATCTGCAGAGGCTTGTTTCAGATATTGTCAAATGAAGAGATATACTTAATAGATTTATACAGAAACAAATTCAATGTTTTAGTTCTAGTAGATACATATTCAGGGCCAGCAAGGGGGGGGGGGGCAACTGTGGATATATCCCCAGGGCCAAACAACACTTTTTAATTTTATAAAAGAAAAAGTTTGTTTGAACAAGAACTGGAGTGGCCCAGTGTTTCTTACCCCAGGGCCTGTGATTGCTCTCTACGGCCCTGTACATGTTGTTCAAAAAAGATTGAACAGTACTGGCTAGCAGAGTGTGGACATAATTTTACAGCTCATTTAAGAGTAAATCAATTTGGTGTGCATTTCTTTTTAATATCAGTGTCATAAAATAAATGCAGATCAATGTTTAATGAATGTCTTAATTTACAGTATACAGAGTAAACAATAATAAACAAGAATTTTTGTATAAATTCCTAAAATTTTTGGGAAGACATGTAACATAGTTATTATGACAAGCATCAGGAATGTTCCCCAGAGCTTTGATATAGATACAGTTAAAACTGTCTTGAAAGACCACTGCTATGACAGACCACCTGTCTTGAGAGACCATATCCTCAAAGCACAGATTGATTGATCATATAGTATTATCATATAGTATCTGCCCCCAAAATATGGTCTCTCAAAACAGGTGGTCTCTCATTATTGGTGATAATGCTATTTGATCAGTCAAGCTGTGCTTTGAGGATATGGTCTCTCAAAACAGGTGGTCTTTCATAGCAGTGGTCTTTTAAGACAGGTTTAACTGTATTCAAATAAAGAGACTAATCACCTTTTGGAAGAACAAAATAGCCAAACAAAATTGATGAGTCTTCATTCTGAAACCTTTAGCAAAAAATCAAATCCTTAAAACAAGTTCACAAAACAAAAAGATCCAGGGAATTATAGCAGATCAAAAGCTAGATGGAAGTTTAAAGGTGAGAAAAATGATAGGTTTTATTTTTTTGTTGTAATTTAGAAGAAAGAAATTAATCTGATTAACTTATTTTATAATTAGTTTTGGACAATTGTTCCTTTATAACAGATCATAGTGAAATATTAATGCAAAAGCATTGCGAACTCTCTGTACTGTTGGTAATATTGAGCCAATTTTATATCAGGATATTTTTAAGGATGATGATAATCCCATTGTAACTAAATTACAAGACTGATTAGGAGTTATGCAAGGGCCAACTTGTATCCAATGAATGTTTGAGAGGATTGAAAAATATGAAAAATGTAAAATGACCTGGATTAGATAGTTATACAGCTGACTTATACACATTTGGGGGAGGGGGGATGACATTAGTACTATTCTTCATGGGTCTCTTAATCAGACCTGTAGGCAAGAGAAAACACTGATTACATGAGACAGTTATTACTTGCATACCAAAAGATGGGAAAAGCAAATATTTTTAAGTAATTGGTGACTTGTTTCCTTCTTCAGTGTAGATTATAAAGTTGCACTCATTTGCTTTTGCAAATCGCTTTAAACCTATATTAAAAGGTTTAATGAGGAACAAAGCAGATTTTGCTTGTACATGACATACAGCATATTACACAAAGGAAAAAATGAACATTAAAGGTCTTTATTAATTTATTTTGAAAGCATTTGATTAGAATGCTTATTCATATCCAAACCTTTCAAATTTGTCAGCTTTGGTGACTCCTTTATCAAAACCTTTGACATGGATATACAAAGCAATGAGACCATTGATGAGTATATGGTGTCTTTTTAACACTTTAATAAGTATATGGTGTCTTTTTAACACTTTAATAAGTATATAGTGTCTTTTTAACACTTTAATAAGTATATGGTGTCTTTTTAACACTTTAATAAGTATATGGTGTCTTTTTAACACTTTAATAAGTATATAGTGTCTTTTTAACACTTTAATAAGTATATGGTGTCTTTTTAACACTTTAATAAGTATATGGTGTCTTTTTAACACTTTAATAAGTATATAGTGTCTTTTTAACACTTTAATAAGTATATAGTGTCTTTTTAACACTTTAATAAGTATATGGTGTCTTTTTAACACTTTAAAAGGGAGTCAGACAGGGACAACATCTCCATACTAGTTTATAATTTCAGTTGAATTACCAAGATATAAGTGGAATAAAAGTCAGTAACACTTAGTTTTTAATAAGTCAGAACATTGAAAATTCATCCTTTCTTCTAGGCCTACATTGTAAGATGTCCACCCTGATATTTGTTGTTTGGGTTGATGTCTTAACTCCAAAAGAAATGGTGCTGTGTATCATGTCCCCTGGATAGGAGAACAAGTGACCAAATTTTCATGAATACCTTGTATGCTTGACAGCCCATATTCAAACTTTTCCAGATTAAAATAGATTTGCTTTAGACTGTTCATACCTGATGGACTCGTATTTTTGACACAAGCGAGTGAACACCTTTTCAAGTTTCGTTAACATACATTTCAGTTGATGAAATTTGATTGTCGCCGAGGAATGCTGAAATTGGTTAAAGGTTAATAAGATTCTTTAACAGAAATGAAACTATCTAATCACTTTCTTCAACATTAATGTAATTATCTTCATACTGTACTCAATAAGTTGGATTAATTTTATTCAAGCCTTCTGGTCCGGTGAAAAAATTAAAGGACATCTTGCATAGTTTTACCTTCATTTTTATAAATGGCAACGTGCAAGAAACTGAACCCTGCTGAGATGCCAATGTTCAGTCATTTGTCTGTAATTAGTAGGTAAATCTATGTGCACTCTTCGTGCAGTGGCTGTTTCAAATTTGATTGAGGCAACAGGTTGTGCAATGCATTTAAGTCCGAGATACAATGGATTCTAACACCTTTTGTTGTTGGAGTTTTCTGTTTCTTCTGTTGTTTTTGTGCAAAGAAATGACAAACACATGGTAATTTTGCATATGTAAACAGACCTGGTAACACGGCATGGAGTCGGCATAAGCATCATGGTATGTTACTTCATATTGAATGTAAACTGTTAACAGTCACTATCCCCAGAAATAAATAAAATAAATGTCCATTTAAAAATTTGTAGAGCAAAAAAAAAATCAGTCCCCAGCTGCTTTCAACATGTCCATTTCAATAGTTGTAGAAAAATCAGTAAGTGTTCTTGGTGATTATGCTGTATGTACCTCACCATCTGTTATGAACTGCTAGTCTCATTTTAATCTAATTTTAGACAATATTTTTGGTTCAGACAAGAACTGTTCATGAAATTACTTGAATTGAACCACTGAATGATAGTACCAAGGATTTTTGTACTGGGTAAAAAGCCAGTAAAATGTCAGATTATCATAATGCACGTCAAGTGCATGATTTAGACAACCATATATATATAATTTCTGTTAATAAAACAATTTTACTGAAATATTTTTTAACTTAATATTCAGGTAATAACTTCATTTTTAAAGAAAATAAATTTATTAACAAGAAAATTTTCTGAAATTTTATTGTATCCAAAATCGAAAATATTCCAAAGTTTAAATTATGTTTGTGAATTGTTTTGCAATTTAGTTGTAGTTATTCAGTCAGTATATCAGTTGTATCAAGAACAACTCGTGTATCGCCTTCCTTGGGTTATAGTCCAAATACTGATGTTGAGTTTATTTATCTTTAATAATGAGTCAGCCAGACATCATTTTCATCATCATCACTGTCATCATTATCAGCATCATTATCACCAGTTACTACCTGGAATCTTTGACACTTTTTGCTGGCACCTCTCACATAATTTTGATGACTTGATTTATCAGTGCACTTAGAGATGATGTCATTTGCATAATCAAATATAAAGGAGATAGCATTTTCCTTCAACTTAGACTTTGGATTTTGGATCCAAGTCACTCCATTTTCTCCAGTTCATTCTCAGATTTTTTTTAAATATGCCAAAACAACCTCAGGTTTTCAGTCTAGGTTGTACCTTCTTAGTTTTCTTATCCTTATTGCTTTGTTTTTTCTCCATATAGCGGGAAATGAAAGAAATGTCTTTAATCTCATCACACTCTTGGATGGTGTATATTTAAAGAAAATAGTGGAAAACCTATATTATTATCATGCACCAGTACTGTGAATGGCTTTCACTTTGGATAAGAAAGAAGTATATTAATTTTGAGGTCACATTGTCATCTGATGAATGATGATGTTATGTCACAATGTTTCAAGATTTTCAAGACATGATACTCTGATTCTAATGAATGCTAATGTTGTGTCACATTGGGCTCTGATTTTCATTACATGACAATTTGATTCAAATGAATGCTGATGTTATGTCACATTGTGTGTTGATTTTTAGGACATGATACTTTGATTCTAATGAATGCTGATGTCACATTGTTATTTTCAGGACATGAAACTTTGATTCTAATGAATGTTGATGTTATGTCATGTTGTGCATTGATTTTCAGGACACGAAACTTTGATTCTAATGAATGCTGATGTTATGTCACATTGTGCATCAATTTTCTTTACATGAAAATTTGATTTTGATGAATGCTGATGTTAGGTCACATTGTGTGTTGATTTTTAGGACATGATACTTTGATTCTAATGAATGCTAATGTTATGTCACATTGTGCATTGATTTGTAGGACATGATACTTTGATTCTAATGAATGCTAATGTTATGTCACATTGTGCATCAATTTTCTTTACATGAAAATTTGATTCTGATGAATGCTAATGTTATGTCACATTGTGTGTTGATTTGTAGGACGTGATACTTTGATTCTAATGAATGCTAATGTTATGTCACATTGTGCATCAATTTTCTTTACATGAAAATTTGATTCTGATGAATGCTAATGTTATGTCACATTGTGTGTTGATTTGTAGGACATGATACTTTGATTCTAATGAATGCTAATGTTATGTCACATTGTGCATTGATTTTCAGGATATGATAATTCAATTCTGATGAATGCTAATGAATTTTATGTAATAAAATACACTTCATTCTGCATAACTTGTTCAATTTTCTTTGTAGCAACCTGAGCTGAAACCAGCAGCACCACTACCAGACGATGGTAAGAGAAATTTATGTAGCTACTACTAATTTATTTGGCTACTTGTTGCAGTGACATCTGTAAAGAGAGCCAAAAGGAGACAATTTTCACATTCCTACTTGTGTATTGTATTTACCACTAATGATTGCTGTGGTATTTAATCATGTGACTGTTGCCATGCATCACATGTCCCACAATCTTGTTTACAAATCTTCTATTTAGATTTACTACAAATATTATCTTATTTTATGTTCCCTGATGCACAAGTTTGTAGTTTTACTTATGAAAGTTAGCCACAGAATGTTCATGTGGACATTTTTAGCTAAATAAAGTTGTTTGTATTATAAAACTAAATACTCTTCAAGGATCTGGTTAGGAATAAACTTAAACAATATTTATTAATGAATGAACAATCTTTTTTCTAAGCATGGAGTTTATTTACATTAAATGTTTTTTTCATCTTCAGTGGATGTTTGGCATTTTATTGATCCGAAAGTGCAGATGACTATTGATGACAAATCAAAGATGAAATGTGGATTATAGATCTACTAGACTGGCCTTTAACCTCCAGTCACTGACACATCTGGAAATTTGTGGAATTCCAGTAGTTGACAGCAAGAGAAGAATTACAGAAACATTTTATTTTATTACCAATGCTTCAGACCAGAAAATTTTTGTATATTTTTAAATTATTCATATTTTGGTAGTGAAAACAAATGGTTGATGGCAGTATTGTTGTTTAAATTTGCATTATGCACATCAAAAACTGCTTTTCTTACTATTATTAACAAGATAATTGGCCTAGTAAATTGTAAAGAAAAACAAATTTATAATTATTAATTTTTAATTGGAAAATAAACATAGCTAGCATCTCTTATAAACAATCAACCATTTGCAAAATATTTTGAATGTGACTGTTTGAGCAGTGTAAACTTTGATGTAATTGGAAAATGATAGAAGTCACAGAACATGATGACTAAATTTGTGATAAGAATCAAACACGAGTTCATGACTACACATATTGGCTAAAGAATAATTTACCATTGGAAATGAAAGTTCGTTTATTGTCGTGTTATTTTCATAACATTTTCATTTTGCCAAATTTATAAAGTTAAGTGTTCATAATAACATTCTGTTTGATTTAGAAGTTAATTTAAGCATGAATCAATTGCTCAAATTACATGCATTTCTCGCATATCTGATGGAAAGGATTTTACATGTACATTTTAATGTGCCATATATTAATTATGAACCTTTGTAGTTTTGTTTTAGATATCTATAACATATAAACATAAAAAAATTCTAATATGCTTTTGAAAGCCTACATTTACTTTTTTATTATTTAAAAAAAAGAGCTTTGCTGTAATCATTGAATGTTGTCAAGCTTTTTTGGTCAGAATGTACATGTCTGACTTTTTGCCATATTTTGCCAATCTAAAAATACCTTGAAATTGTAGTTTTGGTGGTGAAATAGATTTTAGTACAGATATGTGAAAATTTAAAACAAGTTTCCAACCCTACACACATGCACTACCCCTAGTAATCAGCATTAACTTGGTACATATGGTTGCATCATAAATGGGTAATGATTGCATATTAGGTTTGTAATCACAATAAATTTCAGATTGATTAAGAATGGTTATCAATGAAACTTTTGTGGAATATTTTTAACTTCTTTCATTAATCTCTGGGTGAAAATAGAATTAGTGTTCATATTTAAAATCTATCCTTTAGACTTGTTAATACTGTATTAATCCTCATTAAATTCTAAGTCATTGAGCCCATTTTTCAAGTTGTTGCTAATCAGATAATCAGGGTATTGGCTGAAATGCTACTATTGTTGGGCTGTGTCATGTTGGCCGTATCCAGATGAACTGAATTAACTCCCATTTCTCTTCTGGTGACATTGTACCAAAATTGGGATGTATCTAATTTTATACAAGACTTCATTCCTCAAACTGCTTATATATTTTTGTCTTTACTAAATTTTGAACACTGTATTTATTAAGATGGATATTAATTAAAACAAATATGTATGCATAAGATTATCTTCATTTTCATCAGCGATCAATATTTCACAACACATACTTAATATAAAATCTATACAAAATCCATTTTTCTCAGAATCTTGTAAATTTTTGTGACTGATTGAAAACTAGAAATGAGAAGTAAGTTCATTGAACTTGAAACTAATACCATTCATGTTGTGTCTTAGATTTTGAATTTAGCTCACCTGTGGCATATAGACAAGGAAGCTTATGGTGTGGTCCAGCAACTATTACACAGCATATGGCATTCTGTCATCAATTCATTGTTACCTCTAAGGACTTGGGAGTCTTTATTTCTCATCTGATTTCAATAAAACTTTTAAAGTTTAATCATGTTCAAGATCCATGCTTATTGATGAACTGATCCTGAACTAGATTGGCTAATCTTGATGCCACTGGAAGCCATATTTCTGAACTGATTTTGATCTGACTTAGATAAGAATTCAGTTTTGAGCAAAATCCATATATATCAACTAGTTGTTCTTGCATATGATTCACTGAGTTTGTTCCACTCTGGAGGTCAAATTTCTGATACAATTTTGCTGAAACACTTGGAATATATGCTTATATCGATAAAATCTTGGACAAGTTCCAAGCATTAGCAAGATGCATTCTTATGAGGTAATCTTGCATCTGATTTGTTGAACATTTTATCCCTTTGGGAGCCATGTTTCGGATTGAGTTATGATCAAATTTGCAATATTGGTTTATATCATCAAGAACTGGGATGGATTCAGTAATGAGTGAGATCCACAAATATTAATATGATAATTTTGAATCAGATTGGCTGGGCTTGTTACTACTCTTGGAAGCAATATTTCCGATCCAGTTTAGTCAAACATGGAATTTGAGCTTATCTCATCAAGATTTCAGACGAGTTAAGTAATAAATGAGATCCATTCATATTAACACGATCTTGCATCTGATTGGCTCAGCATGTTACCACTTTTGAATCCATATTTCTGATCCAATTTTGATTAGCTTGAAATATTGGTATATATCAACAGAATCATTGAGGAATTTGATAGTGAGAGAGATCTATGTATATTACTTTTGTAATCTTGCATATTAATGACTGAACCTGTTACTATTCTGGACGCCATATTTTTTTTTTATATCAAACCTGGAATATATGCTTCTACAATCAGGATCTTCAAGTGTTAAAATAATGAGGAAGCTCAATGCATATTAATGAGGTTATCCTGATTGACTAGGCTTTTTAACCACTCTTGAAGCTGTATTTTTTTATCTATTGGCTTTATTATCAGCAACTTGGATGACTTCATTTATAAGCAAGGAACTATGCGTATTAATTATGTCTTCATCTCTAGATGGAATTTTTTTTCTGGATATTGTAAAAATGGGTCAACTCAACATGATATAAAGTTTGGGAGATAGTTTACAAAGCATGTGTTCTTGTACTAGTACATGAACCTGTTGAGTGACATGGTTAAATGTTTTAAGTTATGAAAGCCAAGTGAGCAATAGCAGGCCTACTTGAGGATCTTGTTGTCTTTAATCAAAGCATTTGGAAACCTGGTCATCAAGGACAAAACATGTTATTCTACTTGCCTCGTTAAATGTCCTTCACAGCATGTGACAGACTTTATCTTGTAATGATTGTCAAGTTACAAGTTGCATGAAATATTTGGGTAGTTTGGCTCACTTGCATTTGAAATACTAATGCACAAATGTGCTCATGCACACATACATGACAGTTGGATGGAGTTCAGTAAACCTGACAGCACTGACGTGGCAATAACTAGAAGTACTGGTTACACATCACAAATGCAGCCTCCTCTTAGAAAATGGTAAACCTCCTGTTTCAGACAAATTGAGAAATGAAAGGCTGACTTTACTGGTAGCCCACTTATGTTCAGATTTGGACAGATGTAATGAATAAAATGAACGTTATAGATTTCGTACACATCATACTTAACCAATGTTAGAACTGGTTGATGACCTAATAAATACTGTCATGATTTTCATGCTTAGTAAAAAAAAAAAATTTAAAAAATTACACTGATGAAAACCAGGGATGACATAGAAGATGATGGCTTTTGAAGTCATAAATGAAACAAGTGCTTACAAAATTGTAATATAATGAACACAAAATTAAAAATGTATATTTTTTAATCAGTGATGACCATTATGCTTGAGATTATTATTGTGTATTGTTGTATTATTCTTAGATTGTGTGTAAAATCTATACTTAATAAGAGCTCTTTGTCTCTCTCTAATGGCTGTAAATGCTAGAGAACATTTAACTGCCTTTTTGTGAAAGTACATATTCGAGGTAGAACTAGTGTAGAAATTATTTTATTTTGAATCCAACACATCATTCAAGTGCCATTCTACCTCCTGCATTTCACACTTTTATGACCTGCCTTTATTTTGGATTGTTTTGTGAAGAAAGCCATACTGCCCCCAGCTTTTTTAAATCATTTTTGGATCATTTATAAACTCTTGGATAAATCATAACCTAGTTTTTTTCTTCGCATTTTGCTTATTCCTTCTTTCCAGTGTAAACAGTAATCCTTAAACAGCAAATCGTGTCCTTTTCTACTAAATCTGTACATATGAAGTCTTTATGACAGTCAAGGTCCGTGTTTCAAATATGGCATATTTCAGATGTTACTTGCATAGACCCACCCTCTGATTTTGTTTATGTTGACTTTTTTGTCTGACATGTACAAATGTTTTAATCTTGACTGGCTGTAAGGCCAAATTATCCTTCAGTTTTCATGTATTGCCTATCATGTGTCTCCCATTCACAGTTGCTATTTTCATTTTGACAACTACTTGACCATTTTGCACATGGTTTTACAATGAGCATTTTGACAAAAATTAACTTAAGATTTGTTCATTTGATGTTCATCTGTGAAAAAAATTGAAAAACCTCTAAATGACTTCTGAGAAAAATATTTCATAGACTTTTTACTAAATTTAACAGCATTATGCCATGGAGCTCTTTCAGATTGGTTTAAATTAGGAAGATTCACTCTCAAATATGGCCACCATTACATAAAATAGTAAAACCATGGATCAGATAATAAACTGCTCAACAAAATCGGACCATATATAGCTTTCAGTTTTATTCAAATACTATCAATCTGCCAACAGATATTGGTGCTGTTGCTGGAAATAGAGAAACCTTTAAATAACATTTTTTCAAAAACTGCAAAACAGAATTTGATAAGATTTAAGAGAAAGCCAATGACTTGTCCTCAAACACCACTGAACAGACCACAATCAAACTTGGCAGAGAGCATCTTGGCCTGTTTGTTTATTTTAAAAAAATATAATTTGCATTAATGATTCCATTAAATATGGCTGCAGCTACTAAAAAGCAAAATCTTTTAATAACTCCCTTAAAGTTGCTCAGCAAAATTTGACAGAAAGTGTCCTAGCTGAAAGGCCTGTACAATTTATAGAGTTGATGCTAATTCACGGTCGAAAGTGGCAACCTTTGCTAAAAATACAAAAATATTTACACAACTTTATTACTCCCTATGCAAAATATTATGTCGGATATGTGTTTGGCAAGTGAATAGAGAAACTGACTACCCCTTTTTTTGTGGACACTTTTAGGTTTTGTTTGTATAAATGATTATGTTTGGGCAGAACCTTGAATTCATTGTTATCATAATTGTACAAATCTATAGTATGCATCCTTTGATTTTGTTTGCTTTAAGATAGAAATTTATGTATGTGGTGATTACAGTAACCACCTATGGATGTCATCAGGAGAGGAAAAAAACTCCAAATAAAACAATATTCAGCTTCCATTTGCTGTTGTGTATCTTTAAGATTATGTTGACTCAATATTATCGACCCCCATCTTGTCAAAGAATGCAGTGGAGAATATCCGTGATTCTGTCCATCAGTCGCACATTCCCTTCTGCTTTATAAGTTTAAAGTTGTTTGAGATTTAGGAAAGAACTTGGTATACATCATTTCTAGAAGGTGTGTTGCATACCACAAATTGGGGATCCTGTCTTCAAGGTCAAGGTCATGACTCACTGGTTTACATTTCCATAAGATTTTTTCTTCTGGTACTATTCAACTTGATAGCCCTTCAATATTAAGGGATGAAATTTTGTTTATTTGTACATCATCACCAGAATGTTTGCTGCATATCACATGGAAGTAATGCAGGAAAAGTTGGTTTCTTTTGATGACTTATTGTTTAATATTGATATTTAGCTCACCTCACAAAGTAGAGCAATTGTGCTGCCACCAGTATTGGCTCACATAAATGCATATATGTACTGCATCCTGTCCTGGGCAGCAGTTAGATTGGGTTTCATAGCATCTATCCACTTGGGAAGGAATCGTTGGGGCTAACTGTGTAAACGCTGGTACATACTTGGAACAGCTTTTTTGCAAGTAGCTCATGACTACATAGATTTTCTGCATACATAATGTTCCTCCTAAAATCATGAAACCTAGTGAGGGGCTTCCTCTTAATTAGTA
Organism: Sinohyriopsis cumingii; assembly: GCA_028554795.2. Classification (NCBI taxonomy): domain Eukaryota; kingdom Metazoa; phylum Mollusca; class Bivalvia; order Unionida; family Unionidae; genus Sinohyriopsis; species Sinohyriopsis cumingii. The sequence continues at coordinate 29,976,332 of CM068826.1, forward strand.
ATTCTCCCTCACCTCAAGAGTAGTTCACTGTGACCCACATTTCATTCTTCAGTAACAACTTTTATTTTAAGTTTATGCTACAACTAAAAACTAAGCAGTTTATGCTATTAGACTAGCTAATGTATGCATATCTGTATGGTGCTCATATGACCTCCAATATTATATGACTACTCTTGCATCAGTATTGGCATGGGGTTTCACAAAAAACTTCATGCAGCATTTAATTGATTCAGAATGAAAATTGTGCAGATCTGACTTCAGCATACCCACACTTTTGGGAAGAAATTTTGAGAAAACCAGACATAATGAATCATGGGGTCCAAGGTCACTTCTGGCATCATTGCTTTCGCTGATTTTGCTAGCACAGTAACTTGTACATATGCAAGTGAATTTTGACAACACTTTGTGTTTTTTGTTTGTTGTCTTCCATTGAGCCAGTTGGTAGTCCACAATCTTTTGTTGAATTTAACGGTAAAGGGGGCAGCAAAGAATTTTGTACTGCACTTGGGGTATCTTATAAACATATTTGTTGAGATGTGTAAGGGGTATCTTATAAACATATTTGTTGAGATGTGTAAGAAAATATATTTTTTACCAAATTTGGTAACGTGCAGTTCCTTGAGAAAATAAAAGATGGTTTCAATACTAGGATGTACAAATAATAAAAGGACAGAAGAAATGGACTTGCTTTTATAGATTCCTGGAAATAAACCACTAGAGTGTCAGTCCCTTTAAGAGACTTCTTTTTCTAGAATTGGACAACATGATAGCATCCAAGACATACTGTTAGGTAGCATGGCTGAAGTTCAGTTAGATTTCCTCATATTTTTAGTTCTGTTGGTTATAAAACAGAGAATGAGAATGATAAATTTATAGCATAAGAGTATCAAGTGTTTATACAAACACACTATACCCACACATACAATCTATACCCCATGTAAACATGATTGGAGTTCTAACCATGGGATTGTCAGCATGTCAGGGATGTATCTATTGCACCTTTTCTTTCTCCCACTTTTTCTCTATCAGTTCTTCCTCCAATGCTGAGGTCCAGTTTATTGGACAATTTCAAATAAATCATTGTACTCTGGAACAATTGTCTGTATCAAGATTCTTTTGCTTGATACAGGAGGCAACAAACATTTAGCTATCCTTAAGTTTCAATAAGCTTTCCGGCTGTATTTTTGCTCATTGTAGTGGTTGATGAGTCAACAATAGGTGGACAAGCTGGTGAACATACTGCTTTATATGTAAAAAGCACTAAATCAAACATCCCTCCGATTTAGTACAAGGACATGAAGGAAAGAATGACAATAGACAAAAATGTTGAAGAGTATCTGAATTCAGTTTTGTTTTCAATAACAAATACAAGACCATATCTTTTTAAAAAATATCAACATGTTTAATAACAAAAAGATGCTTCTCTGACACAAAACAGGAATACAAATTAAACAATATTTTTTTAAAAAAGGGATGTATTTACAAGGTTGACATTGTTGCGAAGTTGATGATTTAAGGTACGGTCATTTTGCCTTTGATGTACACTACATTTCTGAGCTAAAGATGAGATAGCCATGATGTTCTCAAATCCATTTTTGTAGTTTATCATTATTTCTATGGCACTTGGCACTAAAACAAGTCACTACATGTTCCAAAGAAATCCCAGACTGCCTTTATAAAGAAAATACACTATTGCCCACACACCATGGAATCTGATCCTTGTAATCTTACATTATTGAATCCAGTTGATGCAGCATTTCCTCTCATGAATTCGATGTCATTTTCCAGAGGGGGTAATTCATTGTGATCAAAATATTCCAAGCTGATCGTTGGGAAAATGGATGGGCAGCTCAGAAGGTTCCTTGTCAATGACAGTTGTCTTATTGATGACATAGGCTTAAACAAAGGGACATTCCTATTTAGCACATACCATGGAATTCCAGGAAGCTGTGTACGAACTGTGCAGGGTTTTCTTTACACAGGAAATGATAAGTCATCAATTCACAGCTGACATTTCCCTTTAAAATTCATGTCAAGTACATGTAATTTGATGAACCATGAGCAGTCTTCAGTCTTTGTCGCAAGAGAACTTAAGTGCATTTGGTCTCCAGAGAAGTCCATGGAGATACTGAATGATCATACAAGTTCTTAGACCACTTTCTCAAAATCGTATCTTCTGAGATGTAAGTCCATGTCTCTTCCAGATACTCTTCCAACTTCCCTTCTTGACTCCTCATAAACATTTGTTTAGGAATTTTCTGACTAGGATGATTGATGTTACATCCAAAAACAATGTTCACTGGGTGGTTGATTTTACATCCATAATAATGTATTTGTTTCAGCCATGTCCTGAGCACAATAGCAGACTAAATGTTCTTTTTTGGCCATCATGACTTTTATCTTTTTCTGGCTCAAAAATACCCTTATGGCCTATCTCCATAGGTTCTTTGTGTTTTATCTTGCTAATAGTTTATAATCGCTTCTCACAAACTGTTTATTTCCAGAGTATTGTCAGATTCTGCATACAGTATAGCATTCACTTTAACAGTCGGAGCTACTGCAAACTGGTGTACCACATGACGTTGGCCCGATTTTATATTTTGGAAATGTCCTTAGTCTGGAATGAAATTAAAACCCCACAAAGTATATCCTCCTGCATAATCGTCGTATGTTATACCGTAACTTGTTGGTAGCCAACTGTCACATGGCTTCAAACAGTATTAAGTAAGATCTCGAGTACTCTTTTGGGGCAATGTCAATGCTCAAAGGGTCTGGTACACAACGTCTGGCTATCTTGGGTGACTTCTACTTTGGACACGTTAAAGTATTGGAACTCGCAAAGATTTTGATAGATGGCTCCGTTGAGGGTTAAGTGGATGCCAATGAGCAAACGTTTGGGTTTCATTCCTTTGAAAACATGATTTTTGATCATGAATCCGAGTCCAGAAGCAGTGGTGAAGGTTTTCTAATCATCATAGAGCCAGAATTATATCACCAGGCTCAAAACCCTTTTCCCTTGCGTTTCTGACATAACTTTAATTTAATTTTTGACCTGGTCTTAGATATGGAATAAATACATTCTGTCATTTTTCTACCAAATGGTTCGTCAGTTGTAGGAATAGGTTGCAGATGAGCCTTGGGTATCATCAGATTGGGGTTTCTTGCCATATGACAAGTGTGACAAAATCTACAGTATTTACAAACACCACTTTTAATTTTTGCCCAATAAAAATGATTCAAGATCTTGTAATAAGTCTTAATGACCCAAAAAAATGACCAGCCAAAGTAGTTTTGTGGGCTACATTAAAAGTGTTTTGTCTTTATGATTTAGGATCGACAATTTGCTATATCAATGGCTATTCATCAGTACCTCAGATGGTCTCCATTTCCTAATAATGACCCCATTTTTAAGAAAATAATAAATATGTACTTCTAGGGCTTTAGTTTCGCTAGTAAAAAAAGCAGGAGGTCTCATGATCTTGTTCCTTTTCGACAATGATTGTTGTTTGTCACCTTGATTAGAATAATGAAAATACCTTTTGTTTGATCCATAACAGGAGCAAAGGTGTCTCCGTCAAAAGCCTGGCCAATAAACAAGTCAGCAAAATGAGAATTTCCTGATCAACATCATTCTCATTATTACCACACAAAACACGGAATTTGGCAATAAAAAAAGACCAGGAACTCAAACTTAAAACAATTATCACAACTGAAATTATGATAAAATATACACTAATGGGTCCAAAATATCAGTCTCTCCTTCCAGAACAGCAGCAGTAGTGGTAATACATGAACTGAACATTAAAATGAGGAAAAGGTTACCTAACCACTGCTCTATTTACACAGCAGAATTCTGGGCCATCATAGAGGCCCTCGTATGGATTAAGGACAACTACATACCTAAAGCATTGATAATAAGTGGCTTGCTGAGCGTCATATCATCTATACTAAATAATAATACTAAATCAAGAGGAAAATTTCTTCAGGCAAACATATTTATTAATTAAAGAATTGTATAACAACAAACAACAAATCGAATTCATGTGGACACCATCCCACATTGACATCCAAGGAAATGAGTTAGCTGACCAAATAACAAAACAAAAACTAAATGAACCAACTCACATAGTCATTAATTACAGTGTCAGTGAACTCCTAAGCATAAGCAAAAACTTTATTGATAGCAAATGGCAGGAATGCTGGAACCAAAACACCTAAGGAAGGAAACTATACTCTATTCTAAAAGATAGTAACAGGAATAAGAAACCTTCTAAAATTAACAACAATGATCAAAAAATCATGACTAGGATCTATACCGGAAAAACCAAATTGGCCAGCAGCTATGTTCAATACATAGGACCCCAACACCACAACCCAAACTGCTACCACTGCCCGATTTCAGAAGACCTAACTCATATATTCAACACCTGCTACAAACTAAAGAAAGAAAGAACCAAACTAAAAATGGAGCAAAATAAGATTGGATCTCCGGAAACATACCCAGAGTTTTTAATGAATAACAACCCTAACCTCAATCTCACATATATAGATATAATTAACTTTATACATGAATCTGGATACAAAACAAAATATAAAACTAAAATTCCATAATTAAATTATTTACAACTAGGAGACAGGCTAACAAACTAAATGTAAGGACCAATAAGATCAGATGCCTTTGACATGTCTTAGTGACCTGAGTATTCGGCAAAGATATATGTCTTATCAAAATAGTTTTAGCCTGAAAATAACATCACACAACTAGTAGACAGGCTAACAAACTTAAATTTAGGGAATAAATAAGATCAGATGTCTTTGACACGTCCTAGCAACCGGAGTAATCGGCAAAGATATGTCTTAACCAAATAGACTTAGCCTGAAATTAAAATAACACCAAACAAATCTAACCACATCAAATAACACCTGACAAATAAGACAACTAGGAACAGCAATAGGAAGGGAAAAAAAAAAGATTAAAAGGGGAATTTGTTGCTTCCCCCTTTTTTTTCTTCAGAGAAAGGGAGAGAAATAAAAAAATGCATTTTATTTATATATAAAAATTTTCGTTTTATTTATATACAAAAAATTACTTATAGTTACTTCTCTTTTATATATTCAATCTAACCACTCCTTTTCCCCTTTCCCTAACCTATATCTGACAACCCAGCATGCACATAACACCATTCTAGGCCCCAAAAATTAGAGCATATAAGGTGGTCCAACACCCAAGACCATCAGGGCCAGCCGCACAAAGTGGCAAACTAATAAACAACTTTAGGAAAGAAAGATCTCAAATTAGCTTCTATAAGATGGTCTAAAACACCAACGACCATCAGGCCCAGCAGCACAAGGCTGTAAATAAAACAACGATAATTTAGACAAGTAAGACCCTAAAAACCGAATCCAACATATAAGGTGGTCTCAAAAGTCCAAGACCATCAGGACCAGCCACACAAGGGGTCAAATTTTACTAAACACTGCCACCTAAGATAACCTATCCTAAACTAAATTCTACACTCAAAGCAGCACGGTTTTGTTTTCAAAATTGTATAGGACGACAATTTAGACCCGATACCCTGAAGTCTAGGAGCACCGACCTGTGATCTTGGAGCCACCTTTCCATCGTCTCCTCCCTTGCCACGGCCAGACACCAAAATAAATAGCGTGCAGTGCACGCCCTTAATACTACTGAAAATTCAGTACCAACATATGAGTGTGTGATGGGTTCATTCCACTCATACATACCTAAATGCAGCTAAGTAGTAACGACTGAATAGGTTGAGTGTGTGCTGGGTCTATTCCCACTCGCCTTCAAGCCCTCCATACAGCCAGTTAGGACCCCTTATTAGGCCCACTGCATGACGACTTCAATTAAACAGTGCTCCGTGAGCACATAAAAGCCTGGGGGAAGTGGCCCCAATTCCTTCACCTAGGAGCAATTAAATAGCCTACTGTGTAGGCATAACGCAGAGATACATGCTTGAATAAGCGCAAACCTCTTTAATCGAACATAGATAGATAGATAGTCTGGCTATCCCAGCGATAACATAGGAAGATGAATTTATTGAACAATTTAAAAGACAGTTGGTACTGGATTACCATAAATCTCATAAACCAAGTCAGCATCTCTACAAAAATAACCAAAATGGAGGCTAGATAAAGCCGATTGTCCTACATGTAGCGTCCTACTTTCTGGCATAACTATAGCCAGGTTGCATGATGATGATATCGACATATACAACAACTATATTCTTGAAGCGATAAACACAGCCGCTACAAAAAGCATCCCCAAAACTGGAACAGAGAACCAAGCAATTGCTAAACAGCTCATCCCGTGGTGGAATGATGACTGCAAAAACATAATCAAAGGGAAGAAGAAATCCCTTAATAAAACCAAAGAAAAACAAGCAAAACGTATCATTAAAAGAGCAAAGCAAACTTCTTGGCAAAATTACTGTTCCACACCTGAGATTAAGCAATGCAACTCCAAACAGGTATGGAACCAAATAAAAACCTCGAGGGGCAACAGAACTAACATCATACCAAAGATCAAGGGTGTGTCAACAAACAAAGAAAAAGCCGAACAAATAGCCAAGTACTTTGCTAGAACGAGCAAAAATGATAACCATACAGTTCAATTCCAAGCACATCGGGCAACAGCAGAAAGTAAGTATTCTCATTTCTTCTCAGAACGGGACCACACGATTTCTCCTCTTAACAATTGTTTAACCGTGGATGAATGGAAAACTGTCCTCAGAAAGAAATCCACTTCTCCAGGGGAAGACAACCTAGGATATGAAATCTACAAAACACCTCACCGTATATTGAAGAAATCTTGCTTGATATGACAAATATATCATGGAAAACAGGTCAAATACCCCCAAAAATGGAAACAGGCTATAGTTTTCCCTATCGTAAAGCCGGTAAAGATCCAACTGAACTATCATCTTACAGACCAATCTCACTCAACGACACTATATATAAGGTGATGGAGAAAATAATCAACAACAGGCTCAAACACCACCTCGAAAGTAATAATCTTCTTTCAAAAAACCAAAGTGGCTTCCGCAACTAAAGATCTACCCTCGACCAGCTACTAAGGCTTGAGTCGCGCATTAAACAATCATTTAACGCTAACGAAAATGCGACCAACACTTCATAGTGATCTTCCTAGACCTGTAGAAAGCCTTTGACCTGGTTTGGACTCGTGGGCTCATCGCCAAATTGAACCATTATGGAATCAATGGCAACATGCACAAATGGATCAAAAACTTCCTAAAAGGAAGACTTATTCGAGCTAGAATAGGGGACCAATACTCAGAGGAATACGTACTAGAAAATGGTACTCCGCAAGGAAGTGTGTTAAGCCCAACATTAGTCAATATTATGATCAACGACCTTGAAAGCGTTGTCAACCTTAGCAAAATCGATTTATCACAATTTGACGACGACAGTGGTATTTGGAGATCTGACAATCCACTCAGTCCACAACTAATTATCGATCTTCAAAACAATTTAACAAAAATTGGCAGATGAGTGAACAAATGGGTTTTCAAACTATCGAAAGGTAAAAATACAGGAATTCTATTCTCTCCAAATCCCAGATACGCGATAGAACCCACAACCCTGTACATACAAGGCGAACCAATCATATTTGAAAAAGTAGCAAAGTTTTTGGGAATGTACTTTGACCAACACCTCACATAGAAACACCACATTATGGAATTAATACGCAAATGCACTGGAGATTTAAATCTCCGTAAAAACATCAAAGGACTAAAGTGGGGAATAGACCAAGATACACTTTTAACGCTATATAGAGCCCTAATTAGGTCAAAACTGGACTATGGATGTCAGATCTACGCCTCAGCCAAACCTTCACCCCTCAAACGCCTCGACACAATCCAAGCCAAAGCACTACGCGTACGTACAGGCACACCAAACAACACTTCCAAAGAAGAACTACAAATCCTTACGGGTGAAACATCATTAACACTGAGAAGAGAAGAACAAACCCTAAGATATGCAGCCAAAACCTAAGTGCATAACCCTAGTCACCCTGCAAGAGACATCAGCAAATGCAACATTCCATTTAGTCAGAGACTCGTACCCTTCCCGCCATCCGGGAAAAAGATCCATACATTATGTAAAGAACTCAAGATCGACTGCCTGAAAGCGGAGCCCATCCGGTATCCAGACCCTACACTATGGGCAAGTAAAAAAACAAACATCAACACTTTAGCAACAACCTTTGGCTCCAAACAAGATCAACCACTAGAAATAAGATCGAAAATCGTCACAATAATTGACAATTCATATAAGGAATTTGTCAAAATATACACAGAGGGATCAAAATCGAATGACCCTGACAGAACTGCTGCACCCCTCACTATCCTGGAATTAGGAAAGGAATTAGGAACCAGACTCCCGGATAATTGCTCCATTTACACAGCAGAACTTTGGGTCATATTTGAAGCAATGAAATTGGCAAAGCACCAAAAATTCCAGAAAACACGAATAATCAGCGATTCACTCAGCTTTCTAAAACCCTTAGAAACCGTAAACTCAAAGGGGAGAGAAAATATCCCAAAAGAAACAAATCTGCTACTCAGAAGCATGGAGAAACAACACCAAACTGTAGAATTCATGTGGGTACCATCTCATATCAACATCCCCCGCGATGAAAAAGCAGACACGGCAGAAAAGAACAAACTCAACGATCCAAACCCGGTCCAGATCGAGTACAGTATACCAGAATTATACATTATAAATTACCCCTAAATGGCAAACAGAATGGGTTTCATGCAGCAAAGTTCGTACGCTGTATTCGATACAAAAACAGTGAATCGCAAAGTCAAAGCCCCGACAACAAACAATAAACATAATCAACGGATTATAAACCGGATCAAAACTGGCAAAACCCTACTTGCAGGTAGTATGGTGAAACGCAATCAAGCAAATAGGGAAAAAGGGGCAAAATGTACCTGCTGTCCCACTACTGAGGATCTCTATAATGTATTCAACATCTGCCCTAGATACATAACACCAAGAAAAAAGCTTGCCAACTCTCTTAAGAACATTGGCTCTCCTCGCACCTATCCCGAATTTGTATACCAGAACAACCCAAACCCCAATCCAACTAATGAGGCCATGTTTATTTTCCTTAGGGAGATAGACAAAATTGGAAAAATCTAAAACTACTTCATCAATCAATTATAAAGCAATGCAATACAACCTTGCTGACTCACATACCTTTTCAAATACACCCATAAGTATCAACCCCAACCTACTCCACGATCCCACTGCTAGACTCAATAACTGAGACAGCGAGCAGAGTAAGGTAAAGCGGTTTGTACGACTGATACCTCCCACACACGACTGGCTAGTATTTTTCATGAACCTTATGGTTGTGACTGGGTGGGAAAGTGGGTGCGGATGTGGTACACGGTTTACCACCCACGTGTGTGTGTGTGGGGGGGGGGAGGGTGGCGCTCCAGGCTGTGAGCGGGCCGGTATTGTATCTGCATCAATCACCCACCAAAGCAACATGGGACGGTCAGGAGTGCGAATCGCTAAGCAATGCAGTGGAGGGGCGGGATATTGAGGTGGTTGGTAGCCAAACACCCAATTTCTCCAACAAACTACCCAACCCCCGGACACCCTTATGGACTTATCGGCGTGGTATACGGTTTACAACCCAAGTAGGGGTGTGTTCCAGCCTGTGCGCGGACCGATGCTACACCTGCGCCTATGACCCACTACAGGACCATGGGTTGATCTGGATTATTATCCACCAAGCAATGCAATGTAACGGCAAACAGACAAGTGGCCGACAACAGAAATTCCCAAATTCTCCCAGTACAATTACTAACAATCTACTACTTCTCTGTTATACAACTTTAAAAAGGTGGATCATTTAAAACTTAGAAAACAAAACTGACCTATTAATTTAGTTATTATAAGGTGTCTTAAATCGCAGCCATCAGGACCCGCTAGATGCGGTAACGATTTAACCTATAACTTGCTAAGTTTACAGTAAGACCCCAAATTATTTCTATAAGGTGTCTAAAAGCCTAAAGACATCAGGCCCAGTCGCACAATGTGGCACTCAAAATTAAACAATTAAGATTTATGGCCCCAAAATTAAGGATTATAAGGTGGAAAACGCCCAGCCTTCATCCCCCTCCCCTCGCACAAGGCGGAAAAGCTAAAGATAGTATAAAAGCCTATATATACTAAATTAACACCCCAAAAATAGATTAGGCAGATCCACCCAACTACAATCAGCACAAATAATGATTTTCAAAATTAATAAATGCGGCAAGACGAGACAATTTACTATTCGAAACATTGGGAGCAAAAATAAATGATCCCGGATGCAAGGCACCTCTCCTCTACTCGGATCGACATCCCTTGCCTCTGTCGGACATGTATCGTATGAATGAGTACGTGCGGCCTACTATCACTCGTCATGAGTCCAGTCATGAGTCCCATGAGACAACAATGTCTAGAAAACGGACTAATCAAATAGCATACAGTGTGTCCAATTTAGCGTTGGGGGACGTGGCACTATTCCGCCCCTTCTCGAAAAAATTAACTAGCCCTCCGTGAGGGTAGTAACCGATCGAACATGCCCAATGGGCGAAAGCGACTTTAATTAATTGATTGATTGGTAGTCTGGCTATCATTCATTCAACCAGATTGATGAGTATTCATTCAACCAGGGAACGTCGTCCAGTGAACATTGCAGAGCACTACAACCGAGCGTCCACGTGCAGGCCATGAATGAACCTAAGGGAAGGGAGAAGATGAGCCACCAGACCTACAAGTACCGTTGTTAGCAGTGGACAGCAACGAGTATTGCAGAATAACTTCACTGGAAGACAAAGAACGTCACAGGGAAAAATACTCTGGAGCGCTGGTCACTAAATCGACAAGGACGGAGAAGGGAGCGGAAAAAAACATGCTGCACGTGGGCCGTGACTATCCAACAAAATAGAAGAAAAGGGAGCACGGCCATATACACGTGTAGCAGCCCGCGGAGACCCAACTACCTAGCCATCGAGTCCGAAGACTTAAGCTCTAATTTATCAGTGATCGGTTTTACCCAATAGTCCAGTATCAAAGCTGAGACCGAAAATACTCATGACTGCAAAAAGGAAATGGCGAACTTCGTCTGGAGGAAGTGCACCTTCGTTGTCGCCTACAGACGAGGAACACGCCAATCCGTGTAACAGTGTAGACCGTTTCCGGGCCTGCCTGGGCGACGTTCCTGATATCGATTTGAAAAGATCGAGCAACAGTCATATTGCCTGGTTGAATGTATATGGTTCTCATTTTGGCTTGAGAACCATTTTTGGTAATATCTCTATTTTCAATATCCTAATTTGATCCGTTTGGTTACCACCATCCAAATTTGTATTCTCCAATTTAATTATGCGTGATACAAAATATTCATAAGTCATTCCGACTTTACTGATTGATTTTTAATTAGTTAATCGAATGTACACTTTGTACACCAACTTCATAAATGAATCATTTTCATTTTTTTTGGACTTAGTTGATTTGAACAATTGCACAGGTGGCTTACACATAATTGGTATTCTTATTGTCCATTAAAATAACTGGACTCGATTTGATCAAGTACGGGCTGGTGTTTCAGGGCCTATGCGTTGGCGCCTGCTGCCGGGGACCTTTCCTTCCTTGCCACTCGCGGACCTACTGAACCTAGACGGAGATGTGGGACCATTTCCACTCGTTTAATCCAGGTGTCCCGATATGACGTCATAGTGGCGACCAATTGCAACTGGCGTCACATACTGCTTTGGTTGACACCTGGGCCAGTCGACAGCATCCTGGAATTCATCTAACTGTAACATGAGTGTGTGTTGCGTCCATTCCTACTCAAGAAAGCCCTTTATTCAGGTCGTTAGGGACATTTAGTCCCACGACCTCAAGCTAAATCAAACAGTGCTCTGTGAGCACATAAATGCATGGAGGATGAGGCACTAATTCTTTCCCAGGAATAATTAAATATCTTCCAGTGCAAAAATAAAACTGTGATATATGTACAGTAGTAAGAAAATTACATTAATCCAAATAGTCAGTCAGTCAGTCAGTCTGGCTACACCAGGGTTAACATAGGAAGATGAATTTATTCAACGATTTAAAAGACAGTTGGTACTGGATGGTTGATGCAGCCTGTGTGGTGGAAAGGCTTGCTGATGAATGGAAGAATACAGGTAGCCTAGACTTTGTGACCAGTCTGAAAGTAGCGAGAAAGGCATGAGGAGGAAGTGGAGAAATGAAGAGGCTTTTTCAACCTAAGTATGTTAGAGTTGGAACATTGAAGGAGGCACTTGATGGTGTTATCAAAGTCAGGTGCTTTTTAGAACATTTAGAGAATTTCACAGATTGGTCTTTTGTGAAGTGGGGATTAGACCAAAGTTGAAGAAATGATTAGAAAGGTACTGAAAGAGGAGATGAAGCAGATAAAAGATAACTGGGCAAAAAAGAGCTAGGACAAAGAAAAGAGAAAGAAAAAAGAGGACTTTGAAAGACTGAATCAAAACTGGATGATGGTGCAGGAAAAGTTTAGATCCATGGGGCATTCTGTATGGTTGCCAGACAAATAAAAGAAGAAGGGAATAAAAGAGAAAGTGAGGAAATGGTGGAAGAAGTGGAGAAAATAGAAGAACCCAAAAGCCCTTTACATGGTCACTCATATGCCTCAAAAAAATTTGCTTTCTTGCCTAAAAAAAAAAATTGTTAGTCGGTTGTATAGCTGTTTGTATCATAGATTAAACAACAACAACAAATAAATAACGAAATTATAGTAACTTAATGTCAATGCATCTTTGAGAACACACCATGCAAAAACATTTCGAGAGAGAGACAAAGATACACACACATAACGATGTCGATGTTTTTGGTATTATGCTAGCTTGTTTCACACAGCATGGTCAATTTTATTCTATATGCAGGTCAGCGTCATTCAATGTAGCTAAAGCTACCTAACTAGTTTTAAATACTTCGTGTGAAACAAATTATATACTGTTAGCTACATTTAATGACACTGACCTGAAAATTGACTGTGCTACAAATAGGATAAAAGTCTCAATGCTGTGTGAAATGAACTATGACAGAAAACACTGATCCATGCACGCAGACTATAGACCTATACAATTCATAGCCTCCCAAACCTCTTTACAACTACGGAAAACTTATTAACAGCCAGAAATATGTTATGTCAAACATGCTTTATTCTAATTTCGTTAAGCATCTCCATTGTGCCCCAGTTGAATAAAAAATATACATACAATATTTAATGACAAATAATGCACTTACCAGCCAGATGGAATCATTTATCCATCCACACATTAATCCATAAGCAAATTTCACTGTAGCAATATTTCCAGGACAGAAAAATAAATTTTAAAGAATCCATGAACTTGAAAGTTTAGCACATGATTATCCGCTAGTGTCCGTATTTGGAGTCTTTTATACACAGGGGTAATGTTACAATCAATATTAAGGATAACACGAGTATGTCACTTTCACCTCCTCCAAAGAAAAGGACAGCTATATACGATGGTGACAAAGATTACTAATTACGCATGAATAATCGAATGCAACATGTTATTCTTTGTCACAGCTTGTACTAAGTAATTTATAACTACAGTAGAGCTTAGAACTCAGTATTGTTTCATTATTTAAATATACCTTTTCAAATTGGAACTGATGAAAATGAAACAGTTTCTTGTAATAAATATTAATTATTGTCGATTTCATATAACATACATATATTAAATGTGATAATATCTCATTACTATGCGACATTTTATGTCATTATTTTCTTCGCTCTTATGTATAAACTGTACTTCGGATGCAACGGTCACACCACAGCCCTCATTAACATATTTGTATTAATGAGCTGCATGTAAACATTTGCACGTGAACTATATTACACTAGTGAAGAGGCCTTTTTACTTTAAAGGCAAATATTGGGTGAGAAAAATAATCAACGTTGGGGTTTGGACCAAGCAAGGAAATCAAAATCGTGGGGTTACATTATACGTTTAACCACTCGGCAAGCCTCGTGGGGAGACATATAATGTAACCTTTTGTCTGGGATTTCCAACATAGATTATATATGTCCTTATACAACAACCCCACTTTCCCTTGTTCGTATACAGTCCCAATATTTCCCATGTTAAATTCCCATTGTCCGTAAACATTCCCAGGGGTGTCTGAAAAATCTTGTCCATAAACGCTTCCAAGGGGGGGGGGTCTGTAATGTATTTTCCCATTGTCTGTAGGGTAACCCACTATACTACTACGTTAATTGGTGAATAGATAATTTTGAAGTATTGGCAAGACATTTTTGGGGGGTTGCTTCAACTCGAGGAAACATTCTTACACCAAAATGGTGGAAGGACCATTTTTTCCAATCTTGCAAGGTTTGGCATTTCTTCTAAAGAAAACATTGCATGAAGGGTTCAAAAGATTATTGGTTTATTAGGCAATATAGTACACAGCCAATTTTGTTCATCGGAAATACAGCGACTGTTCATTTGCCTGAATGTCAGTACAAAGCATATTAGAGCTCATGTTGAATTTTTGTTTCAAATCATGCAAACGTTAAAAAAAATCTCATCTATATTGAGACTTTCTGAAATCTCAGGTTTAGATCTCATTCGAGTCCTGTATAAATGGAGCAAGACCACCTGGTCTTCTCCCCAATCTATGTTGAATTCAGTTTGCATTAAACCCAAAACTTTTATTAGGCTTCCACAAGTCATCTAATATATATAAGTGGTAGATGATCTTGGGATGTCTACCCACAGCTAGAACCTATGCAGTTTACACTTTACTTCCACATCCGTATTGACAGTTTTGTCTCAGTTTTAATTTCTATGATAATTGCTATTTTCTAAAGCCGTTATGGAAGCATTTGATAGATTTTCTTACATATAAAAGATAAACATCAACAAAAATAGGACAACTCAATTGCACAGGTTCCGATAGCGTTATTATTGTGCAATTCATCTCTCTCGGTGTTGCTGCTCTATTATCAGCAAAGAATTTCTAGTAATTTAAGAGAAAATTTCTCATTTTTAACTGTTGATTGTTGAAACCATCTCTAACATTTTTTAGTGATACAGTTTTAAAATGAAATGTTGTATCAGCTGATTCAGATGCAAGATCAATCTGGAGAATGAGTGACAAGATCTTTAATATGTATGTTTGCTGATGCAGCTTTATTTTAAGTTGGACCATTTTTCATTCCAGACCCACTAGATAATATAATTAGTCTTCAAACGAAACCCCATACGACTTTCCATTTTGGTGAAGTATCAACAAGAAGATTTTAAGCTGGCTGCCATAGTGGCCATACTGGATTGTCAGATTGATGCCATTTTCATGTTACACCAACTAGACATCATATGAACTCCATGCAGATATTATCATCTATGCTATCAATAAGATTTTCAATGTGACTAAAAATTAATGTCAAATCATCCAAGTTTTTATTTAAGACCAACCAGACACCATAGTCTTCCAGTGACACCCCATTATAATATCTTACATTCTAGAGGTGCGTGTGTGTGCATGATGTAGATTTTTAACTTGTAGCTTTACCAATTTTTCGGTCGTATCGCTATGATGTCTGTAGTGTGGCAGTTTACAGTGATGTCTAGCACAGAAACATCATGCCGCAGACATGTAGCAACATGTCCCACCCAGTCACGTTATCCTGACACCAGGCCTACTAGTCCTAACATCAACCTCTTAATGCCGAGTAACTAGCTAGGCAGCTGTAAGTACCATTTTTAAAAATCTTTGGTATAACTCAGCCAGGGATTGAACACACGACCTCCCTCATCCGAGGCAGATGCTCTCACCACCGGAGCTGTCTTCAAGAGGTGTAGCAATAACAAAACTTTCAAGATAGCTGCTGCATGTCAAATTGCCACATTTTTATTTAGGTTTGTGGTTTGGTTGGTTTATTGTCATTTCTTCAGCACATGATAGGCTATATATGACGGCCAGTATATCTGGTTGAGGAAGAACCCGGGAAAAATCCCATGAAGAACCTGCACTGACCCAATAAAGCTACTGGCATGCTTTCTCGTGCATCTATTTTGTCCAAGCACAAAATTCAAACCCACACGGAAAGAGGTAATTTGTCATTGAGTGGTGATCATAGACTATTCGGTCTTCGGGGACCTTTTATTTAGGATCAAGTGGACATCATTAGAAGTTTTAGTGAAAACGATGCAGATATGGCCATCCATGCTGGTGAAGTAGCAACAAGATCAACCAGACTGTCACTGTTGTGGCCATCCTGAATGTCTGGCAGCCCCGTGAAGAACCTGCACTGACCCAATAAAGCTACTGGCATGCTTTCTCGTGCATCTATTTTGTCCAAGCACAAAATTCGAACCCACATGGAAAGAGGTAATTTGTCATTGAGTGGTGATCATAGACTATTCGGTCTTCGGGGACCTTTTATTTAGGATCAAGTGGACATCATTAGAAGTTTTAGTGAAAACGATGCTGATATGGCCATCCATGCTGGTGAAGTAGCAACAAGATCAACCAGACTGTCACTGTTGTGGCCATCCTGAATGTCTGGCAGCACAATTTCAATAGGAACAAACTAGACATAACAAGAAATGTTCTGATGAAAACCCCATTCTGTTAAGTCTTTCTGCTCAGGACAAGTACTGATAACAAGATTTTAAAGGTGGCAACCATATTGGAGGTTAGATCGGCAACATTTTCATTCATGTTCAACTAGACATCATAAAAAGTATTTGAGCGGGAACCGGATGTTGATATGACCATTCATTCAGGTGAAGCAGTGAAAAGATTTTCAAGATGGTAATGGGGAAACCATGCTGGATGTCCAAACTGCACCATTTTCACTTAGGAACAAGTTTAAATCACAAAAAAACTTCCAATAAAAAGCTCCATCTTCCACGTAAATATGACTTTACATTCATAAGCAGCAATAAAAAAGATTTTCAACACTGTCACAGCAGTAACTGATGTCTGAGTGGAACCATTTTCATTTAGGACCCACTCGAGCTTGGGATAAATGTGTGTTAAGTTTCAACATATTCCTCAACATAATGTTGTAGGAGTGGTAATGACAAATGACAGATGGGAAAATGTCAGACGACCGGTGACAGGTTACCCTACAAGCCCTTCTGGTCCATGACCAGTCAAGCTAAACACTAGAGGACATTATAAAAAATGACAATAAAATATTTTATAACTTTTGAATCAATATCTATTTATTACAGAAACAATGCTTTAACATAAAAAACAATAGATCAGATGTTGTGGATGACAATGACTCAACATTAACTGCATGAGGCAGGCAAATGGAAATTGTTATTGACAGTGAGGAGAAACTGAATGATTCCTATCACAAAAAAACATGCTTTTTACATCAAGTGAAATTTATACAGCCAAGACTTCATAATGTTACATATATAACATAATGCACAAAACATTGGCTAGAACATATGTAATACATTTGATTACAGCATATCCTGAGAAAATGTATATCTAAAAATATAAATCTACCATCCTCAGCATTGTAAACATGATTTAAGCAGTGTCCTAAAGACAGAGCAAAAGTTCAACCTTGCTCCATATTTGTGGTCAAGGTTGTTAGAGGTCACAAACCCTTCCTATGATATATTTTCTTTGAGCTTGTTGGCAATTTTACAAAGTGGGGTTTTCTTTCTCCCCCCCCCATAATGTAATAGTAATCAACTCTAAAATATTCAGACAAGCAGATGAACTAAAGTAGATGTAATATTTGATACTAGACTGATGCCAATAAATAAAAACCTTGTCATTGGTGACTTTTGGCTACAATTTTTATTTGGTATGCACATTCAGGGTCTACAATGTTTGTTCAAATGATTGCTCCCAGCAAACTGCACAGACCCAAATCTTCTGGCACTTTATATGATGGAAGATTTGAGTATGTGCCATTTGCAATTGGACTCGTCTTAAAAGCAAGTATATATGGTAACCCCAACAAAACATTAGATACTTTTTATTCTATATTCATATCAAAGGGATACAAGAAACTGAATGTGACCAAACTATACAGGTTGCTCTATGCTTTAATTTAAGCAAGATTTTCAAATCCTAAAGAAAATTAACTATTGCACGATTTACAAAATGACACAATATCAAATCAGAATTAGAAATGGTAAATATTTCACAAAGAATAACCAATAGTCAGCAGAACATGTTATTCACAACACTTCTCTCTGTTCCATGCACATATAAAAATCCATGTTTCCACTTTTGTCAATATGGTCTTGACATCATTATGATGGCTTCAATATCTGAAACAATATTTGGCAAAGCGAACTTGTGTGATAACATTTTCCCCCCAAGTTCTGTCATTTAAAAAACAATTGTTTTTGTTAATACATGTATACTATTGATAATTGACTCTGTAGACTATTTGGCAGTTTATGGAGATGTCTAAATTATAAATTTGTGAACACTTTAAAAAAAATATTATGACAGAAAAATAATGTCAGCTGACCTGATCAACATTTGTACTACGCACAAGAATGGAGCGTATTATGGCACATGTTACACCCTGATGGGAAATGATGTTGCATAATAAAATGTACACACAATTACATGTGTGAAATGTAAATAAAAAAATTTAAAAAAATCATTAGTCATCATCTCCAGGATAATACTTTTGCAATGGCATCTAAAAATGTAATTTCCCCAAAATAATTCATACGAATAATAAAAAAAAAAGAAGTGGGGGTGGGGAGGGGATTTAGAGTTGATACTGTTATCAAGTATTGCTGGACAAAACAAACACTGTAGTTACAGGTATCTATACAATTATTCCTGAAGCCAATTTTCTGCACCTTTTACAATGGTTCCAACAATGTTCCATGTACTAAAGGTAAGAAAAATGTCCAAGTTATCAGGTATTGTTAAGGCCATGTTACACACTACACACATCAAGCATGCTCCATGCCGAGTGGTCCATGAGCTTGTCAATCGCTTGCTTGCCATTGGGTCAATTTAAGCATAATCTTTTGTATAATTATTAAACTCAATAACGTCTCATCTGTAGCATATATTTCTTGATCAGTTACAAGTACTGGCAAAATATGATCCATTACAGGTACTGGTAAAATATATGAACACTGCACTTTCTTGTGTCAATAGATACAAAACTTGTAGAAATTAAAACTTACCTACATCTCTATCACTCATCTTACAAGCAAATTAATCAATCTTGCCTCTTTTCCATGCCATGAATAACAAACAAAATCCAAAATAAATGTCTTTTAAAAAACATTCACTCTAACAGTATAGTAGCTTTTCCACTACATTCTGTAGCTGAAAAAAAAAAAGACTATTTATTTCATCGTATAAACATTCATGCTGGTAGCAGCTTTACAGCAGCAGGAATCTTGAATTATCTCCCTTGCCATTTTCATTTCTTGGAGTCGCATTTGTTTGGGTATGGAATTTTAAAAAACATTTCAAATTAAAATCATGAGAAACATACATTTTTTAAACACCATATTTCTCAAGGAGAGTGTACTTCAAATTGCATTGCTTATTTATCCAAATACTGCTAAACCCAAGAGAATTTCTTTTTCAATTTTCTAACCAGAACATCTTCAGGGCCAGTATTAAAACATGAAAAGGCTAACAAGATGGATGTTCTAAAAATAAAAGTTTTATATGCATGTGATATGTATACATGTTAGAGAAACTGAACACAGTCACTCAAAACCTCAAAATTCTACTGACCCAATGTATTAACACCATTATACAATCCACATGTGACCTTGTGGTTTTCATCCTTTGTTAATTTTCATTCATCCATTAGGGATTTTTTTAATTAAAAAAATTTAAATTCATGCATATTTTTGTGTATTAATAAACTTCAGAACATTTCATATGAAAATTATTATTAAAAAATAATACATTTTGATAGCAATAATCAAAATGTTTCATATGAGTAATTCATTTTAAGTAGTAGCCTAATTGGGCATCAAGTCATATAAATGAGACATTGTATATAATGCAATATAAAGCGAAATGATGGTCACTTGTTCCAAATTTTCAGTTATTCACTTTTAATTTGTTATGATGTGCTACTTTAGATTGTAAAAGAAAAAAAAAAAGTAAATATAATAATATATATAGAATGGTACATCACAACTGAAATAGTGGAGAATCTAACATCATGCATTCAAACTTAAGAGGTGACCAAAGGCTACATCGATTTATCTATAGGTTTTTATTTCTCCATGCTATTCAATATTGAAAAATCTGAATGACAAGTGCTTATGTGAAATTAAATGTATACAGATATTAGGGACACCATGGGGCATTCTTGAAGAAAAAAAAACTTGCATGATAACAAAAAAGGTAAAAGACATGAAACTTGTTCATTGGGTGATTAATCCTTTCACAATTTAGTGAAAAACGTAGCCATTTTATTTACTTTGGTTCAATTCAGCCATTTCGTTATTTCTATTTTTCCCTTCTTTAATCACTAAATCTCTGCTGATTGCACAATACTGCAACAATACAAATAGTTCATCACAATATATTTATCATAGAAGTGCACATTAAAAAATTCTATCACAATCAATTTGCTATTATCCAATTTTCAACATCTTAATATCTTACTGGAATATGGGATCATGGTACATTTTTCAAGAGGCAGATATTGAAAACTTTTCAAACTGCTACTGTTTCTGTGAGACAAAGGGTGTATTGATAGTTTGATTCTTGGCTGTTGGTTGAGCAAAATGACATTTGTTCCCACATTACACTCATTAGAATGAACTAAGTCTGCACCCCATTTTATTTCTTTTTCCCAAATGTCTCCCTGTGGGTTCTGGATGTAGAATATACATGAAGTCCTCCCCCACTTGTCAGAAGAGGTGAATAATGGATACAGAATCCACAGATGCTCAGTGGTTAGCGTGTCCAACTCGTGACTGCAATGTAGGTTCAAATCATAGCAATGGATTACCCAAGGTTAGCAATCTTGGTACAGCCTTGGGAAGACACTCTACTCCAATTATATTGACACAAAATAAACTAGTGCATCATCATCCCATAAAATACCACCCACACAAACCAATCATTCCCGATGTCATATGACCAATGCATTCTTCCAACTCTGAAAACATCATCAAGAAATATATTAAAAAAAATTCTTTTAAAGCTTTTCACTTGAGACAATGGAAGTAATTACTCCCCAAAAGTGCTATTTAAACAACTTTTTAAAAAAAATCCAAAACCTTTCTGTAAAATTTTTTTCTTAAAGCTTAGTGCACCACTGGCAAATGAAATCGAAATGATCAAATAGCTGATAAAGATCCAGCTTAACGAAACATAAATCCACCTGTTTTTACATTAACACATTTGACACAAGAGTAAAGCAAAAGATAAAAAATAACTTAAAGCTAAATTGAAGTACTTCTTGTGTATTGCTCATTTATACATTATTATTCCCTCACCTGCCTCATGCCAATATGGCTGAATGATTAATGAGTACAATATGAAGCTATTCCTTCCTATCACTTACTGTATGTACTCGCTCACAAGTCATGTCCGACTGCAAAATGCTGACCCAGATTTTCCATCACAAAGTGTGCTGGTGGATCTGGGTCTGTGCAGTTTGTTAAGAGTAATCAGTAGAACAAACAAGACAGACCCTGATTTGCAGGTGCATTATACTACAGCAGATCCTTGTTGTATGCAATTTGACTAGACTTGTAATTGAGTATACTCTACACATCACAATTCTTCCAGAAAAATTATTCATATAAAGCCTATTTGTTCCTTGGTTCCTAAACTGTAGTTAATCTTAACATTATAATTAACTATAAAAGAGACATTTTTTTCCACGCCAAAAAATAATGAATTTTTTTTACATTTGGAAAATATGGTCTTTAACTTTTCCATTAATTTAACAGCAAAAAAGTTTACATTTTAGCAATAAAGGCAAGTTAACAGAATTAATGCATAAAAATAAAGAAGTATAATAATTTGAACTTCTGTATGGTGTTACTTTTATTACTTGCCATCTTTTTTTTGTAGTTTATTGGAAAATTAATTATAAATTTCAATATACAGTGTATCAGGCTTTCCTAACAACAAATCATTTCAATTTATCCTAGATGTCTTACACACTGGACAGTGTACACCCTCATGTACATAAAGTACCATCACAAATGTAATGTGATTTTACCAATCACACCATCCATACAAAAACTCTGAAATTGATTATGAAATGAAATATCACTTTGTAGGCACTGGTACAACCACCTGTGTTTTAAGTAATATTGTATTACATGTGACATTAATAAACTATACAAATTTACAGTTAACATGCGCACTTCTTTACAAATGAGTCTTGAACAGTACGAAGTAACAAAACTGTATCAAGCCTTTGTAAACAGTGTTCAACACTGACACTATGACCATGTAAACCAAAACTTAGTCTGGTAGCACACCTCATCAAACTCTGACACTATAAGCATAATGTAAAGCAAATGTCTACAGTGAACAAGTCATGTCACAAACTAATGCAAGATGGCTGTATGGCAATATTCACAAGCCCAGTATGGGTAATTAATCACAAATGATTTTTTTCTGCACAAAGACAATATAAACAACCTCAGTTTCGGGTAATTAATCACAAACAAGGATTTTGTTCTGCACACTGACAATAGATTAGGACACCAATAAAAAAAAATGTTTCCTAGATTTTCTTTCTCCTCCTTATGGGAACAAAATCCCATACCTTCAAGTTCTTCCACCAGTGTTGGATCAAAATCTTAAGACAAATGTGCAATTCTATAAACCATCTTAATCCTTAACCTATCTTAATCTTCTAGAACTTGAAAAACTTTAAAAGTCCAGACTGGCTACATTTTTCAGGTAGTAATACATACAGTGTGACCCCGCTATAACATGGTCATTGGAGTCTACAGAACCCAACTGTGTGATAGAACGAACATGTTATAACCAACCTCATCAGTTACCTGAAGAAAATGATGCATGTACCAAATAAAGATGATCAGGGGTGAGGGTAATAAAAGCAGGAGAAAAAATATCTTCTTTTAATTAAATGAAGACAAAACTAGTCTGAAATACACTTATACATTGACAACTTACATTTGTGAAGTACAGTCCATAAATGAGTTAAGTACTGCACATGTAGGAATTCGAGTATAGGTCATGTTATAAAATTCATTTATCATTCACATTCTGTTAAAAAACAAATTATATATATATGGATTGTAGTCTTCATTTGGTCTATATCCCGTTGTCAACAAACACGTGTCACTACATAATTCACTACAATATTGTCACCAATAGACTTGGCTATAGTTATTTACAAGCTACATGAATATGTACTTAAACTGGCCTAGATTTTTGTCAGCTGGAGACAGCTATCATTTTGCCAAGGCTACAAGGCTATAAGGTAATGCAAACATGAACAAATTAAAAACTTGTCAGCCAGATATCAATAGTTTCAGAAGATTGGAAATTTAATCTTTTTTTTATGCTGCTTTTGATAGTGAGTGTAAGCATAAACATTTTTCCTGCAAAAAAGAAACTTTCATGGCACAATAAATGTCTTCGGTCATTTTGGAAAATGCAACAATCCATCAGATTCCATTAATTTTCGTTTGGTGCCAACTTCCTTTGATGAAATATGCTTTTTTTTATACTGAAGATTTTAGCTGGCTTGCTTTGATGAAGGGTGCATGTGTTATTTAAGTCACCGCTAAAAAGCAATTCTGGAGGACCAAACAAATGCTGTTAGTTACTCTGGCAGCAACATCAAATAACTGTAGAACATTAAGACTGATTTTTTTTTTCTTCTGCATTTGCTTAGTTTTCAAACAGAACAATCAAAGCTTCAAAGGTAACAAGTTTTCTTTTAAGTTTCAGCAAATTATGGGTTTTTTCTGAGTTAATTTTAAAAAGAAATAGCCATCATTTGGTTATTGTAGTCACACCTGTTCCTGCCCTCAAAGGTTGGTCGATGTAGCTCGTCTGATAGCAGGACTATTTGAGTGACAACATAGAGTACCCAAATGAGATGTTGGCATAAGCTGATTATAAGAATGCACTGTTAAGATGGTTTGTCAATATAAACAAAAGATTTGTTTAGGGAACAATAGATAGATTCCAGTAATGCATTTTATATTGAAGTTTGTGGCTTCTTTTCATGGTACATTTTAATTTCTCCAAATATTTTTTTCTTGTACGATACATGAATACGAAATTTGAGGAGCCATGACACAATCATCTTACATTAGAATTCATATATAATCTCTTGCCCAAAATCTTTTATATTTTATTTTTCATCCTTTTAAGATATTTTTTTTTGCGTACAAGAAAAATACATGCATACGAGATTTTGAGTCACACCATGATCATGTTATATCCGAATTCATGTTATAAATGAGCGAGCTATAACAGGGTCACACTGTAAAAGGACAAGTGGGATACTATATTCCTAATGTTTTGAAAATAAAAACAGACTCAAAATACACAGTCTTATATTACTTGCGCATATTTGACAATGCTTTTGGATGAAAATTCATCTACTGATAAATAATTTACTGTAGTTTTGTAATAAAACTTCTCAAGTAATAACATACATCATCTTGGGATTGGGTCCCATTTGTGACGCTCAAAAAAAGCAAACTTTCTGGTCCATCAAGGCTAAAAAATACTATGATTTTATGTTGTGTATATGTGAGCAGCCATCTTGTATTGCAATGCTATGACATGCCACTGTTAGATGACAAAACAAGTGACATAACATTCGATACATGACATTAACATTGTTTTTCTTCATATACAAATAAATACTCTACCTATAGCGATGGATCTAGGATCTGTAATCAATAATATGAACAAAGTTTGCACCAACAATAGAAATGGCAGCATAATTCCTTGACAACAATAAAATAATTCTATTGCAACAACACATTTTCATGTGTTTCCTAGAGTCTAAAAAAATGACCTACCGACTCTGGTCATAGTAGTTTTAATATGGATGGAATCGGGAAATTACATATTACTGTTACATCACTGGGTAAAAGCACTTAATGAAAGACATTTTAAATGTCTTCCCCTAACAGTGTGTAATTAATTAAGGCAATAGGGTTTGATGAAAAAAGAACTAGCAGCATAATCAAATGAAATTATACAAGCATAAATTTCAACTCGCAAATTTTATATTTAATTCAAATCTATATATTATAAAGATAATATAATGGATTTGCAAGTAAGACATTTCATCCATCTGAAGCGTTCATTAAATGGTTTGAACACAGTCTTCAACTAGTACTTAATGTTATGTGCTTCTGGTAGTCAGTTAGAAAGCTTTTATAAGCTTGAACTCTGACAATAATCTACTTTATTTATGAGCACAGGAACGTCTTCAAAGCATTTTACAAGAACTCCAATATTCTGTTTTGGTCCAACAAAACACATGGTCTGTTTGATTTTTTTAAACTCTGAACAAGCCACAGTGCCTATTTCCATGAACACCTCTTCTGGCAGTGTGGGATTAAACAAGCACATTTTAGTTTTTGCGTTTCCAAACATTAGTATGTCATGCAAAGACAATAAATATAAAGTTCAATCTTATGAGATCCCTGTATTATGCTGTTTGAGGAATGAATCTACCCGCACTCAACTTTATGTCCAAAAAGGACATCAAACTCTTTAAACAGTTGTCACAAGATATATGTTACACTCTTGCCACAAGATATATGTTACACTCTTGTCACAAGATACATGATACACTCTTGTCACAAATGCAAGACGAGAACTTTAGCGTCACATAACTCCGGTTATTGTTTTCCATGCCACATGACAAAGATAAAGGTAACTGAGATGAGCAGTCTTGTGTCAAAAAAACTCCATTGTCACATTCCAACATGTGAAAGCCATCTCAAAATACCATGTCACACAATATAACACTGATATTAATTGTGACCAGCCCTCTTGTGTCACATTCTAAGGACTTTTCTTTAAATTTGTATGACGAGGACTTCTTGGAACATGAACCCTTGACTCAGATACTGAGGATGTGGAAATCAACGATGTGTCACAATAGTTACTATGGGAATTTGGTGCCGACTTTACTGATGCTGATGTCAATGATGAGATACTGTAGGATCTGTTAGGAGCTGATGTACAACTCCCATATGCAGAAGTCCCATATGGAGATCCCAGAAGGGGTGGGGTGTGAAAAGGGCTGCCAAGGCCAGAATAAGGAGATGGTGGGAATGAGGGAGGTGTCATGACATAGTCATACTGGCTTTTTTCTGGCTTGACTGATGACACAGCCAAGGAAGAAATGCTAAAATTGTTTTTCTGAGTTTTTGCTGAAGTCACTGGACCAGTCAGGCTGGATGCACTGAAATTATCCCTATTTTCCTTTCCACGTGGAGGTGATTTTGGGGCTGATTTATTTACATCAGATTTTTTAGTGACATCAAGATCGGAGAGATCTTCTGACACGTCACATAAAAGCGGTGATTCCACTTTAGGATGGCGAGATTTGGAAGGGGTCAAGAATATATCCTCGCTGTGAGAGGAGTGAACAGGGCTTCCAAGAAAAGAATCACTGTCGTGAACACAGTCTCCACCATTGCAACTATCACTGTTCTCGTCATCAGTACAACTCGGGTGTTCTCCATCCTCATCCCTAAAATACCTAATGCATTTCTTCTTTCTTCTGTAATGAAACAAAAGGTGACTGAAATCATGCAGCAGAAATTGGATTATATATAATATATATGCGAGAGAGATGATAATAGATTGAAGTGTAAATCGTTATTCTTGAGCATTAATAACATCTCCTGTCTTCATTAAATAAAGCAAATCTGTTAAGACAAACCTTCTGTAATTGACACACTGATAATATGCCAATCTTAGTAAAATTGCTATGTTTCCATGTAACATTTCTGGCACTTAGTTACCCTGCTAAATCTGCCAACACTTGTGCTCCTGACTATTTTGCAATTTCAAGTAATTTGGAGTTTATGAAACTGCAGAGTGCATTCAGGATGAATCTTGCACTCTTCAAAGTTTGGACGATTGAAACTGAAATGTTAATATTAAGCTAGATGCATATATTAAAATCTCCATTGATCTGAACTTGGATTAATAACATTTTTAATTAGATATAAATCCCGGAAAAATAAATCTTTGGCATGAACATATTTTGTAAGTTTGTAATGAAAATGTGTCCAAAACATGCAATGCTAACATGCTAAAAGCACATTTAACTATGAACAGCAAAGGCCATGGTCAAATAAACCAGCAGCAACACCAGGTTCTAGGACTGGTCTGGAACTAATCTCGGGTACATGGTGACAATGGACACAAGATAAAATATATTGACAGCATGTGGAAAGAAAGAATTAACTAGACTTAATAAATATGCATTCCATGTATGAAGAAAACCAACTGCAGAGTTTAAAAACTAATCAAATGAAGAAGAAAAAACAATTTTGATGACTATGACCTTGGCCCCCACCCAAGGTCAAAGGGGGGTGGCGTGCATATCACAGAATAAATAAACTTTAACCAAAACCTCAACATAAATTTTCTGTCAAAATGACCCTGACTCAGTGGTCAAACAAGCAGGCATGCACATCATCAAAAAAATTGTCTTGGCTTTATAGTGATCATACTAATTATGAAGAAAATCAATCAAAGGGTAAAAGATATATAAACAAATAAGAACAAGTTAACAAAACCCTCCAATTCAAACTGTCTATGAATGGGACCAAAAGGTAAAAAGCAGGTGAACATGTCATAATCAACTTCAAATTGATTCATGCCAAATATGAATAGAATCTATGATAGACTGAAGTAAATATATGCAAATGAAAAACATTAAGAAACTGAACAAACTCTTGATGCAGCACCAACTTACAAGTAACTGCTACAGACCTGCCAACCATAACAAGACCATATCAGTAAGGCAGTTGACTGCTACAGACCTGCCAACCATAACAAGACCATATCAGTAAGGCAGCTGACTGCTACAGACCTGCCAACATAACAAGACCATATCAGTAAGGCAGTTGACTGCTACAGACCTGCCAACCATAACAAGACCATATCAGTAAGGCAGTTGATTTTTTTCCCCCAAGTCTGACCAGTTTTCAGTAAGGTGCAACAAAATATAATAAAACTCTTAATGTAAAGCAGGAAAACGCATTTAAAAGTTCGGTTATTAAAACATGCAACAACAGCATACATTATGTTCAACTGGAAAGTTGTAAAGTACACACAGACCTTATGTACCACTAGTACAGTTGCACAAACTTCAGCTCCAAACTCTATGCAGCTCAATGGTTTGTTGCTATCTCTCAACTTGATGTAATTCTTAGCATTTTTTCCATTTCACATGAAGTCAATCATATCGACCTCCATGAGACATACTCAAATTGACACATGATGTCCAATAAATGTAATTGTGTCCCTTCCTGCTTTTATTTACAAGAATCTGAATATTTCTTTTTATTATTCTGTGCTGATTATTAACACTTTTTAAGAGGCTTATTTTCCCTTTTGTCTTGAATATGCATCACTTGCTGGACATCACTTAAAAAAATCATATCAACAATTTGATCATGCAGATGCTTTGCATGAAAAAATTATGTACCATTTAAAGCATCTTAGGTACTGCTGTAAAGTTAGTCTGATTCCCTGACAAACTCTACTAATTCTAATATGAAACCCAATTACAAATAAACATGGATGAGTTAATTATATGGATTTTATGGCAACAATAATTTTTACATTAGTTTTTGCTTTTATTCTGTAAGTACATATTTAAAAGTAATTTTTGTAAGACTTACAGTAAAATCACAAGGGTTTGCAGGTCTGCTGCTATCCCTTGCTTCCCACTACAGTGGACCAGACAAAAATGAAATGTTACATAAAAATGGACATCAATAAACTCTTACATGAAAGGAACATTTTTTGGTATTTCTGGGCAAAGAGGGAATTTTAAATAACGTGCAGACACTTTACGCAAAAACCTATTGTCAACTATTTATTTTTTGCAGTTTTTGAGTGAATACAGTCCGAATTGGCCACAGACGGATCAAATTGTTGTCTCAAAAACTTTTACATTAAGTGTGTGTGTCTGTGCGTGATTAGGAATTTTAACATAGCTTTAAAAAAATTTCAGTCATATTACTATGTCTGCAGTGTGGCAGTTTATAATGATATCCCCCCAGTGACATTATTCTGACACCAGGCCGACCAGTTCTAACACTAACCTCTTAATGCTGAGTGCCTAGCGAGGCAGCTGGTAGTACCATTTTTATAAGTCTCTAACCACTAGGCCACTGTAACATTATTTACATTAAGTAACAATTATAACAATGTAAAATTAAAATGCCAGCAATTCATTTATTTTAAATTTCTTTGGTTTTCAAAATATGGCATTTTCATTTTTACTAATTTGTGGAGTCAAGAAGGGTCTTAAGTGTTTATAATAAAGGAAACTTAGTTCATTGCATCTTTAAATGCAAGGTTTGTCACAAGAATGAAAACCCCAAAAAACTGGTAATCAATGTAGACACTTACAAGTCATGCCTCCAGCCAAAAAAAAGCTTGACGAGCCATCGCAAAATGTGCCAGTAGATCAGGGCCTACAAAGTTCTACAGATCACATTTTTACAAGGTGCATCAACCCTGGTCTGCTGGCACTCGCTGCAACAGTAGATTTAGATCTATGCCATTTGTGGCTGGATCCGACTTGTAAGGGAGCATATCAAATGTTTAGGAGTGAATCAGCAGTACCTTTTTTATAAGGAAAAAGATAAATCTGTTCATTGAGCAAACATGACCCCCACAGTGCCTGAAGACTTACCTCAACACAAAACAACACAAATCAAGGTGTGGCAGACAGATGGAAACAATATATGCCCCCACCCACACCGTCATGTTGAAGCATATAATGTGTTCCCTACTACAGAAATTAGTTTGATTTTGAAGATGACAACTTGTGTGTGGCTATGGCTGCTATAGTTGCACACTACATGGGTATAGGGCAGCAAAAGTGCAAAACTATTCAAGTTTTCTGGTCCATAATACACAAAGTTACAAAACTATACAAGCATCTAAGCAGTTGATACAATATATATATATATATATATATATATATATATATATATATATATATATATCAAGGCAAGGCATTCAAGCAGCAGCTTCAGCTGCAAGCAAGGTTATTAAAATTAAGCTGAAACAAAACGTACAAGGTTAGCTAAACACAAAGCATTCACAAAATGTACAATATATAGTCCAACCTCCTGTAACAGTCACCTCTAATAACAGCTTAGTCACTTCTCTAGAATTTCCACATACGAAGGTATTGCCCCTCTGGTATTTTGTAATGGCAGCTTTAAAAAACTTTAAGGAGAATGCAATTTTAGAACGGAATGAATTCCCCACCTACATCTATACTATGTGTGATAGATAGCTTTTACTGAATAAGGATAACACTTAATCCTGTTTATCCTGATTATGTGCACAATGGCTGCAATCAAGTATAAGGATAATGGATGAATGTCATGAATTAGAGATACAACCAAAGAACTTCAAATGCGAATTCTTACAGGCTTTTAAAAAAGATTACCTCAAATGGACTCGTGTTCTACTGGAAGAAAAGTATTTCCATAAATTCAAAATATGACAATGTCTTCCTTTTAACTGCCTGATATTTTTCAGTGGTAATAAGATTTTCAAAAATTTAGCTGCTGTGGTGGACATACTGAATGTCAGATTGGCACTACTGAGAACCATGTAGACATCATATGAAGTATTTTGGTGAAAAACCATGTCAACATGACCATCCATTCAGGGGGAGTAGTAATAGCAAGATATTCAGGACAACCGTCATGGCAACCATGTACGACTGGGGCACCATTTTCATTTCAAACCAACTATGCCTAGTCTATTGGTAAAACTCCAGGCTGATATAGGTGGAGGATAGATAACAATATGTTTTCGATGACTATCATGAAAAAGTAATGACATGGTTTGCCAGATGGCCATTCTGGTGGATGTCATTATGGCACCATTTATGGCCAGCTAGACATTGTATGAAGTCTTTCAGCAAAAACCCTATGCTGATGCAGCTATACTTGATTTGGAAGCAGTACCATTTTCATTCAGGACCAGTTAGATATCAAGTCTTCTGGTGAAAACCCCCATATCACTAGGACTTTCTGTTAGGAAGATTCAATAACAAGATTTTCAAGCTGGCTCCAAAATGGAAACAGGCACCATTTTCATTTAGAACCAACCAGGTTTACAAGTCTGTGTGTGAAAACCGGATGCTAATCCAACCATCCATTCAGGAAGATTAGCGATATTTTTAAGATGGCTGCTGTGGTGGTCATGTTGGATGTCCAAACAGCACCATTTTTATTTATAACTTGGGGCTGAATGTGTGTAAAGATGGATGACTACCTTCCAAGCAGTTAAGAAGAGGGCGGTAACAATCCTTTGTAAACACACATATGGACAATGTATAGATCATCCCACAAGCTCTTCCTGGACTATGACCAGTAGAGCTAGACAAAAATTAAATTATCAATGAAAGCACCATCTTTCAAATCAGTCGAGTAAAAACCTGAATTTAGCAAGTGATCTAAAAATCAAGCTCTTAAATGATCACATAGCTAGTAATACTGATGAAGGTTCCAGGTTTCATCGACTCACAACAAATCTTCCGTGTACTATTTTGACCCAGTCATGTGCATGCAGATCAGGGTTTATGCTGTTTGTTCTACTGATTACTCCCAACAAACTGCACAGACTCAGATCTGTGAGTGCATTATGCGACCACAGATCTGGGTCTGTAGAGTGTGTAGTTGGACTCGTCTTATATGCAAATATATATGATACTGAAGGTGTATTTCAGCAGTTTTGATTTCAGGAAATTCCACATTCTGGAGAGAACACTGAGTGATCTAACCTATTCAGACAATGTCTCATTTTCTTCATCCTTACTTTACCTGTACATTTTACCTCCCACTGACAATCACTGGGTCCAACAAATCTTATTCCTAGAGTCCAGGGGGTGCAAAAATTCTGTGTTTAGACCTTCCCTGTCATTTTTTTCCCTCTTCAAAACACCAACAATTCAAAATATTAAATGGTTATACAAGACTCATTACATCACTCAATCGATAACTCACGCCCTGATAACTCATGAACCTGCTTATAACGCGGGGTCAGGCACGGATCTCATTGTTTTAAACCAGAAAATACCAAAACACAAAAACTGATCCATATTTCTTGAACTTGAAAAAAATCGTGATCAAAATTGATAACTGAAATGTTGATATATCGCTTGTTTTATGGTTGAAAACAGTAGATAGGACCTGGAAACTTTAGTTAACATTTTGAAATTATCAACTTTTAATAAGAAGTCATATAATTGGTTACATTTCCTTTCCAAATGATATTTTTAGTACACCATAATTAAAGATGTTCAAGGAAATTTTTATCAATGAAAATGTCACTTACACCTAATGTAGGCAGTACATTAATATTTAAATGCCAATTAAATTATTTTTAGGAAGTGAAATTTGTGTTTTACTTATATCTTTTAGTTTCACGTAAGCGTAATCATCATAAATGCAATGTGTATTTAAACGTAAAATGCGTCAATCTACTGTAACAGCTATGTATGCAAGCATTTCCAATGAGAACCTAATTAAGTGCCGACTTTGTTTTGATAACTGACTTGCAGAAGCATTTGTTGTGTTGGTTCAATGAATTAACATATGGCCTCCTCTGTCTTAGGCCCTATCACGTTAATTATATCTTTTGAATCAGTTAAAGGAGGTGGAATATATATAAAAAAGTTAAGGCCCACAAATCCTACATACTTAAAATCTAGTGACCCTGGTTGTATGCCGGGTGAACTCACTTCATTTGATCAATCGAACAGTTATTAATTTTATTGTGTATGTAACAAACCACCTTAAATTAACTGACTCTTTCATAACTGTCATCAAAGATAGCAAGGCAACCAAGCGAAATGAATACTTGCTAAAATAAAGTGCTTAGTTTCACAGATATGGACCATTATGGGCAAGCGATTTTCTGAGAATTTCTGAAATGGCACTTTGAGATATCCTCAAGGATGACAAGAAGTTCACTATTCCTTTCAATGAAATCATGACATCAATATTGTACTAATTGAACAATACAAAAATTCAGTTTCGACATAGCCGATTGTCTCATGAAATAAATGTCGGTAGTTTTTTGAAGAAAAAAAGGAATTTTGTTTGGTGGTATATTAGCAGATAGTCTAGTTTCCAGCTACTTTGACTCCTGACTTGCTAGTATACTATTTAATACCACTCCTAGAACCATACTAATCAACAAAACAAAAAGCAGTGACATAATACACGTTTTTGCGCACACATGATGGTTGTTGAAACCAGTTGGAACGATATTTTACATGTTGGAAATTTGAAAATAAATCTTATTTATACAGAATAACGAACAACTTCATTAGAAAAAGGGCATTATTAACAATTATTAACAACGTGATTGTAAAAGGAGGATTCAGTCATTAAACAGCCCAGTTCCCTACCCCTCCCCATGGTTTTCTTGATGTATAAGCGGTTTTTTTTTTATTTTTGGAGGTCCCTCGATAACTCATGCCCTTGCTTTTAGTGCGGTCTATGTTTGTGGATCCCATTGTGCATGAATTTTCGAGGAAGAGGTGTACAAGGAAATAGAAATCTTGTGCTGAAGTTACATATTAAAATACCTTCACTTAAAAATATAGCTGCCATTATCGGTTCTTTCATGGCAGCCAGTTGGACTAGCATGTAATTCTGGACCCTGACTAAGTCACCTTCTCTCGTGAAGTTAAAACAGCTCGATTTTTAAGGTGACTGGTATAGAGAGGTTGGGCTGTATTAATTAAATAGGTCTGCATATGCAATTCTGGACCCTGACTAAGCCACCTTCTCTCAAAGTTAAAACAGCTCCATTCCTAAGGTGACTGGTATAGAGAGGTTGGACTGTATTAATTAAATAGGTCTGCACTTTTCTGCATGATGCTGGATGATATCAGATCTATGAAAAGAATACAGTATTAGCATCAAATGTAAGGAAATCTAAGCCTACACTCCAATGACTGATCGATACCATAAAAAAAACCAATCTATCAACAGCTCTTCAATATAATGTATATCATAACCCAAAATTCTGCCAGTAACAGAAAACCAAACTTCAACTGGCTTCCCCTAAACAGTGCAAAAAAAGATGGCCACCTCAAGCATTTGGCACATTTTTGTTGTATGCATCAAGAATATTCACATACCAAGTGGTGGCCAACTGAAGTGGAAAAACTGATTTTATTATATGTTCATTTTTTTCTCCATTAACTTTGCATTGTCAGAATCGTTCAGTATTTTATATTGAACTCGGGCCCAACTTCATATTGCACTCATAAAGGAACTACATTCTATTGTAAACAAGCAATAGATGCAGATGCCAGCACTTTTCTAAACTAATCATGTGCACTCACGTAGCATGCAGTTTACATTTTGGATGATTAAATTTGTTTCTGAATGAACTAAAGCAGATGTTTCGTGGACTGCCACAAAGCAGCTGCTTTGCCACATTCCACGTTAATGTTTGATACCCTAACACACTTGCAGATGTCAACACGTTGCTCCATCGCCGCTGAAATCCAATGTACTTCATGTAGAATTGGTATAGATAAAACCAGTGCATAATCACAAAATTTCATAGAAATGGCAAAAATACCAAAATCTATTCATTCCATATCAATGCGCAGTCATTCACAATACGACTCCAAATTTTAAGTAGACCAAAATGCCATTTTCTTTCAAAAGTTATGTCTAACGTGCGACTAAATTCAAATTTATCTAGGTGGAGTTGTGTGTGCATTAATAATGTTGTGTAATGATGAATCTGCGCCTGTGTATTTAGTTTGGAATAAGGCATACATTCAGTTACTTTGTTTCTTGCAGTGTATTTTTGTTTATATAATTAAGCCTTAGGTAGAATAAGAAAATGAGCATATAATAAAAAGGTTACTGCATTTGTATTGGAAAATATGAACTCGTTTCGTTGGATGGATATACTGCACTCCCAAGGTCATGCAGTATTTCCATTTGAAAAACTTGTTCATATTTTCCCATACAAATGCAGTAACCTATAAATATCAAAACAGGAACACAAAGTAAATTTATGATGGATGAATTGACATTATAGATTAACAGTCATCAACAAAGATACGAAAGTGATCTCTGCATCAGGTTTCCACCATGGTGGACTTGACAAAAACTACTTTAAATTCAGCACTTGAAATCCAAGAGCAATATGAACAAAGACATTTATCAGCCATATATTTT
Organism: Sinohyriopsis cumingii; assembly: GCA_028554795.2. Lineage (NCBI taxonomy): Eukaryota > Metazoa > Mollusca > Bivalvia > Unionida > Unionidae > Sinohyriopsis > Sinohyriopsis cumingii. Next base: position 30,011,842 of record CM068826.1, read on the forward strand.
TATTGAGAAAAAGTTTGTATCCAGACACAATACTGAGTAGAAGATGAGTGGTTTGTCCCAAGGACACTATGTCCATTCCTTATCACTACTAAGCACACATGAAAATAATCTTATGTATTCCACCCAACATTCAAATGAATACCAATGCAACTCCAGCATGTACAATGACACAGTCTTTCTGATTGATACAATTCAAGCATCTACAATGAAAAACAATAAGTAACAAATTTAAATCAAAAGATCCAACACAAAATGGTGTTTGTAATCAATGCATCAATACCAATTTTGAAGAAAAAACCTGAACCATGGACCATTTTCAAAGTTGTCACTCAAAAAGCCAGGTGGATTGCTGTTACAGTTATGCAAGACATGTTAGTAAGACAGGCATTTACCTCCCTTTGCACACTTATTTAACTCTATCTGTTTGTTAGATTATTAGAGTACACTTGTCATTTAGAAATGTGCACAAATTAAGTACACTATATACATCTAGCATAATGACACATTAATTATCTACAGCTAGCATAATGACACATTAATTATCTACAATGTGCAATAAAAGCTACATGAAAAGCATGTCAAAAGCTATCTACAACAGGCTCAGAATATCAATGAAGCCACTTTCTGCATTCAAATCTCAAAGAAAATCACAATCACTTCATTATTAGTACCTTTCCTCCGATCAGAACTGAGGGCCATGCAATTAGATTGTAAAAGAGATGGACTGAGATGGCAAGGAGGGGTTGTCATTGGGTATAACAAGGAAAATTATGAATGACTAGCTATATAATCAAAAAAGCTACCTCACACCCTCAACCTAATTTATCTTTAAATCTTAATAGTTTAAAGAAATTATAGAACAGCCAAGCATTTAATATTTAAAACCTTTATAAGACACTGTATATTCAGATAAGTTCATAGAGATAAAGAAAACAATATTCCATTGCCTGAGAGTTTGGCAAAACCAATCTTTTCCTTTCCAACCTCCAATGACAACAAATGATATATGACCAGAGAATACATACAGGCCAGCATGCAAACTAATGCAAGGCACTTGGTAAGTGAGGATGGCTACAAAAGGCAACAGTTACAGAAGAGTATATGCAAGCACAAGCTATGAGATAAGCATTTGAAAGCAAGCTAGATAAAACGGCATTAGGCTACACTGGCAGCAAGATTATGCAAATTATTTTGTCAGGATCACATCACAATCTTTTGGGCAACCAAAGGCAGCAGAAACAACATGCATTGCAGCTTAGAGCTATTTGGACCAAATGAAACAAACAAGCGGTATTATGAGGCAAGCCAGTCACACTGCATGCCGTCCATTATGGACTATTACAAGTCCAATATGGACTATTACAAGTCCAATTACGAATCAGACTATACCTCCTCTTCCGATTTGTTCTTTTCTACCTCAGCAGACTGATCACATGATTGGTCCTGCTGAGATCTGAAATGAAATAACATGGCTGTTGCACAGAAGTCTTGTAATGGGTCGAATCTGTATACACAATACCACAAGCTGTCCACAATTCCTGATGATTGGTCAAAATTGCAATGCAGTCCTACAACTTGTCATGACTGCACACAGTACCTCAATCTGACCACAATTTATTAGATTGGTCAAGATTATTTGCAGTCTCATATTTGACCTTACATACACATACAAAATATCTTATTCTGAAGTGAGATCCTCTGAAACTGGTCAGTACTCGCTTCTGGTCTTCTGACTGGTTGCCAATTTTTAACACAAGACCTCAATCTGACCCTAAGTCTTTTAATGTCGGGATGTGTTTATTCCCTGTGACAAAACAAAAGATAAATAAGATGTCTGAATCTGACCAGTCTCAATAATGGGACTCGAAAATTGATTACCACACCAATAATTAGTCAACCCTAAAGGAAGTGGGCATCTGTAAGAGAAGATTATTATTAGAAAGGTCAGAAAATTTCATAAATGGCTTTAAAAAATAATACATGCAGACACTTTGCCCAAATTTCACTGAACATTAGATTTTACACACCAAATTTCTTTTTTTAAAAGAAAAACATTATTTTTAGAAATTCTACAACTAAAATTGTGACCACTGCTGTCCATACCAATATGATAACAGATGATGGGCAAAGTTCCATGTCAAACTAGATATCCATGAAATTTATGTAATCAGATGATGAAAATCCAAAGTCTTAGACCACAATATAAATCTGCAAACCATATTTAGTTTAAATCCCGAGTCCATTGAAATTTCTTGGACAAAAACATAATGGACTGAACATAATGGGATGGACGGACATGGTAGCATATAAAAATTTCAAAACAAGTACTGTGTTTACCCATATAAATTGCACAGCCAATTACAAAAAGCAATAGATCAAAATCACATGAGACATAATGTGCTGGCAGATCTGGATCTAATTTATTCAAAGGAAATCATGCAAACAATAAATATAGTAGACCCTGATCTGTCGATAAATTATACATTGGATAGATGTGTCTCTACAAAGATTGTTAGAAACAAATCTGGTATATAATTTTTTTCTCTTCTGTTTGTGAAATTATTCAGTGAAACATGAGCATGATGTACAAGTTCGCTTTTAATGAGAACCAATGTGAGGCATGGCAAAGTTATCTGCTCTGAGATGCTGACTTGCTCCAGGCTGAAAATGCTGTAACTGATACTGCACATATATTGAAAGAGGATACAGCTCATCTGTATTAGCCAGTAGAGCAGGTTAGACTGGTTTTAGAATTGAATTTCAAATGAATAAATAAATCTAGAAGTGTAAACTTATACAAACCTGCATGGTTTACACCACTGAGTCTGTTTCTCCATCCCAAATCGAGCTCTGCATTTCTTGGGGTTTGAACATTCTCCCCCAGGACCACCTAAAAAACAACAAATGGTCTTTTTTATGATTTATTTCTTTATTCCAAATCAAAATGGTTTAAAGAGGCTGACTAGGTTGTAATGTATATGTTGCCTGTATAGGAAGGCCTTGCAACTTTACCCTCAAAACCTCAGATATTGTCGTTCTGTAATCCTGAACAATGAAGAATTTTAATTTGTACCTATTTACCATTTCTCGTCTAAAATTGCCAAGTCATCATTGGTTGCAATTTCAAAATCTTTCAGAAAAGATATACTTTCAAAATGTACACTTTTACATTGCTATAAGATTAAAAAGAAAATTAAGTGTTAAAGACAAAACTGACTACAGCTTTAAGCTTACCAATCATCATCTAGTTTTACATGACTCAGATCAAGCCAGTGTGTGGCTGAGTACTCACTTAACTAATTTTATAGTATAAACAAGTTTTAATGCACTGATTTCTCTTGGCCTATTATAGGACAGTTGCCCCAGATGGCCATGTGGTCTATAGTGCTTGCCTTTAGTGATCACTGCTATCTCACCTCTGTCCATGTTGGTTTGAGTCTTGGGCCTATGTGGGTATGTAAGAAAGCTTGCTAGTAGCTTCCCATGGTTTGGTGTGTGTATGATTAGGATTTTTAGCGTAACTTTAACAATTTTTCAGTCATATCGCTATGATGTCTGCAGTGTGGCAGTTTATAGTGATGTCTAGCACTGAGGCATCATGCCACAGACATGTAGCATGTTGTCCCACCTAGTCGCATTATCCGGACACTAGGCCGACCAGCCCAAACACTAATCTCTTAATGCTGAGCATCTAGCGAGGCAGCTGTTAGTACTATTTTTGTAAGTCTTTGGTATGACTCTGCCGGGGTTAGAACCCACAACCTCCCGCTTCCAAGGCGGATGCTCTAACTACTAGGCCACATCAGCGGTCCCCATGGTTTGGTGTTTCTTACAATGGGTTTTCTGGGTTCTTTAACCACCAGTCATACTGGCCACCAATGCCCAACATGTGTGGCCTATCTTGCACTAAGAAATAACATTAAACCAAAAACAACAACTATATTACATACCATGGCTAGTGTTCACTTTAAACTGAATTTATGAATATGTCTTTTATATATATATATATATATATATATATATATATTCGGGCATGTGTTCACTCTAAATAAATGTTACCGTTATTCACTTGAATATTAAAATACTGAGTATGTACAACATTTATTTGAACTTTTTGCTCATCCAGACCAGTGTTTGGTCATCTGGACCTCCAATTGTTCTTTATATTACTTGTTTTCTCATTTAGCTAGACAATTTTGTATCTAGACAAAATCTGTCTCCCCAAGAGGTCAAGATAATCCACTTCTGACTGTACAGGTCAGTGGTCATAGTTACCAAAATCCATTGAAGCTGCTTCACATGACAGCATACCCTTTTCAGATTGGTCCTTTTTTCTCTTCTTTTTCTTCAAATGAGATGCATAATTATCTCTAGCACTCCAGCCAGGGTATAATTGTTGGTGCAACTCTTTTTCTTTTCTGGCCATTTCATAGTATTTTGCTTGTTCTGATCTGTCTAATGCATGCCACTGCAACAAAAGCAGGAAATATTTGAATTGTAAAAGATTATCTTGCAGTTATCTCCCTTAGATCAGACATTTCAGTACTCTAACACATAGTTTCATTATATTTATTATTACAAAATTACTGTACACTTCTCCTAAAAAAAAAACAAACAATTTCAGAGTTTTAACAGCAGGAAGTAGGAGAATATAATAGAAAGTTCTTGCAAATAGAATCTGGCAGTATTTTCAGTACAAGACGATATTCTTCTGTTTCTAGTGAAACCTCTAGTAATCTAGTTACCTTAGATATTTTGTCACCTGAATGATGCAACTATTTCAAAGCTTTCACAACTTTCTGAACAGTGTCCGAAGATCTTTAAAACATATTCTGGTTGGAACCAAACAATTTTTCCTCCATTTCACAACTCAGATGCAAATCCAAGTACACACTACTTACCTTTTTACCTAAAATTTGGTTAATTGCCGCAGATTCTTTTAATGTGCAGTCAGCTACAACTTTTGCTCGCATCTCTTTCATAAACAACATAAATGCATTTAGAGGTTTCTTAATATGTGGTCTCTTTTTCTCAGCTTCCTGATCATGATGAGCAAGTGTCGTGCTTTCCCTGATATGATCATCGTGTAAATGCCTGCAAAATATAATTAATTTCGAAAAATATCTTAGTGGTGCAGGATACTCACCCGTCTACCTAAAATTTGGTTTATAGCTGCCGATTCTTTTAATGTACATTCGGCTATCACTTTTGCTCGCATCTCTTTCATAAACAACATAAATGCATTTAGGGGTTTCTTTACATAAGTTCTCTTTCTCTCAGGTTCTTGACTAGACGTGCCATGACTAGAGCTGCCTTCATGTAGGTTATGTCTGAAAAATATTCAGAAATTCCACATTTCAGGTGTTTTCTTGCTGAGGTCATGTGCTTAATGGTGGCCAGTGGTATAGAGACTTAGAAATTTTAGTCATTTCTAATTCATCTATTTACTACAAATCCATTTACACATGTTGTTTCTCTTCTGAGGTCACATGATCAAAATAAGCTGATGACATACAGATCAGATTATATTCAAAATCTGCTTAAAACAAGATCTGACAGACACCAGTAAAGGTTAATGTTCTGCAGAGTTATGGAATCACAAATCCTCTGATCTTGAGTGACCTGCATCATAAAGCATTATTGTTAAAAAGAGCATGTTCCAAATGCAGTATTTACTTTCATAAATATGAAAACAGAAATTTGATTGGTGAATTGAAAGGTCAACAAAACACTGAACTTATACTGGTGTCCATCAGATATCCATTAAGTTGAAGAATTTGATTTTAATCAGATTTACAACTTAACAACTTAAAGATTTTAATTCATACAACCCATCTCAGCCAATTAAAAAAGTCTTCAAAATATTAATTTATATATTCCAAATTGTGGAAGTGATTTTTCTTAAAATTTGCAATCATTTTAAAGTTCCAATTTCAATGTGTTGCTTTCATGATGACCTTAAATAATAAACAAATGATTTATAGATTGCAAATTTTCATGTGAAAAACTGAAGACATGGAGATGATATTCAGTTGTGCATTTAGGATATGTACTGTTATCTTCATGCTGGCATGGGATGGGGTGTGTAATATTATACCAGTATATAAATCAAATTCCGACACATATTGCAAATCACTCAAAATTAATGCCTCATTTTACAATAAAATGGTTTGTATTTCCCGAGGGAAGTTATTGTAAAAACTGTCATGGTTAAAGAACAAACAGCATGAATAAACTGAGAATGTGTGTATTTTTTGGTGAACAGTATTATCTCCTTTAAACCTGGTGGTCACAGCAGCCTTTGCCAGATTTTAGGATGTGTGCAGTATCCTTTACAACTTACTGAAATAAGAATTTTTTATGTGAACTAAATTAAGAAACTTTATGGTGGTGTACCACCTAAGAAAATTTTGCACTTTTTGAGAGAATGCAGTTTATATATCAAGTTTTGGTCATATATCTGAATAATTTTATATTTGTTTCCTTTACCCTTTTTTATGTAGTTGTGAAAACCTTTACATTTTTACCTTTCATCCTGCGGCATTTCATATTTACATCTATACTAATGGATTTATCGTTGGAAAGTTTTTATTCAATTCTTTGTATTTTAGAAATTGAATTTCAAACAACATGGTCATTAATCTTACATACATACATACATACATACATACATACATACATACATACATATAAATTGTTCATATAAAGAGAGCTTAAAAAAAAATGCCATCATTTTAAGAATGCACAATTTATAACAAGTCATCAAAGCCTGGTTGTACAAGAACAAGACTGCCAGCCTGCATGTCAAGTCCACTATTAAAAGCAACTTTAACCAAAACCTTAATGATGATAATGACAATGTCTGCACCAGAAAAAGTGATTGTTGTATCTCGTTTTCTACAACCTACAGGTAGTACGAGCTGGAGAAAATATGGTTCTCTTTATATAACAGAAGCATGGGACATGACTTGAGCTGGGTAAATAAAATTGTATGTTTTGGCTAAAAAGGAAATCTGGACTTTTGTGCAATTTTCTTGAATATCACAAGCCCAGCCAAGTAAAAAAAATGTTTCAAATTTTGTTCCAGCACTTCATCTGTATATTCATTTAAAAAAAAAAACAAAAAAAAAACATTAACTACAAATGTACAACTCCATCACCTTCAAAAGATCTGGGTCTATGCAGTTTGTTAGGTGTAATCAGTGGAACAAACAACACAGACCCTGATTTGCAGGCGCATTATGCAGAAGCAGATCAGGATATTTGTTGTTTGTAGTTTGACTCAACTTGTGGATAGCAAAAAGCTATTGGTGATCAATAATCTTTACACATGTTTACAAACATGAAAAACACAAAGAAATAACAAATTTTCCTGCCTGAATATTTCTTGAATGCATTTGAAAAGAATTCAAATATTCATCAAATTCAAAAAAATTCTTCTAACTTTGTATCTATTCCCACAAACATGTACACACCATCAAACTGCATTATAAAGAATATGAACATGGTCATATAAACTACAAGTCGATGACACTTTATTTCTACAAAATTTTGGGAGGATTCCACACAAAAAAACTGAATAAAATTTGTTTTTATTGGAATATTCATCCTCAAACCAAGTATGATTAAAATAAAATCATTCAGTACTGAAAACAAACAGGTAAAGAACAGCAGTTGCTCTCAATTACTGGTACTTAATTAGTTTTTTCTTTTCTTCAGGAACTACATCTAACAAGAAAAAAAAAAAATTGCATGGCTAAGCAATTTAATTTCAATAAATTTTTACAAGTTGATTGATATGCTGACTTTTGATATAACCCCTGTTCTGCACCATGTTCTTTATTAAACTGCTGTATTACACATTATTTCAATTGCACCTGAATGACAGAGAATAACATTGATGATGTAAAAAAAAATGTCACTATTCAAAATCATCACTTTATGATTACCTTGTGAATGGTGTTTGAATTTTTGGTTTTAAGTTGTCCCATTATAAATGGTTCAAAGGTACAAGGTTTACATTTCACAGTTATTTCTTTTACAAAATAATGCCCAATTCACTAGGTAAACAAATGATCAATATTCCAGTACCAATTATTTGCCAGAAAGTATCCCAATTTGAACGTTCAGTGATTTGATTCAGTTTTACTTACATATTGAACAAAACTAAATATTATTTGGACTAACATAAGGGTCTACTACAGGTATGTTTTGCCTAATATGAGTTCAATGCATGTACCTTTATAGTAAGTCATGTATGCATGCAGAAATGTGATACAGTAGGAAGATGGCACAACATTCTACACTGGGTATAGAAACATGCCATGTCATAATTTCGATGGTTGAGGAACTCCGATATGAAGTGACATTGCCGTGAATATCTAGTTAGTGTTAGCCAAGAAAAGGGCCATATTTTTACCCATTTAAACCAAGATCTAAACAGTCTAGGAAACTAACACTTGTTAGAATAAAACAAATATCTGGTGCCAAACCCCTTGGTCGATGACATGTATTGTCCAAATACCACCCTAGCAAGAAATGATAACTAGTTCCATGTCAGACATGGTTTACAGCTATTAATTACTGTACAATCAATGGAAACATTGGAACCAGACTAAATGCCAATATGCTTCAGTCTAAAATATATTTAATCCCAATAGGCAAACTGGATCATATATGTAGTGACACTGCAATCAATACACTATCCAAACATGTCAAGAAAACAATTAAATTTCATGACAAATAATGAATTTCTCACAAATCCAATTATATATATTTACAACTTGAAATCAACTGTTGAATTTAAACTTAGATTTGAATGTAAGCATATTTTTACCCAAGCAACATAATACAAATATTAACCAATGCACCTCAACATAAACAATACCTAGTATACGGGGTTTCTTTCCTTTTATTTTTTTCTGTTTACACTTTTTGATAACCATCTTGGTTAGATTTTATCATATACTGAATGAAACGTTAAAGTGTAACAAAGGTTATGTGATTTTTAGAAGCAAATGCTTATACACAATCCAAAGGTTCAATGCAGTCTTGAATACTATTCTAAAGACAACATACTGTGTGACTGGCTGTACGAAAACAATAGATCACATGAGCAAATATAAACTTTGATACAGAAAAGTGTCAAGTCATGGTGTGTGTGTGTGTGTGTCTGATTATCAGTGGTTATCTCCAGACAGGCATGAACATGTCCTAACCTGAAACTCGTGCTAAAATGGAACAAAAATTTAATTAAAACAAACACTATGTAATGATGTGTAAAATCAATAATTGATGGAAATGTATTTTACTTCACGCAAAGCACAAAAAAGAAAGTTTTTTTTTAATCTAAAAATTACCACCTACATAAAAATGAATAGCCAACAGGTAGTGCTTGTGCACAGATACTTCATTTTTTATATTTGGCCCTAGGGAGTTGACTATTACTTTGTGTAAATGTGAGGGTAAATATTGTCTGGAACACAAGCCAGAGTCTCTGGACAACAAAAATACATTGTTGTGACTCCTGTCATTGACACTTCCTAATGCAAAATTTTGGACTAAATGTGTCAATTTGCATGTTCTAACTACACTTCACCAAAACAGCTGTTAGAAACCTACAATTTTCTTAGCCCTTATGAGACTCCAGACCCAGGGGCAACAAAAGTCTGAACAATTACTTCAATATGGAGTCATCTGGGAGACAATGTTTCACTTTAGTGGTAAATGTTAAAATATTTCTAAATATTAATATCCTTTCTTACACTGTAATTGTTTTGACAGATCAAAATTAGCAAACTATATTCATATTACTAATTTTAATTCAACTTTAAAGTAAGCGGCTTGGCCAAAGTTAAACTAATACAAGAAACATTTTTAATGATACAAAACTGTTTTTATTTTGATAATATTAATCCATCATAAAAAATTTGTGGCATCATCCTACGACTAATGCTCATCTAAAATAAAACATTATTTAATTGTAACGAAAGTGGGGTGGGGGGGGTGGGGTGAATGCATATATATGTGCGTGCACATGTGTGAAAGAGAATGAGACAATGCTCCGTCATAAGGATATGAATGTGGAACACCTGTCATGACCTTGAGACTGACCACCTAAAAGAATTAATTATGGCACATTCACATGTGTTGATCAATACTGAAAACTGAGATGCTCCATGGCGACCCTGCAGAGGTGCCTCCCAATATGAGGTCATTAGAGGACAATGGTGGGCTCTAATCAATATCACAGTATTGTTGTTCACAGGTGATCCCAGACAATAGGTCAATACCACTCAGCTTGTCATAAATCACGCAGATTGGTCATTAAACGTGATGAGACAATAACAACTGGGGGAGGAGTCACATAAAAACACTTTAACATCAGTTTTAGGATGATCATATAAACCTTCATGAGCTGCCAGCTCAATATTTCAATCCCAAATTCTCCAAGACTGAAAAAAATGAGCGATGTCATACTAGACTGACACTGTCACATTAGAACATCAGAATGCCGACACATGCGATGAAATTGACTTTTAACACAAAAAAGCCAAGTTTCATATGTCAAGTAAAATACAGCTGCTGAGCAACTAAATATTTCTGGCAGAAATTTAAAACAAAATACTTACGTCACAATCTACTCTTTCTTAATATATCTGTATAATTTCTTTATTTATATACTCTCTGACATTTGTTTTTTCTTCCCGTCTTTATTTTTCTAACACTAAAAGACCAGTTGTTGCTATGTTTCTAGTTCTTCTAACAAAACTAAGGGAGATGATTGCATAATTATATTATGTCATATGTGGAAAAAAGACATCCCAGTCAAATTATACATTTATCTGTAAATTGTTGTTTATTTGCTTACAATAGGAAAGTACTGAAAAAGGCAACCAAGAAAACAATTTTTATTTAAAAACACAACAATATAACACATATTTCAAAATTAAATGCTTCTGAATTGTCTGGAATAAAAACTTCTCCAATATTTAGTAAATTACTATGAAGCTCATTTAATTTTGCTGGTATAATATTTTTAAAATTGTTTTACAGAAAATAACATTTTCTTTTGGGACTTTTAAGACAAGCTCCTTGAAGGATAGAGGTTTCCACTTGAACAATTTTGTTTTGTTCTGTCCAAGGGATGAAGGTGTCCAATGAAGCAATTGAGTTTTGTTTAGTCTGAGGACTGAGGTGTCCAATAGAGCAATCAAGCTTTGTTTAGTCTGATAACTGTGTCCAATGAAGCAATCAGGCGTTGTTCAGTCTGAGGAATGCTTTCTTCAATCCAGGGACTGTGTCCAATAGAGCAATCATGCTTTGTTCAGTCTGAGGGATGGAGGTATCCAATAGAGCAATCATGTGTTGTTAGGTCTTAAATTTATGCTTGGTAGTTATCATGAATTCCACAAACAGTGTTCCCACAAAAATGTGAATTCACTACAATTTGATTGCCTCTGAATTAATTTCCCTTGCATTTAAGACTCTAAAACTGATGACTAACATAAATTAGAGTAAATTATGTTGCCATTGTGTCCAGAAGAGATTATCAGCATGCATTGTAAAGTTACCGATTTTCAAAGTTGAAATGCATTCTTGTTAAAAAAAATTATACCTTCCTCTTACATGTTTCTTTTTTTGTGGTCTAAAGTGCCAAATATATTGACTTACATGTAGAGTCCAACTGCAAACTGCACAGACCAAGATCTGCCAGTGTATTTCCATCACATAGTGCACTGGCAGATCAGGGTCTATGTTGGTTGCAATTTAAGTCTTTTATGCAAGTATATACAGTAATCACTATAATGCTTTAATCGCACAGATATTACACTACATACATTTCAGTCAGTCTCCTCTGAAATGATCATTATGACAGCAATACAAGCTGAAGTGTTTAAAACTAGTGACTGTACATAAATAAGTACTTTCACTGAAATTTTCATTTAAGTAATAAATAGTTTTAAGTGATGTAAAATGAAAAATATCCATCAGAACTACATCTGCTTTCACCACCCCTTACCAACTGTAGCTCTAACAATGTCAGATTAACCATGTTTTTAAATTAATTTCTGGTGAAGTGCCCTTGATCTTTTATCTGTATTAATCAAAGACTCAACAGGAAACTAGCCTTCCTTAAGTGTAAGGCAGCAATGAAGCTGATAAAAATGGGGTGGGTTGGGACCAACATGGTTTGAAGGGGGAAAGAAACAGCAAACAAAAGAAATGTTGGTTATAGTGCAGAAACCACCTTATTTACAGAGAGATGAAAAGAAATATATCCTAATGCTACATCACAGTGTCATGGTAATACAAATGCATCATCTTTGTAATGCAAATATTTGTTACAATTTTTTTCAAAGTCCAAAAGAATTTAAAATGTAAAAATTATAACTGGCATTCTCTCAAACATGTACATATTAATAAATGTGTGTGTTTTGTTTTTTTACTGGATCATGACCTAAATGTAAGCAATAAAAAAGAACATCTGTATGAATTATCACTGAAAATATAATACCAATTCGAAGTTGAAGTACATAATGTTCACCAAGAAACTCTGATTGTTCTGTACAGTATGGTCCTTAATAATAATAAGAATAACAACACTAATAATAATAATAATAACAACAAATGTGTTACTACTAGAGATTTTCAATTGCAGTATAATTGTTCATTCTGTAAACATTAAAATTTATTAATTTATTAATTTATTTATTTATTTATTTATTATTATTATTATTATTATTATTTACAAATTCTGTGGATCTTCATTCAACATCCCCTTACAAGCAAATAGAATTCATCTCTTGGGACAGCAAGTTCCTATCTGCAACAGCTTTAACAATTAATAAGAATTATTATTATTTATCATGTTAAAATTTTCATTAAGGCAAACACTTTACCTGTGACTATCTGGAGTATGTGGTTGTGAAATTCCTTCTTGTTTTGGCCCTGTGGGAATGAGAGCAGAGTGGGGTAAACCTGGATGGGGAATCCCTGGGGGAGGGAACAGCCCCGCAGGGTATCGTGAAATTGGAGATGCTAATTGATGGTATGATGCCCCTGAGGTTATAGGATAGCCTGGCCTCTGTTGCCTGTAAATGAAACAAAAATTATTTTCAACATCCAAAACATCTCTGCAATTTACAAAAATTTTGTTTGGTTTTGATTTCTTCCTAATTAATTAAGTCATTCTATGCATAAAGACTTGTTATGTACTGGAATGTAAAATTTTTTCTTTTTCTTTTTTGAATTTGAATATATCCAATACACTATTCGCTAAATGTAAAGTTGTTTATCTTCACATTTGTCTATTAAGCTTCATTTTCAATATTTCATTATTATTTTAATAATAATTTAGAAAACTGAATATTATGCCATTTTTACATCATCAACTGGGTTATCATGCCATTATATATAGTTTTCATGATTCAGGAAGCTTTTACTGAATGTACTCTATTGTAAGTTGAGCCGAATTGCAAACAACAAAGATCCTGATCTGCCTTATCATAATGTACCTGCAGATTAGGGTCTATGTCTTTTTTTTTGCTCAACTGTTTACTCTAAAAAACTGCACAGAACCAGATCTGCCAGATGAGTCTGTGCAGTTTGCACTTGGACTCATCTTATAGACAAGCATATGTGATATACAAAAAACTACACAAACTGCTCAATATTATATTTTCATTATTATGCTGTAATTATCTTGCATAACATTTTGGCAAATTACATAACAAAATTTTACACATTAAAAAATGTGCATGTACATTTGAGTGCATTGCTTCAATTATTTCATATTTTTAAAAACATTTTTAAATTTGAATTGAAGCAAGTTGCATGATGATGCCAAGAGGCCAGTACAAGTTTTCTGAGGAGGACACAAATAAACTTCTCATCAAACTTTCTGAGGCTGTAAAAATTAAATAATGCTTGTGATCACAGACTGTAAAAATTAAATATTGCTTGTGATCACAGACTGTAAAAATTAAATATTGTTTGCCATGGTAAATATCATAAAAGTATTTGCACTGAAATCTTTAAATGTTTAGATTGCTCTGAAATAATTGTCTGAAGTAAGGTCTTCTTGGGAAAAAAATTCTGTTGAAATTTAAAAAAATAAAATCTCTACAGCTTTAATAAATTTTTGCCACTTTTATAAGAAGATTTTTCCATTAATTTCTTTTCACATTTTTTTTCAGGTCTGAAATCTCTAAAGAAGTCTCTTTTCTTCAAGAGTTCCTGTTATTCAGGAATAAATTCATGCAGTTATTTCACCATTTTAGAATTTACATATAACACTGCTGATGGCTTTTAGGATTTTTTATGACAGAACAAATCTGTGCCATATGGGCACTTGTTTATTTCCAAAGCAGAAATGGACCTTGTACAAAGTTACAGACTAAACAGAACTTGTTATGCTTCAAATAAGTCATATAATTCAATATGTCTCCATTTCCTATACATTTTTCATGAGATTGTGTGATTCTCTTCCGAGGCTGATGCAATGAGAATACAAAATTCTGAACTCACTAAATTCAATAAAATCTTACAAGAAAAAAAACCTTCAGTATTTCTCAAATGAATTGATTACTATATGTCTTTCACATTTATGTGATAATTAGAATACAAGATTTAAAAGGTTTTTAGTAAATAAATGAAAACTAAGTGAATAACTGATGTCAGAAACTATTAAAGATGAAGCAAACTTATGATTTCAGGTATATTTTGCAATCCAAATGAAATACAAACATGTCGATACCATAGGTTTAGCACTGATAGCCAATGTTTTGCACAAGCAATAAGACAACAAGAGTCCCTCCAATGGACTGACAATCTACTGGAAAATAGCTGATCTTGTGTTCAAGTAATAATGTAAAAGTGAAGATGCTTAATATATTTTATCTATTTTCCAATTTACAGCAACAGCAGTTGTTTTCTGTAGAAAAACAATTTTAACACTAAAATTCAAGTTATGCCATGAATGCAATTTTGACACTCAAAAAATCTTGGAACAAGTTCAGTCTTCTATAAAAATAGGATATAGCATACCAATTCTATGGTAAATAAAAACTTGTTTGATTTTCTTGAGTGTAAATTATACATGATTTTATCATATACAAAAATAAAACTCCTCCTTTGGGTGTGGGCAGGGACTGCAGGGATATATAGTGAGTTGGATTGTAAAGTAAAAAATTTAAAAGGGTACTGAACTTCAGATAAAAGGACTTGTAATTGGCAGTCATACAATGTTTAAGAATAGCTGCTATTATTGAAAATTATTAACAAATTATCTTGTACAGAACTGAACTTTCTCTCACAAGGAATGGAGGAATTTCCTGAGCCTAAATTTATGAGTAAACAGGAAAAGGAACCATAAGTAATGAATAATCTGCCTCTGCCATGCTCTCTCTCCATTTCAAATCAGTATGACATTTCTAATTTATCTTTCCCTCTTGACACTTCTATCAAATGTTGATGCAAGGGAATTATCTGACACCTATAGTTCAATTCTTTGGAAAATAGATGAAACCCTGTCTTGTCAGAAAGTTCAAAATTTGGCCCATTTTAACAGTTTGATCTACCTGTGTTCCTAAATAATGCCTACTTATGCAAATCTGTGGTTAAATTTGAAGTAAACAAACACATATCCTGAAGTGCTGTCTTTCATGGCTTTTGAATATGACAGTTGGCACTTTTATGACAGTCACGGTTAAGACTGATAAAAAGTCGGTGACGATAACAACATTATGGTATTCATCATAAATCAGTCTAAGTGAGTATGGGAAGAGTAAATACCACTGTCGGCTGGCCCAGATAAAAATCAAAATGAAAAAAGACCCTCAACCTATCACAATAAATTTAACATTTTTTAAATGTACTTTTCCTACATTTCTTCACTCAAATGGATGTATTCTTTGTTATGATTGGGCTGTAATTCGTAAGTAACAACGATCTCCCTCCTCAAAATCAGTACATACATACACAGCATCAACTCAATGTAGTTCTGTGACATCTGTTATCAAACTACATATTTTTAAAAAATAAAAATCAAGAAATTTACAATCAAATGCAAAAGATTTACATTTCAACGTTGATGTGAGTTATAGAATCTGTTAACCTGACAATAGTAATTGGCAGCTGAAGTTGAACAGCTGAAGTGAAATAACTACATGTATGTACAGTTGAGGAAACTGTTTTTCCCAAAAAATATTTCAACAGATGTGAAGATGAATTGTTCTGGGGTTTTGTTTTAACAATACATAGTGTATACTAGAGTTCGGTGCTACTGACGGTCTACATGACTGGAATTTAACCTCTCTCGGCACAGATTGCAGATGGACTGGACTCGTAAGCAAGTACATACAAGAACTTCTTTCTAAGTAGAGAAAACCCAATCTGCAAAATTGTATCACCTACTATTATTCTGAACCTAATATTTTACTTATAATGAAATACCTTTACTATAATCCAGAAATTTGAAATAAAAATATTACTTTTCTTACAGTTGCACTTGTCTTTTTTCCATTTACACAATGCAACACATGCAGCTGAACTGCTGGGTTTTTTTGTTGTTCATGACTAAGTCTGATTACACATGCCCAAATTAATATCTTCCGACCAGGAAAATTTATCCAAAATAATAAGATGATAAAGCATTTAAATGACTTGTAATATCAGCAATATTTGCATTAGAATGAACCATTTTGTTTTAAAGAGGTGGTCAGGATAAAATGCAAAACAAGTATCTAGGATCAAACATCATTGCAAAACACAAAAATTACAAGTCTTAAAAAGAGACATAGTAACATATTTAATGAATAGACAGATGATTTTAGAGAAAATTCCAAATTGTAAATGAAATGTTGGGGTTTGCAAAAGGTGTAACTGCTGCACCATATTGGTTGTACTTGGGTCTACTGTCAATTTTCAGTTGGTAATGACCACAATAAAAACCATATTGGTTGTACTTGGGTCTACTGTCAATTTTCAGTTGGTAATGACCACAATAAAAGCTATATTGGTTGTACTTGAGTCTGCTTTCAATTTTCAGTTGGTAATGACCACAATAAAAACCATATTGGTTGTACTTGGGTCTACTGTCAATTTTCAGTTGGTGATGACCATAATAAAAGCCTATACATTCAACAGCTGATCGTGCAGAAAAGTAGCAAGTGAGAAAAAAAAGCATTATTTTCATGTTAAGAAATTAGGCATCTATTTTTGCTGAAATATACAGAAAAAGGACATTTATTCGTAACCTGCATAAATGGACTTGCAAAAAAATCCAGAGCTTGAAGTTTCAACTTGCTTTTTTATAATTAACTCAAATTTAGTGATTATGCAAGTGTTAAACTGGAGCCCAGAAACTGCAGTCAGATTTTGATATAACATCTTTCCAAAACAAAAAGTTTCCAATAATACAATTTTTGGATTTAACCCTTTCATCACTAGGTAACTTTGGAGGCATGGAGTCCTCAACACTAAGTAACTTTGGAGTTGTAAAGCAAAATGACTTGTGGATTTGAAATAACATAACTTTGCCAATTTTAAAGATATCTGGCTGGATTAGGTGTCAAAATCAAGGTTAAAAATCAAATTTTATGACTAATTGACTAGCATGTGCATATCTATTACAACTGTTAAAATACAGGTGCAAACAGGTAACACAACAGGTAAAATACAAGTAATTATCTATTTACTTCTTAGAAAACTTAAAAAGTTCCCAAAACTTGTTCAATTGACCCTAGACGTACTCACGAATAATTCCAGTAGCAACACAAGTCTTTCTTTCAGGTGTATGACAGGTAGAAATTAAAATTCCATAAAATGCCTTGATTTCATCCAAGGTGAGATCTGTCCACACACCTATATTGCCTCTGGCACATTTGATCGTCGCATTCAAATTCATTAGACGGACAATGTTTCCAAAAACTTCATCTGAATAGAATATTTGAAAATATTCCAAAGCTCTCCTGGAGCCATCTAACACTCGGGTGGGTCCAACTCTCTCAGAAAACTGAAACAAATCTCTTTGGTTTTCCAACTTTGTCCGAACAAAATTACATGGAGCGTACACTCCCTCTGGTTCAAAACCTTCAAAATCCTCTTCATCGTCATCATTGTCACCCACAAGCGCATTCCATTGCCTCTTTAGATGCCTTCTCTCATTTTCATCCAACTTTACAAGGTCAAAATTGGTAAAATCCTCTGATAATTCAAAATCTAACACTTCACTCACTTTCTTCGAACTCCGCCATTTTGAATACAAATTTCACCATTCAGAAAACTCGTTAAAAGTGCCTACTTTGTTCGATATTTCTAGTTGAATACAAGCTAAACTCACGAGATAATCCAAATATAATATCTACATTACAAGTAGGAAGTTATTAGAGGTATCCCAAAATTTATATAGTCGGGTACTATAACGTTAGAGAAGAACACTGCCCCAGACCAGTAAAGCGGTCCAGTGTTTACGGACTTACTTCCCCTGGACCAGAAAACCCATCCATAGTGATGAAAGGGTTAAAAACAAAAACTGATTCTAAATGTTTTATATCACTTTCCCCATCTAAGAACGATGGCTGAACAAAATGTT
Organism: Sinohyriopsis cumingii; assembly: GCA_028554795.2. NCBI lineage: Eukaryota > Metazoa > Mollusca > Bivalvia > Unionida > Unionidae > Sinohyriopsis > Sinohyriopsis cumingii. Next base: position 30,030,437 of record CM068826.1, read on the forward strand.
TGACTGATGAGAGCACTACACTAGTAGATTATTAAAGTCATTCAGGAATTGACTATATTTAGTACGGCACTAGTAGAGTATTAAAGTCATCTAGGAATGGACTACTGCACTAGTAGATTATTAAAGTCATTTAGGAATGGACTATATTTAGTACTGCACTAGTAGAGTATTAAAGTCATTCAGGAATGGACTGTATTTAGCACTACACTAATAGAGTATTAAAGTCATTCAGAAATTGACTGTATTGAGTACTACACTAGTAGAGCATCAAAGTCATTTACGAATGGACTGTATTTAACACACTGCACTAGTAAAATAATAAAATTATTCAGGAATGGACTGCATTCAGTACTAAACTAAAAGGCACTACAGTAATTCAGGAATTAACTACATTTAGCACTGCACTAGTAGAGTATTAAAGTCATTCAGGAATGGATTGTATTTAGTACTAGACTAAAAGTGTACTAAAGTCATTCAGGAATGAACTATATTTAGTACTGCACTAGTAGAACACTAAAGTCATTCAGAAGTATGCAAGTAAAAAAAAAGTCTGATCTCTGAAACATTAATCACTTAAATACGTATGAGAATTTAATGACTTGTTCATTAAGATTACAACCTCTGAAATTTAAATCTCCAAAACTGCGCTGAAATGAGACATGCAACTGTGGAATTCACAGCAATACCTAAAATAATCACACACAAACACACAATCAAAATGTTCAAGCCCCATCTTTCTTCATTCTCCCCTATAATACGATTTCCCTTTATTTCATTGGCGAGACAATTTACCGCCCATCAACATCTTCAATTCTGGAATGGGCCCTAAACAAATTGTGCAACCCATGCATCAAGTTTTCAGAAGTCTACATTAGTTTTGTAACAAGTCAAGATCATGAATATCTTTTTATTGTAACTGTAGTATTCTTGATGCCATTGTCATACTAGTACAACACAACAGTTAATTAAAATTGTACATGTATTTAAAATGAAGTCTGCAGCAAATGTGTGCATGTCTGCGCGCGTGAAAGAAGCTCATTTTGCTGTATTACAATTTATATAAATTTAAAAACAAAAAATACCAGCATATCATACAAGCCAATTTTCTTAATATACACTCAATTACTGACCACACAAAATTCAGCAAAATTACATTTTCATTTACAAAACTGATGGGACTCGGCTGATAATGCCAGAATCTGAAACCTTCTCTAGTTGTTCACTGGTTTTGACAGCGACAGTTATTGCTAGTGAGAAGCCTTGGGGAATATTAAGCAGGATATAATTTCAGGGCTGTGAATACTGGCTGAATTATGATGAAATACCATATATACTACAAGCCAAGCCAACTGCAAATAACACAGACCCTTTTCTGCTGCTTCATAATGTCACCAGCTCATGGTCGGTGTTGTTTGTTTTACGGATACTCAAAACAAACTGCTGAGACACAGATCTGCTGGCACACTGTGCAATGGCAGATCTGGGTCTGTGAAATTTGCAGCTGCACTCAACATGAAAGCTAGTATATACAGTAAGCATCCAGTTGCACACTGGACTAGTTACTCATACCTAGTGCACTTCATAAAAGAAGTTTTCTGTTGCACTTCTACATGGCACACCTGCATTTGCCTCTTCCATATTTGCAAAAAATTCCATTTTAAACAATTGCAAAACATTAGGCCCAAGTGGACCTGATATTGTTCACAGGGCAGACATCTGACCAATTGCCAATGCAAGAGCAGTTGGGCGGGCAAGAACCAGGGTCAGAAGCATGCTTTTTGTTGACATTTTTTTCCAATGGTGGTGATTGCATCTCCATTTTTTTCCACCTTTATTCATTTTTGATGACAGATCAATATCATCTATCACTGAAAAGGTCCCTAATGCTTGTTTTTGTCAATGTTGATCAAATTCTATTTTTTGATGGCAAATCGGCATCATTTGTACCAATTTGAAGCATCTTCATGTCATTATGTTTTATGTCAAATATGATCAAATTCTATTCATTCATTTTAAAGAAAGAGTCCTGTAACTTTTCTTTTTATAGCAAATGGTAAACATATCTGATGGCAGATCAACACATGCTGTACAAAAATGCAATCTCTCTATGCCTGGATGATTTCTGTCATATTTAGTCAAATTCTGTCAAGTGGTTTTAAGAAGACGTATTAAAGGCTTTTCTATTTTTGGTAACAGTGGCCATATTTGTGTCGAATGTGACCTAATCCAGTTCAGCAATTTTGGCGAGTGTTTCTATTTTTCCTAAGTGTTCATGTTTAATGGCAGATCAGTATTTTTTTTTTAAAGTTTGAAAACTTTCATGGTAAGATGTGCTCTGTCAAAATTGGTCAAAATTGGTCCAATGGTTTTTGATAAGTTTAAAATGGCAAATTTTGATAGCTGCAAACAAAATGCAGGTCATCTTGTAAGCTCACCTGGCCTTCAGCTAGGTGAGTTAACAATGGGACTAGATTTTCGCTCGTAAAATACGAATTGGACCAATGCAGACCAAAAAGTCAAAGTGTAAAAAGTTTTAAAATGTTAAAAACAAATATGAAAAACTGCTATAATGGCATACAAATCTAATCAGGTCATCCGTGTTTATCTGTGTAAGCAAGATTTTCATTTAATAAAGGAAAAAAAAAAACATTTTTTTAAAAAAGAGTTAAAATGTGCAAAATACTTGCAACAATGGTATGAAAATCGAATCAGGTCATCTATATATGAATCCAGTGGCTTAGTGGGGTTAGAGCATCCGCCTCGGATGTGGGAGGTTGTGGGTTCGATCCTCGGCCGAGTCATACCAAAGACTTACAAAAATGGTACTAACAGATGCTTCGCTTGGCATTCAGCATTAAGAGGTTAGTGTTAGGACTGGTCGGTCTGGTGTCAAGATGATGTGCCTGGGTGGGACATCATGCTAAATGTCTGCGGCATGATGCCCCAGTGCTAGACATCACTATACACTGCCACACTGCAGACATTGTAGCGATATGACTGAAAAATTGTTAAAGCTGCATTAAAAATCCAAGTCACACACACACACATATAGATGAATACAATTATGGCCACCAATTTTCCTTTGTATGCCTCAAGTGGGTTTTGGTTGATTATACTATCAAAGTTTGGGAGGGAAAAAAAAAGTTGAAAGCCAAAAAAAAATAACAAAATGTTTGAAAAGTTGGCAAATAGCTTTAATGACTTGAAAACCTAATCAGGTGATCCACACATGGCTTGAACAGGTCATCACAATTTCATTTGTCTATGTTGAATGCTTTTTGTGCAATTCTGCCAACACACACCTCAGGACAAATGGAAAGATATCATAATCAAGATCCACCCCACTCTGCTGGCAGAGAAGGCATAAAAATATTTTGTCCTGAAAATCCTAGACCAACATCACATTTCTGTCATTGTTAACCATAAATGACACAAGGCCTGGATCCCACAATGCCAAGATATTTGCTCAGCACCTGAATTCCAGATTTTGACATCCGCTCCAGGGCATGCAAGGGTACATGATACAAGTTGCTAAAATTTGATCTGCAATTAATTTTAAAATAAATTATAACCTTAAAAAAGAAAAAGACTGAAGTACTTACCATTGGCTATCTGGATTATAAAGTAATGGAGGGAACTGGCCTGGAGGAGCAGCATATGGATGGTGATAAATATGTGGCCTCGGTAAACCTGAAAAATATATTGGATAATTACCAGTACATTGGTATTTGATGTGAAAGAATGATATTTTACATTCAATACAACTGAAATTTTCTAACAGTATCGGTGACCTTGGACAAACATGAATCAAAGACCCTACTGGGTTACTGCCAATTTAACTCAGAATAGTGTCACTGACCTTCCACCAGGGTTCCTGCACCAAAATCATTTTTATTTTCCAGGAGATTTTATGGAGAAAAGGACAAATTTTCCAAGTCAAAGTCTGATACTTTAATATGATTCAAGACAATACTGCAGCTGAAGGCACATGTATGCACAAAAAAAAACTCTTAGCTACCATGGCTGCAAACGTAATAAAATGACCATTGCAAAATCGTTCAATGCAAAGTTGCAGTAGAAAAATAATGTATTTTCTAAAACAAGATTTTTAGTTAGCTTTCAACATAAATTTTCTAGACATTTTATGACACAAAGCAATTTTCGAGGTTTAAAGGATATTTTCATGAATTCAAATTTTAGTTGGATTCCAGGGTCTCCTTAAAAAATCAGGAGGGTGCGGGAACCATGTTCAACAAATGTAAACCAAAGACCCTACTGGGCAACTGCCAAATTATACTCTTAACTCATTTGGCCCCAGAGGTTTTTGTCATTTTTGCCTGAAATGTGCGTAGGAAAGACATTGGAGGGCTATTTCTGAATACATCATAATACATCAGCTTTCAACAGATTTTCCATGAGACTAATGCCTAGTTGTATTAGAAACATTATTTTCCATTTTATTTTGCTTGCACATGAGCAGAATGCTAAAAGTTGGAGTTCTTTTTTTTTTCTTTATGGACCCATCATTTCCGTATGGAGACCGCTCTTTATTCCAAATGCCCACCTTAACCTAGTTTTTGCAAAGGATCACCTGACCGTGTGCAGTTCAGACCAGTCTGCTTTAGATCTGAGGCCAAAAGGTCTAAAATCCAGACACAAAATTGCATTCCGACCATGAGCGAATTTTGGGTGGAAAAAAAATGGGTCAAAAAATGAGGTTTTTCCCTCTGTATTTTGTAGTGCAACCAGAAATTCCAGATTATTTGATATCATTTTAGAGCTATATCTGTCTGCTTTTTTGTAACACCACCAACTTTGGTGTATCTTAAATGACTTTGACGCTGCAGAGCTCGGAAATAGGGTACAGCCTCATCATGCCTACAGATGGGATTGAGGTCGAATTGGTTAAGTATCATGACCTTAGATAAATGTGAATCAAAGACCCTGCTGGGCTACTGTCAAATTATACTCTTAGTCCACCTGTAAATCATCCACACATTTCTCTGCCAATTCAATGCCTTAATATTTCAAATTAAAGATCACAGTTGTAATCTTAAAATAAAAAGTGAAATCAGTTTTCTTTATATCTGAATAAAATTTCAGCAACTTTATTAAAACTCAAATTAAAAGTCGGACCATTATATATAATCAAGGTGATGACACTTATATTGCATGAAAATAATTAAAAGATAGCATTGCAGTAAATCTATGCTCCTTATCTTGTTCAAGTACACAACTTTTCAATTAACAAATGCCTGAAAATGAGAGAAATCATTTACAGAGATATACAACTTGAAGTTTATCATGTATACTGAAATTCTGATGGCAGGAAATAGTCTAGATTACATGGTTATGTCACTAGAACCCATCCACAAGTCAATCAATCAACTGCTACATTGAACAACCCAGGTACAAGAATCTACCAGCATCTAAAGGACATTATAACTAGAGATTACGACATAACGGTTTTCACTGACCAGGACCTCTGTTCAAAGCAAGCAGTTCCAGAAATCATTATTTTCTTATTAAACTTACCATGACCATGACTTCTGACCTTTCGACCTTTAAGTAAAAAAAACTTCTTTCTTACTTTATGTGCAAACCATCCACAAAGTAGTTTTTTTTCTTTTAAGTTTCAGTGACCTTGACCTCTAACATTTTGACCCACCAAATCAATGGGTATACTCCTTAAATGCAAGCCCTCTAGAAATTTTGGTCAAGGTGATGTGGTCTAGAACTAAACATATTGTTCTAAAACAAAAAATTTTCTCTTCTTTTATTCGGTGTCCCTGGCCTTGATTTTCTAACCAAAACTGATTTATTTTTTTGTGTTGGAATCTTCTTTTTGAGTCTAAAATCTACTTATCTGTTTTTCCTTATATTTTAAAATAATGGTAATAGGTTACTGCCATATTTAAAATGCAAACAAGACCAACACTGCAAATCCTTTAAATTTTGGAATCAACAAGCATTTCTAAGGAAATAAATTTCAAATTATACCTGTTTTGGGATCTACTGTAAATGCAGGTCCACTATGTGCTGGGGGTGGGGATGAAAATGAGTCATTGCATACTACTGGCACAATTCCGAATGGGGGCATGTGAGGCAACTTGCCACCCTGAAAAATATATAAAAAATTATTTAAATTTTGTGTGTGTGAAAAACAATGCAGTAAAATGTCTGGAGACATCATATAGAAAGGTCAACTGATTTGTTCTACCTGTAATCACCTCTCTTAACCAACCAGGGAGTCACAGTGGCTCAGAGTTTAAGATGCTGGACTCCTGAAAAGAAAGGTTCAGGGTGACTCCTCTCCTTGGATCAGCCTTGGATGGCTACTATAGTATGTCTTTTGGGAAAGGCACTTTACTCAACTGGCCTCAGCACTATATACACCAAAAGTTGTTATGTACCATAAAACACCAGGCAACCCTGGTGACTGAGTGGTCCCAGGCACTCATCACTGTTGATTACTGACTTCTCACCTCGGTCTGTGTAGGTTCAAATCTTGGGCTTAGAGAACATGGGCATGTGAGAAAGTAAAGTTTGGACATTGGACCGCAGATAGGCTGACCCATCCATCTTCCAGGCCTTTAGTTTTTCCTAAATTATTTGGCTTATAAACCAATATATACTGTATATATTTCAGTATAAATCTGTCCTGTAAGGCCTACCTATGTATTTCAGTACAGATGTATGTACAGTAGGACCTACGTATATATTTCAGTATAGGTGCATGTCTTTTAAGGCCTATAGACATGTACTGTAAGGCCTACTTATGTATTTCAATTTAGATGTGTGTCCAGTTAGGTCTACCTAATATATTTCAGTATAGATGTATGTCCTATAAGGCCTACCTGTATATTTCATTATTGACATGGGTCCAGTATATGAACTACTTTCAGAGGAATGCTCTGCTTTTTACATTTTTGTATGTTATCCAAGCAAAAATATTTCTTATCTTATCTTTACAGTTTTTAGGTCTTTTTTTTGTAATGACTGTAAATCTTGGGACAGAAAGACAATAATTTTTTCTGTGTCCTAAGACGTAGGCATGTAAAAAAAAGTAACTTTGAATGACACAACAATTATTAAACTGTTATACAGTACTATGATTGATTTTGTTATTATTTTACATGTGCATATTTTCTGATTTCTCCAACACAAAGTTAAATAAAGGTAAATAGAGACTTCATAATTTGTGGGCCAGTTGAGTTTACCAGGGAGACCATGCTGAACTATGATGTACAGTACTTACACAGTGCAAAGTCTTCATAGCATCACTTAAATCCTTACTTATTCCCAAACAGATGCAGATTTTACTTTATTCATGGTTTCGACCAAATTGCAATCTTGCAGACAATATTTCAGCTAGTCCTTAATACTGTTTCATTTACAGTGAATCACGCGTTCATGAGTTACTCATTTTCAATGATATAAGTGATCCTACAAATTGAGGTAATATTTGTAAAAAGGTATCCACATTTAATTGTACAAGGCACATAACCATCATAATTTATATGTTCACGAAGAGTGGTAATAATAAAGGCTAAAATTTTCATATAGATTAATTAAGATCAACATCAATCAATTTTAGTTTTGTGTTTTAGCTGAACAAACATAACTTTCCACCCAATGGAAAGCTTGATGTTTTGGCATCTTTGTTGATAGTCAGCGAATTTGTCTTTCGTTCTGCGACAGTACAGGCCAGTTAATCATTAAAACCCTGAAACTGGCTTGTGATAAGAAGTAATTTTTACCAGTAACTATACCAGTACGTTGATGTGTAATTGCCTTTAATTCCATAATATTAGCACGGTTACAGTAGTTTTGTAAAATATGTTGTAAGGCATACCTATGAACCTTTCAAAAGCCAAGTAGGGAGGTTTTTCACTGCATTTTTAAAGCCTTGTTTTCTCTAAATACTGATCGATCTTCCTGGTCCAATATGAGTGAAATTCGCAAAAAGACTTGCGGTTTTTCCCTGTGATGTGCCCTATTTTTCCCCAGGTCATGCCCTATTTTTATATTCTGGTCAGCGTGGTCAAACTGCTCAATAGCTAAAGATTGGTCTTAAACAAGCAAGAAAGTCAGTGCAACTAATTAAAAGTTGATCATTATCCATACAACTATTTTGTAAAAATGATTGGCCCTCCGCCGTAATTCAAAGAAACCAAGTTCTACACTACTGTGTGTTATTCAAGCACCAGCAATTGATTGGCAAATAAACGATTCCCAATTTTGCTGAACTATAGGTACCAAAATAGCCAGCCTCATGGTACCGTATATGTGGCAACTATTTTCCCCTCTTTGTATAACCGACCATATTCCCTTATTGTCAACTCGTATAGCATTTAGTACTGTTTATCATTAAACATGTATTCTGAATTAGTTTTTTGAGGACACATTTGCTGCTTGGTATGTATTTTCATTCCTTCTTTTAATGAAAAATATGTAGGTAGGTCTTACAAGACATACATCTATACTGAAATATATAGGTAGACCTTACAAGACAAACATCTATACTGAAATATATAGGTAGACCTTACAGGACACGCATCTATTCTGAAATATATAGGTAGACCTTACAGGACACGCATCTATTCTGAAATATATAGATAGACCTTACAGGACATACATCTATACTGAAATATATAGGTAGACCTTACAGGACATACATCTATACTGAAATATATAGATAGACCTTACAAGACAAACATCTATACTGAAATATATAGGTAGACCTTACAGGACACGCATCTATTCTGAAATATATAGGTAGACCTTACAGGACATGCATCTATTCTGAAATATATAGATAGACCTTACAGGACATACATCTATACTGAAATATATAGGTAGACCTTACAGGACATACATCTATACTGAAATATATAGATAGACCTTACAAGACAAACATCTATACTGAAATATATAGGTAGACCTTACAGGACACGCATCTATTCTGAAATATATAGGTAGACCTTACAGGACACGCATCTATTCTGAAATATATAGGTAGACCTTACAGGACATGCATCTATTCTGAAATATATAGATAGACCTTACAGGACATACATCTATACTGAAATATATAGGTAGACCTTACAGGACATACATCTATACTGAAATATATAGATAGACCTTACAAGACAAACATCTATACTGAAATATATAGGTAGACCTTACAGGACATGCATCTATTCTGAAATATATAGGTAGATCTTACAAGACAAACATCTATACTGAAATATATAGGTAGGTCTTACAAGACATACATCTATACTAAAATACATAGATCTTACAGGACATGCATCTGAACTGAAATATATATTATAGACAGGCCTTATAGCATGTCTATTCTGAAATATTTAAGCAAGTCTTACAGGGCACATGTCTGTACTGAAATACATAGATCGGCCTTACATGAGACAGGTCTATACAGAAATACACAGGTAGGTCTTACAGGACACGTGTCTATACTGAAATATATTGGCAGCACTTTACATTAAGACATGAAGCTCAAGATGGCACGATTCTCAAAAACATACCTGAATGCATTTTAGTACAAACCATCAGAGATGACAACCCGACTGACTGCTATGATGACATCCCTTTTGAGTTCAGTAGCACGAATTAACCTGACAAACCTTGCAACATGTATATTGAAGCTAATATATCTACTGCATTGACTACTGTGCTGAAAATGCCCAACTGAACAAGTCAACAGTGCACTAGTTGTGGGTAGCCACTGAACAGAGCAAAGGATATAATGATGTCTTAAAATGTCCAACTTTTTAAAATTATTTATCACCAACAACATTCATTAAAATATATCTCAGCACAAAAAATTACATTCTTTGATCTTCAATGGCAATATTGTTCACTTCTTTAAATATCTGACTTGGCATTTTAAGATTTTACAGAAAAATGATAAATGGAAGGACTTTAGTTGAATACATTTTGTTTTATCAAGTGGAGTTTAATATCAGTTACATTACAGCTTTGCAATTTTTGGTAACATCTGTATATCTGAAAATATGGTTTCTTCCTAGTGTATGAATAATTATAGATAAATTATCAATTACAACTGTCAACTAATTATGAAAATATATTTGCAAAATCTCTAAGAATATATTAAGACTGTCACCACACAAGACTGAAAGCGAAAAAAAATATTCCTTTGCAAGGAACTGATGCTTTACAAATTTAGATTATGGAAATTAAATAGACAACAGTGTACGTTATAGTTATATTGTCAATAAATAAATAAAAATTGTTGTGACAAATGTTTAATTTACTGGATTTCCACAGCTTTAATAACACTAGAAGATAACAGTAAGTAATCGTATGTCAATTTTTCACTCATTTAGATATACCAATATGTAAAATATACCTAGGTTATGCTTCAACCAATTATGCAAGTATGGAAATAACAGAAATTTCTAAGTGTTTAACTTCTCCATTTTTCCATTATCAAATATTCACTGACACATATACTTTTGTCACCAACATGTTACCACTCTAGTGTTAAGTTTTCACCTACATCACATTTCAGATTCTACTCTTTCTTGCAGTAATGGTTACCTTTCAAGAATCAATCATGGCTAAAGGTAAAAGGACTTTAGTAAAACAGTCCTTTTTAAAATCTTTTATTGTTGTTGATCCAATTACACCATTTAAAATGAAGTGCAGTAATATTATACATTATGTATCCCAGTAATACCATATATAATGTATCCCAGTAATATCATGTATAATGTATCCCAGTAATACCATATCTAATGTATCCCAGTAATACCATATATAATGTATCCCAATAATATTATGTATAATGTATCCCAGCAATACCATGCATGTATCCCAGTAATACAATATATAATGTAACCCAGTAATATCATGTATAATGTATTCTTCATGTATAATGTATTCTAGTAATACCATATATCATTTATCCCTGTAATACCATGTAAATTGTATCCCAGTAACACCATGTATAATGTATCCCAGTAATACCATGTATAATGTATCCCAGTATTACCATGTATAATGTATCCCAGTAATACTGTGTATAATGTATTCCACATGTATAATGTATAATGTAGCCCAGTTTAAACAACTAAAACATGCTACGTTTTATAAGGTGGATCTGATCTTGGATTCCTATTACATTATGTTTAAGACCATCTCAAACATAATGCTGTTTACTTCTATAGCAACTCGAGGGTCAGTGGTTCTTTCTGGAGATTTCCCGGGTTCTTCCTCCACCATTAATACTGGCCGCCATGTATAGCCTATCGTGTGCTGAAAAATGGCGTTAAACCCTACAACAACAACAACAACTTCTATGGTTCTTTGGATCTTTGTTATTAGCAGTTTGACTTGACTTATAGGTAAGTATATATGGTAAAACACTGAACATTTTCAAGACTACCATGAACAGTATTATAGCAATGAAATACTGCACTGCAAGTACAGTGGAACCCCGCTATAATGCGATAATTGGGGTCCAAAAAATTTGATCACATTAATAGTGGGTTTGCGTTAATGCAGGGTTTTATAGTATTTTACTTTTTTCTGAAAACAATGCATTGGCACATATACATTTATTCATATCTAATGTATATCATGAATAGGGTATCAACGTCATGAATAGGGTATCAACGTCATGAATAGGATATCAACGCCATTTACTATCATGCCAACATGGCATGCAATTCATCTATAATGCATGTAATTCGATTGAAAAACTGCACACAGATTTAAAATATTCAATAATTTTGTCACAGATCATTGTTTCTGAATTCAACGTCTAATATATGGCATGAACAGAGTATCAACACCATTTATTTACCGTCTGATATTGTACCGTCGTGGCATGCAGTTAATCCATAATACATGTAATTCCATTGCCAAAAATTGTACACATATTTAAGCTATTCAATAATTTTGTCACAGATCATTATGTGCCTGAATTCAATGGGAAAAATTAACAACAAAATTACATTGAGCAAGATGAAGCACATGTATGGCTCATTATATTCCATGGTCTATGAATGGTGTCTGAACAAATTTCATAATGCTAAAATTGTCTCATATGCGTTTCCATGTACCTTTTATCTATTGCAAATTCCCAATAATTAACACTTGTACGCCTATTCAAATGAACGACTACAGCAAGAATAATTAACAAACAACACATGCTTTCAGATTGCATAACTTTTACTTCAGATTTTGTGACTATCAAAAGAAACGCGAGAAATACTTATAAAGATTTTTAAGCTGAACGAATGTACAATTTCATATCATTTCAATTTCCAGCTAATAAAGTGGACATTATTTACTGGTCAACTGATTGCGTCTAATAACACAGCCAAGCCTAGCAAACATATTGGTGGTTTTCGTTTTTTGAGGTTTATTAAACTGTGAGAATCTTTTATCAACCACCACATTGTCTGCTGCTTGGCTGTGTATGCAGTTAAAGAAGAAACACATGTTGGCTATTGTCTGAGCAACGATTGTATACAGAATTAATTGAAGACAATCACAAAAACGGATTACTGCCTTACTCATTGACCAGTAATTAGTAACATTTCCGATAATGTTTATTTTGGCATAACGCTTCAAGAACGTGTTAAAATTGTTAAATTTTAGAAGCCACGCCGCAATCATATTATATTCAAATTCATACGCAAACTCTTTCCCCAAATGAAATTAAACATTTTACACACTATTTCTCGTACTTTAAAAACAAATTAAATATTCCAGGTACGAAAGAGATACACATACACATATTTAAAATTTCAGGAACCACGCTACGTTCGTATTATGTTCTAGTTCATACACGATCTCTTCCCCAAAATGATAATAAATTTTGCATGCACTATTTCATGTAGTTTCAAAAAGAAAAAAATTTGACCATAACGATTTAAAGAACATATAGTTTCTAATCCCCCATTCATATAAAAAAGGTTGTTCAATCCCAGCTTGTATCTCATCTGAATTCAAACAGTCTTAGAAAAGGTTGTTCTATCCCAGCTTGTACCTCATCTGAATTCAGTCTTTTTAGCAATGTACAATCCGCATATTGCCCTTGCCACAGTACTGAAACTACTCTTCTAAAAGTAGTTACTGACATTCTCTCTGCTTTGGATAGCGGAAAGATTACAGTCCTCACCCTCCTTGATTTGTCTGCAGCATTTGACACAATAGACCATGATATATTACTTCACCGTTTCCAGCATGTATTTGGCATTCATGATACAGCCTTACCGTGGTTCAAGTCCTACTTGGTCAACAGGACAAAAATTGTATCTGCAAATGGAGTACACCCCAGCCCAGTTGACCTATGTTGTGGTGTTCCACAGGGGTCTGTTCTCTTCATTCTATACACTCTGCCGCTCTCAAGTGTCATAGATCATTATCCAGTGTCTCACCAATTGTACGCTGACAACACCCAGATATCGCTGGACAACAAATTTTTACAAAAGTCATGTTACTGAAATAAAATTAGTCAATTCTTATCAATTTTTATGTGCTGAACACGAATATGACAGTCAAATTGCAAAATTGGCTCTAGTTTTTTTGTAATCTGCAAGAAATTAATGTTTACATAACGAAATGCATTCCAATAGTAAAAGGTCAACTGTAATAGCCTACCTATAAAAAATCAAGTCATTGACTACATCTTAGATTTCTTCGCCTGTCTCTTGTACAGCTGTTCGGGAGCATCTCTGAGGAGTGTCCAGCAGTAGTCAGCCAGCATTGTAGTGGACCATTTTCCCTGGTATCTTTGTTCCATTGTTGCGATATCTTGATGAAAACGTTCGCCGTGTTCATCACTAACAATACCACAGTTGCTAGGAAAGAAATCCAAATGGGAATGAAGGAAGTGAATCTTTAGAGACATATTGCAGCCAAGTTTCTTATACTTCATCAACATGTCTTCTACTAGTTCCTTATAGTTTTCTGCCCTAACATTTCCGAGGAAGTTTGTAGAAACTAGGCGAAAAGCATTCCATGCTTGTTTCGCGTCACCTTCCAGCAAGTTGTTGAACCGGTCATCTTTGAAAAGCTCTCGAATCTGAGGACCCACAAAAACTCCCTCTTTAATCTTTGCTTCGCTGAGTCGAGGGAATTTTTCATGCAGGTATCGGAATGCTGGCAAAGTCCGGTCAATGGCTTTCACGAAGTTCTTCATCAAACCTAGTTTGATGTGAAGGGGTGGTAGCAAGATTTTCTGAGCCTCAACCAGAGCTGGGTGTTGGATATTCTTCTCTCCAATGGCTACATTCTGCCTGTGAGTCCATTCCTTCCTCATGTAGTGCATTTCCCTTGCTCGGCTATCCCACTTGCATAAGAAACACATGTATTTTGTATATCCTTGCTGCAGTCCCATTAAAAGGGCAACTACCTTCAAATCACCACAGAGGTGCCAGCTGTACTTGTTATACTCAATGGAATTCAGTAGCTGCCTTAAGTTATCGTATGTCTCTTTCATGTGGACAGCATACGCTACTGGAATAGATGGAAGAATGTTTCCATTGTGCAAAAGCACAGCCTTGAGACTCAGTTTCGAAGAGTCCACAAATAGTCTCCATTCTTGTGGGTCATGAGTGATTTTTAAAGCATTCATGAGGCCCTCAATATCGGAACAGAATATCAGATTACTTTCCTTTCTGAAGAAAGGCTCCAATTGCTGGTGGCGCTTTCGATATGCAGTAATTGTGACATCTTCTTCTAGAAGATTCCATTGTTGGAGTCTTGATCCTAGCAATTCTGCCTTGTTCTTTGATAAGTCCAAATCACGAATCAGGTCATTTAGTTCTTCCTGTGTTATTCTGTGTGGGGTTGATGATGCACCACAGTGAAAATCTGGATCACTGCATGCTGATGGACCAGGAGAAGAACAGGTCGACTCACCTTTGTCTTCGTCAGATGAATCAAGAGAATATTCTGCTGGAGGTTCTGGAATAGGAAGTCCCTCACCATGTGGAACTGGTCTCAATGCAGACGGAATGTTTGGGTAGACTATTCTCGACTTCTTTCGCTTCGTTATTCCGCTGGAAAGAGGAGGAACCAAGCAGAAGTAACAGTCATTTAGGTGGTTGCTTGGCTCTCTCCACACCATTGGGACTGCAAACGGCATTGATGACCTTTTGCAATTCAACCACTGTGAAAGCTGTGTTGTACATGTAGCACAGCATATATGCGGAGCCCAAGGCTTGTCTTGGTCACCAACCTTGCATCCGAAGTAAAGATGATATGCCTTCTTCACTTGAGAATTGATACTTTTCTTCTGGTTGGCAAATGTCACTTCCCCACAAATATAGCAAAAATTGTCCGCGGTATTAACACACTTTCGAGGCATTACTGTTCTTTATTGTACGTAAATGGATAAAATAATAAGTTTTATGTAACAGTAGCTTGAACTGTCTCGCACAACGTCTAAAATATTTTAAATGCTGAACCTATCTGATTGGGCTTTATATAGTACACTGCTTATGTCAGCTTCAGCAGCCGCCTGGCATTAGTATAATAGGCCTACACATGTATAGTACACTGCTGACGTCAACTTACTTCAGCAGCCGCATGGCATTAGTATTGCATTGCATCAGAAAATGATGCAATCAACTGTGGATGATGTGAGCATGATGGTATTATGCAATGTTACATCATTATTCCGGATGTTGCTGCAGTCCTACTGGAGAAATTTACACAGTGAAACATAGAAAATGAGGTATATGAATATCTTCAAAACGAGAGCCAATACAAATTTTTCACGGTTATATTCGTGTTCGGCACACCAAAATACTACAGATTAGGGCCTTTTCAAGTCAGTAATGATTTCACTGTTGACCAGTGTATACAAATCTAGCCACCCAACTGAAGTTGATGCTACCATCCAAGGTGTAGAGAGGCACATTTCTGATGTGAAATCATGGATGACATGTAACAAGCTGCAGATGAATGATGATAAAACTGAGGCCATTCTGATCACAACACAATGACTTTCTCATTTACATCCTTTACCTCAAACAATATCTAGCAACACCAACATTAATTTCACCGAGTCAGTACAAAACCTGGGTGTTACTCTGGATAGTACTCTTACATTGCACCAACATGTCATGAACATATACAAGGTTGCATATCTTGAGCTGAGATGCATCAGCTCCGTTCGCAAATATCTTCCAGCTGATGCCACTAACACACTTGTGTGTTCATTAGTACTTTCAAGACGACTATTGTAACTCAATTCTGTCTGGTTCATCTCAATATCTGCTCCAGAAACTTCAAAACACAGCTGCTCGGATCATACTTAAAGTACCACAGTCAGAGCACACCTCCCTGTGCTGCTGTGTACCCTACACTGGCTATCCATTCAATCCAAAATCAAACACAAAATTTGTTCTCTGTGCTACGTTTCACTGATGGACTCTAGTCCAACATACCTATCCGACCTCACCCATTTGTACATACCAGCAAGATACTTACACTCCTCTTCTGACAATCGTATACTCATTATTCCCACTATGAAAACAAAGTCATATGGACAGCGTTCTTTTGCATACCAGGCCCCAGCAACGTGGAATGAATTGCCCACTGAACTTAGACACAAAGACACAGTGATCCCATTCGAGAGTGCTCTTAAAACTCACTTATTTCGACTGAAAGAACAAACTTAAAGACCTAATGTTTCCTACCTTAAATATTTTCAGCATGTTTTATTTTTGTTTTCTAATTTCATGGTGTTTGTTTTTTTGTAATCATATCGTTACATACGTTTTTTATGTTATAGGTGTCATCTAATGTTTTAAAGCGCTTAGAGCTTCTAAAGATTAGGCGCTATACAAAGTCCTCATCATTATTATTATTATGTGCAAATGAATATATGAAATTTCAGGAGCCACGCCACAACCGCATTATATCCAAATTCGCATTATCACTGAGCGTGTTATAGCAGGGTCACACTGTACACTATTAATTCAATTATAAATAAAGGTCTAAAAAATGTAAAAGTAAAGAATTGCAAAATAAAACTTAAGGAAAAACACTTCCAAATAACTGCAAACATGTAGTAGAAGATAAAAGACAACGTTAATGAATATGCCTTTAAATTTCCAATCTCCAAAAATATTGTTTCAACTCAAATGAAAAATAATCTGACCACCATTGGCAAAGATGGCAATCAGAACTGTAAATACATAGTACCAATTTTCAGATGGATTATGTTGTTGCTTCAAACCACCAATTCAAAACTTCAACCAAAATTATCCAAGAAAATAAAGCACAGAAGAATTATATGCCATAATTTATTTCTTTTCTTTCTTTTCTCATTTCCTCAGCATGATATAATCAGTAATTTTAGAGTGTCATTTAAACCAACAAACTGAACCAATGTTTTTTCAAGGTAGGAAAATTTGTCAGTAACAGGCTGCAAGGAAGTTTTCATGTTGTCACTGCCACAAGTAAGGAAATTTCAAAAGTATAAACTGTTCACATTAGTGAAGAAACTGAATGAAAACAAATATTTCATGTTAAAAGCTATGAAAGTAGAAATATACACCAAGCAGATATAGAATTCTAATAAATTTCATGTTTTCTGATGTGCCACATGTCCTAGCTACAGAACAATGTAATTAGCTTATACACTCACAAGTCCAACTGCACAGACTCTGACCTGCCATTGCAAAATAGGTTGGCACATCAGGGTCAATGACAGTTTGCAGATGGCCTTGATTTTTATGCCAGCACATCATAAAAATATATTAATAATTCACTTTTTTCACATTGACAGCAATTATATTAAATGTACCTTTATCAATCAAATATTTCTAAAGACAAGAAACAGTTAATTACCTTCAACATCTTAAAATAATGTTGATTATACTGTCACCATCCATAAAACATTTACTACATGAACGTGTTCAATGTAATTTGTATCATGATCTTTTATCTAAGTGATGCAGTGACCAACATGTGTTGAATTGGGTCAGATAGGTGATAACCAGGTGAACGACTTTGACAACAACTGTCTGGAAAACCTTTGATCTCATCACTTGTGTTATCAAATGGAATGCCATGTTCTAACACCTAAGATAAACAGCAGGACATTTTAAAGTAAATCTAGAATTATAAAGCTACTCTATATTTACCTGTGAATTATCAGGCATTTGTTTCAAATACTCCATGACCAACAAAATTTTGACAAGTTTGTATGCATATGGAAAATATCAACACCATTTATGACAACTCGGTACAAGCCTTCCAAATTTTGTGTGCCATTTGTATGGTGACCAGGGAGGGGGGGAGATGATTTTAAATTTTAATTACCAAATATTCCATTCCTGCCATGTAATAATGGTATAAAGCCGCTTATAAAGATGTATTCATCACATTTTCTCCTTCTGCACCTGTGACCTTTACTAGTCCTTGATTTTATAACAGATTTTACTATTTATGGCACATTCATTATAATGGCACATTCATTATAATGATTATGCTGCATAAATCATCAAAAAAGACATCAAAACTCACAACAGAATATGAAGTTTTTATAGGATACAAACAGAACATATCCTTTTCCTACCTTAATACTGGAAATATTGCACTGTGTGGTACAGTGCCAGATTAAACCCTGTGGAGGCCCTTCGGCAGTCGAAATCTTGGGGCCCCCCTCACAAATTATCTCCTAATATGTTTTATCAATATTACTTTTATCCGTTGTTGCGGGGCCCCTAGGCTGGTGTCTTCTGCCTATTTGGATATCCGGCACTGGTGTGGTGCCAAAAACATGATATTTTAACAAGTGACAAAACCACTCTTTAAAATACAGTTTTTGATACCACAAGATGAAATATGTCCAGTATAAACATAGGAAAAGAAAATGTTCATTTTATTATATATTAAACAAAGTTTAAAAGAGTAAACTCACTCTTCAGCACAACATGCTAACCCACACACCCTTTTCATAAATTCACTTTGCTTTCAAAGCCAGATCATACAAAAATACACGTGACTTAAGAAAGCAGTAGGATTGGGTTGACCTAATCTGTCACAGTAAATTACCTTTTTGTCATTCTGTATACTATTTGACCCTATCTGAAAACAATGCAAGTCCGATTCAGTAATGCATCACAGGAAGCATGCTACTGCTGAGGATTGTTGTTGTTGTTATAGGGTTTAACGCCATTTTTTAGTACAAGATAGGATATACATAGCAGCCAGTATAAATGGTGGAGGAAGAACCTGGGAAAACCCCGGAAAGAACCACCGACCCATGAGAAGCTACTGGAAAGCTTTCTCACATACCAACATTGGCCGAGCCAGAGACTCAAACCAACGCAGATAGAGGTAAAATGGCAGTGATCCGTAACAGTGAGCACTTTAGACCACTCGGCCACTCAGGGACCCTTGTTTTTAAGGAAGCAAGGGAAAATACGAGAATGGCATCTGGTCAAATTACTTTATCAAAGACTAATTTCCAAGTCTGAAATGTAAGGCAGCTTCTATTTACTGGTTCTAGCACACAAAAAAGTACTCAATTCTGTTGTTGCACGTACAATTTCTGTATGCACACACAAAAGAACACCACATGGAATGATGGGAAATCTTATATTTTCACATGTGAAAATTTAAGGATATATTTTTATATTTTAAAACATAGGCATCAAAAATGTGAAATTTTTCACTTAATTATATAACAAACTATATTATTTTCATGTTTTATTTGCAGTGTTTTCACCAAGAATTAATATATTGCAAAACACATTGGAATACACAAAAAAAAACATTTTTAAACATTCAAGTCCAAATTAATTATATTTCTAAAGTCGTCATCTTCAAGTTTCAAACTTGACTACCTTTCCACAACTTTGCATCAATTAACAGACTATACTTAAATATTGTCTATATTTATTAAAATAAAATGTAACATTAATTTTTTTTAAAAGGGACCCCTCCCCTAAAAAAATGCAAAAAGAAAATTCATGAGAAGCAGCAATTTTTACTGGAAGCCTTTTTTTTTAATTCCATAAAGGATTAAAACAAAACAAGATTGTGCTATCTAATTTCATCCTTTTTATTCCCTAATGACTGACACTGTAATACTTTCTAATACTGTTTATGCTAGAGAACACAAAGAAATAACCATCAAATAAGGCAAACCAGGTTATAATCTCTGATGATTTATAATTTCAAAAATTTATGTAAAAAATCATTTCCATATATGATGCGGCAAAATACATGTAGTTAGGAAGTAAAATGTATCATGTACAACAGGGATATGATACTTTTCAAGGAAACTCAAAATGTTCGATAATGTGCTAAAAATATTTATTCTAAAAATATGTTTGAAATTCTTTCTCTGTGTTTATCTAAGCAACAAAGACAAGTAGAAGCTTTACTTGAAATTATGCCACGCTGTCAGTCACATTTCTGAGCTCATCATTATGGCCGAGAAAACACAAATTTGATTGTCAGGCAGATACTAAAGGTCTTCTCCATCTTGGGCTCAAAATTTGCAGTTTAAAAAAAAGATAACCACAACACCCACTTAGTATTTCTTATCTAATGTCATGCTGTACTGATTAGTGAAATTTGATACTTTAAAACTGTAATCCAAGAATTAAAGCTGTAACTGAAGTACTGCTATCAGTATGAACCTGACAAAGGACCCTCCCTTGTATTTTATTGATGTAATCAAGCACTCAATGTTGCGGTTACCTTGCCAAATCTTGTTCCAAATCATTGGGAAATTTGTTTATTATTATTATTATTATTATTATTATTAATCATACTTATTGGGGGTGGGGTGAAAATTACAATTGTGATTGATAGACAACATTGGTGGACAAGTGACTTTTAGAAATTATAAAAAGGCACCACAAAGCACTGATCAGGCAGTAATGAAGAGTTAAGAGCAAAGCCCCAGAGAACAGGCAATATCGTGGACTTGAGCATAGGTTGGTCTGTGAACCCCTATCCTGATCGACCACTGAATAACATAGTTTCACACATTTTTTTGAAAATTTTCTTTTTCCAAAGACATTACGTTATGAAAAAATTACCAACTGGCAATATGCACTTTGTATTTATTGACTATCTTAAAAAATTTATTTTAATATCAAAAATTATTTGTAACAAAAGTTTTACAGATTAGTTTGAATTTTTGTACATGATTATTTTTCAATTTATTTTAACATGTCTTGGCTAAATTAATATTTTTCTTACTTTTCGCTTGGAATTTTTGTTCCCTTAATAAAGAAAATAGATTATGGAGTTGTATAAAATTGATAATCAGTATCTGTAACTATTAGATCCCATACAACCAATCATCTGAATGTAACACAGACATATACACATATTTATAAACATTACCAACACAGGTAACACCAAAGTACATAGGGAACCAACTACTACGTGGGCGGTCTTTTTGAAGATACCTACCCATCATACAACGTCTGGTGTACATTTAGTTCAAGGGTCTTAAGCATGGTTTCTCATGTTCAATGAAGACAATTATATTTCCACAGGTAAATCCATTAAGTAACCCCTTATTACACAAGGCATGCATTAGATGGGTATTCTATTCCAATCGTATGTCTCTTCTGAGATAAAATCAGCCATTAACATAGCCAATTAAAATTTATTAGAAATGTGCAAAACAATACAGTGTTTAACAGCATTTATATAGTTTACCAATCAAGTAATTAGTGGGCAATATTTTACCTATGACAGGTGTCAAAACCTATTTATTTTATTCTGATTAATGTAAAAAAAAAAAAAACTCTTGCATTACATGTCCTCATATGAAGGCAAATTATTTTTCCTCTGGCATCTCACCACCCTTGAGAAAACTCTTTAATCATGACTTTAATATAATGCATACATAATATCAAAAGCACAATTAAGAAAACTTGTCTATTCAGTAAGATCTGTCTTATTCTATGTCAATGTCATCCTTCCAGTATATATACCTGTAAAGTCTGTTCTTTCCTATCTGAAAGTGAAATTTTGAAACTATTTCCTGTTAAAGATTATTGACATTTTAGCAAAAAAAACAGAGGCAAATTTTTAAAATTAAATTATACACATATAATCCAAGAACCTAAAAGGACAGATGCATTGGACCATAATAAACAAGGTTTCAAAACTATGCAAATGTTTGCATATTTGAAGATGAGCTCAATAAACAATGGATTTTACAGAAACTACTCATTGCTATACAACCCTAATATACCTTAAATTTCAGGACTTTAAAATAATGTCCTGTAAAGGACTAAGGTTCCATCCTAGTATAATGTTTCCGTTTGATTTGATGTGTTGAAATTCTTTAACAAAACATTTGCACCCTCATGCTTCATCAAAACAATGAATAAAATTATAAACATGTCTCTTTCATAAGAATCATCTGGTCCATTGTTGTCTAGTCTATGAAAGCTGTCATATCATCCAGAAATTTAATTCTCCCATTCACAAAAGTGTTGATTTCAAACTAGGGTGGTATGGATTCATAGCCATCAATGGCACAGTATCCATTTGAAACTTTATCTCCCCTTTGTTTTTACTTGCTGTAAATGCACTTTTATTCATGGGGTACTTTTTATTTGCAGATTTTGTTGCTGCTATAAACCAAATTTTTTTAATAAACCCAAACAATTGTTTGTGTTTTTGGTATTTAATGATACATCTGCACATTAACAACTAATGTATATAATCGCTTATATGACGGGTCCAACTGCAAACTGCAGAGCCTTTTATCTAACCAATTTTCCAACACAGAAAATTTGCAGTTTTCTCATAGAATGTGCTGTGTTTTTACACATAACTGTCCCTTTTGGTTATTGTCATGTCAGTACTGACAGTTGTACTGAATGCAACCCAATCATTGTGCATGCGAGTGAGTGAGAGAAACAGTTTATACATGTGATTTTATTGCAGTTTCAGCCGCAAATTATCAGATGCAGTATATTTTAAAAAATAAAAATAACATAATGTAAAGAATAAGCAAACGTAATCCATAATTCATATGATCATTAAAAAATAAAAGCATGTAATGTGCTGAGAAGTATGTATGCTGAGACATGTTGTGCAGAGAGATTTGTTTTAATCTAAATCAACCTTGAAAAAATAGTGCCAAATTTTTTTAAATGTAAAAATAAAAAAAAAAAAAGATGCAACCTGATGCCTGAAGAGTTGTAAGTGTACACATTGCAACCATTATTACCAGCAACATGTGCTGCTTCAACATCAATGGTTAATTTAGTTTGTCATGGAGTACCTGGATACAGCCCTTTGATAATAAATTTTGGCCTAGATCTTGATTATTTGATTAGCCACAACTGTGAAAAAATACCTTAGAATTAATAACGATTAATTCAGCTGGAACAAGTCTGGAGGCCATATATTCCCTTCAAGTACTAACAAGCTTGACTTATTTTTCTAAAAAGCAAGGCAAATGATAAATGTAGATATAAATGAATTTACATAACAATGGTTTTAATAACCTTTTGCAAGACTGAAATAATTCCTTCTAATGCATTTTTCTTTGTCAGCAAGTTTAAGAGATGAAAAAAAGAAGACAAATTTTAGTTAAGAATGGCCGTTTTAAGAGATGCACAATATTCACAACTTTAAATGTGACAAAGCAAGACCTAAAAGACCATAGTTTTTAGAAGTCATGTTTTATGAAAGACAACTTTTTCAGAAAGCCCAGGTGGCTGAGTTGTCAAAGGCCATTGTCTTTAGTGATCAATGATATCTCATCTCTGTCCAAGTGGGTATGTGCGAAAGCTTGCCAGCAGCTTCCAGTGGGTCAGTATTTCTTCCTGGGTTCATCTTCTGCCAAATGTACTGGCTACCATGTATAGCCAATGATGTGCTGAAAATGGCACTAAACCTCTAACAAGCCAACCAATATTTTTAATGCATGAATCAAATGTATTTCATCATCTCAGACTGAGTGATTATCAAATTTTACCTATTTTCCTTGAATAAGCCCCTGCCCCCGATATTTCCTGTTGCACTGGTTTTCAAATTTGGGTATGCAGGTCAATTTTTATTTTATTTTCAAACATTATATACATACACATATACACACACACACACACACACACACACACACACGTGTGTCTGTGATATCTTTTGTATTTTTGGAATTTCTTTACAATGTGGGATAAAAGTGTTAAGGTCAGAAACCAGAAACACATGAGAGCGGGGCCTAAAGGTATGGTTTATCACACGATTTTTCTGGGTATGAAGTACATGCTGCAAAAATATGATATTGACATGAAGATCACCACAACTGGTTGTTTATTAAATTTTATTCACATAATCTGAATGACAGCAGCAAATAATGATTATGGAAATTGTTTTGGAACATTACAAAGTTTTGATATCTACTGTAATTTTCATAGGTTTGAGTTTGGCTGACAAATGTTGACACACCTGTGTACAGTATGAATTACATATAGAACAGACCACAAAGTTTTCGCTGCAACAGTACGACAAAGACCAGGTCAAAGTCGAGAATAATGTACTTCAAGTCAATCCAAATAATTGCAATATTTCAAGAAAGAAAAAACATCCCATTTGACAAATAGCAGTGGGGGAGGAAGAGAGATATTG
The DNA here is from genome assembly GCA_028554795.2 of Sinohyriopsis cumingii. Classification (NCBI taxonomy): domain Eukaryota; kingdom Metazoa; phylum Mollusca; class Bivalvia; order Unionida; family Unionidae; genus Sinohyriopsis; species Sinohyriopsis cumingii. Next base: position 30,055,067 of record CM068826.1, read on the forward strand.
CTGGTATGAATTATTAATACTGATGTGTCAAAATAATTCATTTTTATAATCTTTTTGTTTTCTAACTCATGGAAACAATGTAAATAGGCCAATATCAATGAAGAATTTTTAATTGCCATTCTTAAGTATCACCAACTACAAGAAAATGTTATATGCTGAAATCCAAACAAAGGAGAAACAAGATATGGTGCCCATTCGTCAGTAAATATTTTGTCAGAATCTTATGTTTTCAATGAATGTATATGTACATGTAGAGCATTGTGTCAAAGGAAAACAAACACAAGTTCAATCTTTTCAGCAGACTAAATAGTACAAAAATGCACATATGCCTCTACCAAGTACTTTCTCAAATATTAATACTGGTGTGATAGACTGAAAATAGAAAATCCTGTCTGCTTCTAAAGTACTGGGGCTTTTGCTTGCTACATAATCATTAATCATGGACGACTTTGGGTATTGATGTTTGGTGTCAAGTTCATAGTGCATGACAAAAATGAAATTTCCCTGGCACATAAGCATGGCCATTGCTGGGTGATACAGCTCAATATACAATTCTTGTTATCCTTCCTATCCAGAGCTTCTGCATCATTATTGTGTTACTTGTAAATATATATTGTTCACATACATACTGTTAAGTGATTTACAGAAGAAATCACTCTAATCCATCAAAAACTTAACACTTAGAGCAATTATTCTATTAACCTACTCCCCCTTCAACTTGGACTCTTCCATTGTGACACACGTCCATCAAAGAAAATGAGTACAGGGGCCCCAGTCCAGATCTGATAGAAATACCAACTAACACAGATTTTATGGCGGGTGTATGCTACAACATGAATCTCCCGACAAACTCTATTAGCATATAAAAACCTAAAAGTCTTTATTACTCTTTAAAAAAAAAACACTACTTTACTATCCTGGCAGGCAAAGATATTTACAAATTTCGTAATTAAATTCAGAAATCACCCGTGAGGGGAGCCTGATGAATGCAGAGTTAGATTAAACTAGCTAGCAAATGACCCCCACACATGGCTCACTGATAACAAAGCCTGGATGTAAATGGTCCTTTTCATGTCAGTCTTAATGCTGAATAAAGGTGAAAGATGCCATGACATAAGGGGATGTATCATATTATATCCCATCATATAAAATAACCACTGATACTAATGATGGAGAAATGGGGAAGAATGAAGTATAGAGAAACAGAAACCCTTTCAGTCTCCCCTAAGACTGTCTACAAAGAGTTCATATGAAATCTTCACAATGAGAAACAAGACCCTTCAGTATGGTGTGCATTTTAAACCCATTAACTGATAGAATCATTTCAATAGAAGCCATTTGCTCAAACTACATTTGAAATATTTATAGGTATAAAACTGAGTCTTTCATCTAGATTTTGCTTATAGTGTTTGAAACTTAATTTTATTTTCCTTTTGGGACAAATCTTTGGTTCCTCTTGATAACTGGTTTATACAAAATGCAAAAAATGAATGAAATGGTAAACCCCCTCTGGGAATAATTTTGTCATGTAATATTTCCTGAATAGCATCCCCACAGTGGGTCAACTAATTCACCAATGATTGATAATTTTGTTCCATTTAAAACATAAATCATTAACAATTCTCATTAGCACTGGACATGAATACAATGCCAAACATTAGCTAGCTATGACATGTCCATTACATCAATGAGATGTGCTAGAAGCACCAAAGATTTCTTTTATAATGATACATTCTCATAAATAATATATCAAGGGGATATTTCAAATAATATGCATTAGAAATAATACTCATAATTACTGACACAAAAAAGAATTATTAACAAACTACATGAAAAGCTACTGTGTCTACTTCTCAACATAGCAGAATGTCCTGCTTCATTTTTATATATACAGGAACTCCTAATTTTACAAATGGGACGTGTTTCTTGAAAGACATTTGTTAGACAAAAATTTGTTAAATGAAAATGAATTTCCCAATAATTAAACTAGGTGTACTGATGGATGACATGTCCATTAAGCCTTCAACGTTTTCATGCCTTTTCACAATATCTACCGTCACATCAAGATTTACGGACTCTCTGGACATCTTGCCTACATGTAGCACCAGCAGGTGAAGTTGATGAGTGTATGGAACTGATAATGAAGTGCAAGATATTTTGAGAATTTTTTTTTAAAAAAATGGCTAACTTTTTTAGTACAATACATAACGAACAATACAGTACATATACAAAGTCAGTGACTGGATGCGTGTGGGGGTGGTGGGCTTGGATGGCAATTTAAACTTTCCTGGCTAAGTAACAGTACTGAAAATTGATTACACATAATGAACAAGGGGGGCAACAATTTTTCAAATGCATCAATACGTAAGTTCATTAATTGAACATTCACAAAATGAAGAGTATTTAAGGTGTTATGGCATAATTTAAGGCATGAAAAAAACGTACCAAGAGATTTTCTAATGAATCTGCTAGTTAACGTTGGTATAAAAATTGTACTTGTCATAAAATACACCTTGGCACAAAAATGTATTTGTGATACAAGTTACCTTGGTATAAATTATTGTATTTGTGGTACTAGTTGCCTTGGTATAAATATTGTATTTGTGGTACTAGTTACCTTGGCATAAATATTGTACTTGTGTTTAGTTAACTTGGTATAAAAACTGTGTTTGTGATACTAGTTACCTTGGTATAAATATTGTATTTGTGTTTAGTTAGCTTGGTATAAAAATTGTAATTCTGGTACTAGTTACCATGGTATGAACATTGTATTTGTAGTACTGGTTACCTTGGTATAAAAAATGTATTTGATGTACTAGTTGCCATGGTATATAATTTTTATAAGTGGTACTAGTTATCATGGTATACAAATTTCATTTGTTGTACTAGTTACCATAATATAAAAATTGTATTTTGTAGTACTAGTTACCATAGTATAAACATTGTACTTCTGGTACTAGTTACCTTGGTATATAATTTTTTCTTGTGGTACTAGTTACCATGGTATGAACATTATACTTTTTGGTACTAGTTACCTTGGTATAAAATTTGTGGTACTGGTTACCATGATATGAACATTATATTTTGTGGCACTAGTTATTTTGGTATAAAAATTGTATTTGTGGTACTAGTTATATTTGTATAAAAAAAATTTTGTGGTACTAGTTACCATGATATAAACATTATATTTTGTGGTACACTAGTCACCTTAGTATAAAAATTGTATTTGTGGTACTAGTTGCCTTGGTATAAAAATTGTGGAACTAGTTACCATTGTATGAACACTGTATTTTGTGGTACCTTGGTATATAAATTTATTTGTGGTATTAGTTACTTTTGTACGAATAATGTATTTTGTGGTACTAGTTACCTTGGTATGAACATTGTATTTTGTGGCACTATTAAATTTTAAATTCAGATTAAAACTATTTTTACACATTTTGTTTTTAAATACATATGATCTATTTTAATGATAACTACAGCTGTCAAATTAACAATGTTTTAATTATAAGATTGTCATTAATGAACTAAATTATTTAATGTTGGTATGAACATTCTATTTTTTGGTACCAATTCAAATTTTAAATTCAAATCCAAACTATTTTTTTACACCTTTTTAAATTTTTTTTACCAATAAATGATCTATTTTGATCATAGGAATAACTAATTAACAATGTTTTAATTATAAGGTTTTCATTTATAAGCTAAATAAGTATTTAATTTCCACCAAATTTACATTGACTTTTCTATCCACAAAGCTCTTTTTGTGTATCCTGAAAACTTAATTGGTGATGTCTTGTTTTCATGCTTGAAATATAACTAATGCAACATGAATTTATTCTGCAAAATCTTGACTGTACCTAAAATGTACTTTGAACAAGGAGAAGCCATAGCAAGGCAGTGTAAATTATGCGTCTAATGAATCTTTCAATCTCTCATCTCATTTCAATATGCATATGTATGTAGGATAAGCATTTCACAGCATCAAGCACAATAGTAGCTATATAGCACCAAATAAAGGTAAATATTTTACAAATGTAAAAATAAAATAATTGCAAATAAGCTCTGTCAAAATAAATGATAATATGAAGTACAACATGATAAAATATAAAGTAAAGGTGTTCGAAATGTTTAAAGGCATATAAAATAAACAATATAGCTAACATGTAATACCCTTAAAACATCTGGTCATTTCCTTTGAGTAAAATTTCCACACGTCTTTAAGTAACGTAAAATGTAAAGTAAATCTGGTATTATGTCCACCATTAACCTATCAGATAAAGCATTGCATTTCGTGTTAGGGAGGGTTATCATTAGTAATGATATGTTCCAAATGAAGACTGTTTCTGTCAGCAGTTCAGTCAAGTAATTAGGTCAGGTTTATAGCTAGTTTTACAAAATTAAACGTAACAATGCTAATAAATGGCAAGAGATATTAAGCAAACTAAACCAATCTTGTAAATTTTTTTAGTAACGTTCAACATTTGATAAACAAATAAACTATTATGTGTAAGATAAACAACAATATAGGCTGTAACGTGTTTACAATGTCTTGTTTATGGGGAAGAATTGCTACAGAATTTAGAAACAGACTACACGGCAGGGAATTTCTGAGAATGCTGTTCTAATGGCAAGTTGACGCGTTGGGTAACAGACGATATTGTACATGTGGGACAACTTGCAAAATTGGAAACTTGGATTAAGATGCAGAGTTTTTTAAGGTAAACATTTCTCTCTTTTATATATTGTATTTATTTGTATGATTCTAAAAATACATAGTAAATAGCATTTTCTGGGTTACAGGTTTAAGAAGGTCATGGAGTGGGTCTTCATGCTGACATTTAGAAATCATATTTTCATATGCCTTTCGAGTCAAAATGTGGGATATTTTTGTACACTTTATGAATATCCCTTTTCTTAATTAAAGTACGATCATTCTTTCTTGATACAAAATGGATTTTTGATCCAGAATACCACATGATCTAATGTTTACAAAAATAATGTATCGTTGTGCAGAATTACCCGATGCACAGAACTGGCCAACATGGTGGTATATTTCATTCCTTCAAAATGATGGCACCTGCTTCCAAGACACATCTGAGTTGTAAGTGTATTGAAGTACCTTCATAAATACAGGAAGAATTATTTCAAGTAGCAATATGGCCTCCCCAAAAATACACAAGTTTCATTATTTTTACAAAAAGCCCATACCAGCCCCCAAAGAGTTCAGAACATGACATGAGGCTTGCCTGACAAAATGAATTAACCTACATGGTTGGATGGGGAGACCACACATGCTTGATGTTGGAATAATATATATAGAAGACAAGGAGATTTTACAGATACTGGGTGCAAAATGATTTTGACTCATTGACAAAATTAACCTTGCTTAATGGTGTTCCTGAATTACAGGTTCAATTTAACAGGGATATTGTGAAGCAGTGACATTCTGAACTGGGGTGTAGCCCATTGAAGACACTGGGAATTTTGCAAGCATTTTCCTCTCTGCAGGAGAACTGTGTTTCAAATATTTAACCTGAAGGAAAAGAATGTCTGACACGTCCTGTTTGTAAAGACTAGAATCTTGGAACTCATGGGAGCAAATTTTAGCCACTACTGAAGGGAAAATAGGTGTGACAGTTTGACAGTACTCTTCATACACTGACAGGAACATTTTGATATCTTTTACCCTAAAAAGATTTTCAACATACAACTGAATAATTTTTCATATTAAGATATGCTTAAAGAAAAGTAAGTTTTAACTTCAAAATTATTTTAGAAAAACTTGGGCATAAGGGTGTTATTCAACTTTCTGTTTATAAAATCCTTCAACTTGAAATTCCAAGCCCAGTGGTAATTAAATTCTTCAACATTTGCTTTCCATGATATATTAAATTTTAAATACTTATTATGACAGTCTTACCCAGCCAAAATTTAAACTTGCTCTTATAGGTGTGGCTAATTGGACCCAAACTTCTATCAATTATTGCTAAATAATTTGTTCTTAATCTTTCTTCTGCATGTACAAAAAAGTGCTCCAAGGAGACAGAAAGTGTGTGTGTGTGTGATTTACATTTTTAATGTAGTTTTAACAATATTTTAGTAATATCGCTACAATATCTGCAGTGTGACAGTTTATAGTGATATCTAGCACTGGGGCATCAGTCTTTGGTATGACTCGGCCAGGAATCAAACCCATGACCTCTTGCATCCAAGGCAGACTCTCTAACCACTAGGCCACCGGCATGGTGAGACAGAAAGTAGTTACATGTATGTTATAATGCCCACAGAACACCACAGCATTTTGGAGAGACTCTCTTGCACAACACCGCAGTTGTCTACTTCAAAGAATAATAATCATGATATATTTTCATAAAAATTATTAATCAATTTTCATTCTCCTCCTATATTAATTCAACAAGGACAGTTACAGTGATATCCACAGCTCAGAACATAGTGGGCCATAGTGATGGGGTAAAGGCCCAATTTCCTCTATCAAGTAGAGCGTCCGCCTCGGATGCAGGAGGTCGTGGGTTCGATCCCCAGCCGAGTCATACCAAAGACTTACAAACCTGGTACTAACAGCTGCCTCGCTTGGCGCTCAGCATTAAGGTTAGTGTTAGGACTGGTTGGCCTGGTGTTAGGATAATGTGACTGGGTGGTACTTCATGCTACATGTCTGCGGCATGATGCCTCAGTGCTAGACATCACTATAAACTGCCACACTGCAGACATCGTAGCGATGTGACTGAAATTTTTTTAAAGCTACATTAAAAATCCAAATCATACATACACATGCTCTATGAAGCAATGAAAAATTATGAAAAACAATGGACCTGGTCCATTTTGCATCTCTTACAACTCTTTGTAAACTGATGCCAGCCCATCCCAGGCAGATCTCTAATGGGCTAGCCACCATCTTTGTTGGTCTATAATCAAACTGACAATAGTTAAATACATAAACACTGAAATATTTTTCTGAAAAGGACAAAACTACTGCCTTTTACCTAATGAAATGTTTCAGCTAAATCTGAGGAAAAAGGAAACCAACTGGGTGCCTTCATTTTAAAGGCGAGTCAACAGTGTGTTCACAATAGGCCAAGCTGGTAATAATATGACAGATCAGAGATCTCAGGGTTGTCATACGTCCTCTTTTTTCTGGACATGTCCTCTTTGTGGTCCTTAAATCTCTATACAGATACTGATACAGATACAACCCTTTTCCGGAGTGTCTTCTTTTTTGAAAGTTCAAATATGGTAACCTCATTATACATAGCCTATTGTACTGATCTTTGCATGAACAACCAAATATATGAACTTGTTTAAGATTCTTCTATTGATGCCTGTGACCATATTCTAAAATGCAATAAGAAATAATCTTTAATTTTTTTAGGAATTTCGAAAGCTGACATCATCAATTAAAGCTTTCAAGTGATTTCTTGTGGACGTATGAATGTTTTACTTCTTCGATTCCATTGTTTTGGAATCTAGTTCTTTGCTGAAGTTCAACGTTCTTCTTTGAATTCCATCTTGGCTTTTGGGTTATGTACTAGCTTGTTCATTACAGCCATTATTAATGCAGTGATTTTAATTGCCTATACAGTTTAACCATGACAATGATATAAAGAAATTGGTTATCTATTGTTTCCACAAACTATTAGCAAAATGTTTCGATCTGCAAATGTAAATGGCTCTGTATTGTGGTCATGTGACCACAATCATGCAACTTGTGTTTGAAATATAAAATAGGGAAGTTACCTTAGTATGCAACCTGAATTTGTTTTATATTTTTCATTCAGAAATTTAATATTTAGTAGCATGCCAAGCTTATTCTCAGAAGGAAATGTTATGGGATATAGTAGATACAAATTTTGACAGACATTCACAAGTTTGCCATAAACAAATTGTGCCGTACATGGGGTTTCAGTACAGTGACCAGTGTAACTGGATTACTTGATGTATTGTTCATTTTCGTACAAATGACCATTACACAATTCAGGCATTTGATGACTGGTCTTAGTGAAGGTAAAACCATGCCTTGTTATTTTTATTGTTCCACAAATGGCACATTCAATCTCACTGCTGGACTTAGTGTCTCTTTTGCACCAATCCTACAATAGTGCATCCTGGCTGAAATACAGTTCAAGATATGATATGCAAACAAGACAATTTGTTGCATTTTACTGTAAGTATCCACTATGACATCACCTGTAAAAATCACTACAGAAAAAAGTCAACAGCAAGTCAGCACCAGAATTGAATCCACTGTTCACTTATTGGTGCTCCCATGAATAGATTAAACAAACTGCAATTCTAAATACAAGATACAAGAAAAATGTCTTTCTGAAATGCTGATTACCAAAAACATTGGGTTTGCTGATTGTTTCTGACACCTAATCAATTGACTAACCAATAAATCAATTTATCATGCCAGCTCTTCTACTGGACACTTTTTTTTACCAGCTTCAAACTTCTTCCAGTCATTATTTTCGTGCAGTCCAAGAAACTTCTTAGGGGCAATGTTTTATGCAATCGAAGCTAATGTTCATAATAATTTTTAATTTAAATTCTGAAGTTTGTTTTCTTGATCCAATTCTTTGCAAGGGACATAAAATGTTACTTGACCTGCAAGTTATTTGTTAAATTAATCCCCAGCAAAACACCTCTTAACTCTGGAAATCACCAGAGTACGATGGACTACAAATGAAGATTAAAATGTTCATAATGCACAACTTAACATTTTTAAAAACAATATTGTCCCCAGTTAAAATACTGATAAATATTTACGAAAAAAGATAAATGATCAAGTTATAGAGCCTGAAAACATGTCTGGTACAATGTGAATAACAGTAGTCTTCAACTACAAAGAACAATTGGAACATACAAGTATATGCAATGATCTCAAAAATGGATTTACACATGGAAGATGAGGAGATAATTATAGACAGATGGACTTTTCCCCCCAGGCTGCCAACCAGTGGTCATCCACAAGTGTTGATTAATCAATCTGCAAATCTGATTGATGGGTACTTGTCTAGACAAATTAGATTATTAGTGGCTCATGTCCCCAGCACAAATTAAGTGACCCCTACAGTGATTTCAAAAATGCCTGTTAATATCTCCTGAGGGGAGGCTAGTGTCCAATTTACTTTTCAAGGCTACCTCTCCCAAACATAGGCTCCAACTGTCTGGTATAAAATGGTAGTCAAACTTACCCTTTTGAGTATGAGGGGTTCTGCATAGATTGCTCCTCAAAATGACATATGCAGTCTGGTGGAATTTCACCCGTGACGGGTTTTGATTCACATTACAAACAAAAATTCTATTTGGGCTAGCTAGCTCATCCCTCGTCACATCCTTTTTACATCCTCCCAAATCACAACACAGTAGGGCTAAAGGAACTTAAATATGTAATCTAGCTTCCTAGCTTGTTCTCTTTAAAATCAATGAAGTCGACCAAATTGTTGGATATATGGTTAAGATTACCAGTAACATGCAAGAAATGGTTTCCATCATGGAATCTTATTAACATGAACGTCTGACAAATTCTGGTTTTTAACGTAAGATATCTCAGTAAACAACAAGAAAAATAATGGTGACAATGTGCGCATTTTTAGTTCAAATTTGTACTACTTACATTTAATCGGTGTTCCAAAGCACAACCAAGAAGACAAGTCTCTGGCCAAATACAGACAGGCATTTTGGTTCGTATCAAGAGCCAATCACGGTCACGTTCAAATGCCACAGGAACACAAGAAGAACACGTTGATGCTGCAACTGCTGCTGCTTCGCATTCCTTACAACCAGCAACAGCTGAAGTGGGTGGCGATACAGTTCCCAACATCATGCAGTTTAATGTGCATACTTGAGCATAATCAGATGAAATGTGCATTCACGTTTGATACTAATGTAAAAAGTCCATGATGCAAGGTGCGAAATAACACCTCAGGTAAAATCATCCAAATACACAATATGGTAGAATAGACAATCAATATCAGCTTTAGACAATAAATCCCAAGAGTCACAATTCACGCCATTAATCTTGATTATGGAACACAAAAGACGAAGACATAAAGTTACAGAATTTCTTATTTTTTCAGAATAAAATCAATTTATGCAAGATGAATCAGGAATTTCTGTTCATCAAGTTATTTTCTAATTTCAAGGTAGTAATTTATATTGAAGAAATGTCACATTGGTAAGGAATGTTTTATAGGCAAATCCTCACAACATCAAAGAATAAGTGACAGAGAGTCCGAGACCCTCATCTCTAAAACTTTTCCAGCAGTGCACTGATACATGCTAACCTATCCAATATGAGGTGCCTGCCCTCAGGTATTATAGTAGTAATAGTGAGTAAAACAGAATGCTTAACAGTCTATTGCACCACTTCCAGAAAGCAAATCCAACTGGGTAATAAGAAAGACCCAGTCCATGCTAGGGCTGTCTGTCAGTCAATCACACAGCCAGTCCGCTCCCTCATTCATTCATACTGAGAGGGGAATGGAATGGGAAACCAACCAACCAGCCACAGTCCTAGACTGGTGTAGTGTTGTAATTTTCAGTGCTATCATGGTTAACTGGTTTAACTGCTTGACCCTGACCCCAACTGACGGCTGAGCTCGTATATCATGCCAGTTGCTAAGCTGTGACACTTGACAGATTGATAGTGCAGTACTGGGCTTAACAGACACATGGCAGGTACCCAATTGTTAACAATGATTGGGATGAGCTCAGAGGTATGAAGGATCCTCAATGGGACCTATTAGGTGTGATCATTGCTAGATAATTCCCAAATAATAGATTAACCCATAAATTCCAGTACAGGTTCCGCCCACTGTGTATACACCTGTTTACAGGGGAAGGGGGAGTTCTATACACACCCAGTCTGCAGAAGCCTAACAATTATCTACCACTGATTTCGCACTCTTTAATTAGCGAAGACAATGTCTTTAAATAACAATCTACCAGCAATAATATCCAGGTTTAAAATGCAATGTGTATTTACTGAAGTGAGTGGAAAAAAGGGAAAAACAAGTGTCAGTTTAAGTGACAGTCAAATTATTTATACAGTCTAGCCCTGCTGATCTAATACATATTTGTTGCCATTTAGGATAACTTTGCGTCTGAAATTTTGGAGTATTTACTTCATTTAAATTCTTTTTTTTAACACATCTTAAGATCCAAGCAATCCAAAATCACTTCAAAATGTATTGATTGGTGTGCATTTTCTTGTGCTACTGGTAGATGAATGTCCCAAATTAAATCATTACTACATAACCACAAAATTTTCATAAATAATAACAGAGTATTTACTAATCCATCAAATTTACACAGGTTGAAGATCATCAAGTCTTGTTATCTAATATGCAAAGAAAAGTGTAGTGTATGTACTCACAAGTCAAACTGCAAACAACAATGGTCCTGATCTGCCACAGCATAATGTGCCTGCAGATCAGAGTCCCTGTTGCTTGTTCTCCTGATCAGTAAAAACAATCTGCACAAACCCAAATCTGCCGGCATATTATGCAACAGCAGATCTCGGTCTGTGCAGTATGCAGTTGGACTTGACTTACAAGCAAGTATATATGGTATGTTCTTGAGCAAATATTTTCTGTAACCTTGTGACATCGCTTTTCTGCAACAGAAAACCTGTGTGGCCAAATTTTATGCCAGAATGTAAATGACTAATGATTTCCAATAATCTCACACGCTTTCATGGACTTTACCATTTTCTTTCACAGGACTATTATTGTGACTATTAAAAATGTAACAGTATTTTTTTTAAATTTATTATTTAATACATGACAGATGCCATTTTACGTCTTCCCAATACATTAATACACTTAACACGTGATGTCATGTCAATAAAAAAAACATACAACAATTATGCCATTTCAAAGGATTGATTTTACATTGCTTTTGATCATACTACTATAGACCCAACAGAACCCCATTTCACTGCACAAATTTAAGGCCCCATGAAAATGCTTTTTTTTGGTGCAAAACAAAAGAAATTGATACCCATAAAATGTCTGAATTTACAGCAATCAAATTATGGTACATATGTCAATAAATATTTACATGACTGGTAGTAAACTGTTATCAATGATACACAACTAATCGATGGACAAATGAAGACAGATTAACCAGACAAGTACAGATAAGCTATGGTTTTAAAATACAGCAAACTTAAGTTATCTGAACCTCTGCATGTGATGAAAATGGTTTTGAAAATAAGGAGCTCTGAGATCCAATTCTATATTTGTTTGTATTTAATTCCTTCAACCAGTCCTTTGAACTCGTTATATACAATGTATATATAGTGTCAATGCCTCCTCTACAGAATAGTCAGATATTTTGAACTCGTTATATACAATGTATATATAGTGTCAATGCCTCCTCTACAGAATAGTCAGATATTCTGAACTCGTTATATACAATGTATATATAGTGTCAATGCCTCCTCTACAGAATAGTCAGATATTTTGAACTCGTTATATACAATGTATATATAGTGTCAATGCCTCCTCTACAGAATAGTCGATATTTTGAACTCGTTATATACAATGTATATATAGTGTCAATGCCTCCTCTACAGAATAGTAAGATATTTTGAACTCGTTATATACAATGTATATATAATGTCAATGCCTCCTCTACAGAATAGTCAGATATTTTGAACTCGTTATATACAATGTATATATAGTGTCAATGCCTCCTCTACAGAATAGTCGATATTTTGAACTCGTTATATACAATGTATATATAGTGTCAATGCCTCCTCTACAGAACAGTAAGATATTTTGAACTCGTTATATACAATGTATATATAGTGTCAATACCTCCTCTACAGAATAGTCGATATTTTGAACTCGTTATATACAATGTATATATAGTGTCAATGCCTCCTCTACAGAATAGTCAGATATTTTGAACTCGTTATATACAATGTATATATAGTGTCAATGCCTCCTCTACAGGATAGTCGATATTTTGAACTCGTTATATACAATGTATATGTAGTGTCAATGCCTCCTCTACACAATAGTCATATTTTGAACTCGTTATATACAATGTATATATATAGTGTCAATAGCTCCTCTACACAATAGTCAGATATTTTGGTCCCAACAAGTATATATTGGACACCTTTAAACATTTTTTAAGAAAAAAAAAATTTGGTTCCCAATGATAGCCATTTTAGGAAAGTTTCATTGTTTAAGAATGTTCTGGAGACACTAGGTAAAGTACTGGTTCAGACGAAATGAATATTTTGATAAGCAAAGCCCGATGAATGAGACTCCACTGAAAACCAGAGGGCTTAAAGTAGCAACAAAAAGGCACTTTAAGGGAACTGTGATAAAATAACTGCTACTGTTAAATAAGTACTGAAGTAAGAGTACACAAGTATCACAACAGCCTATTTTTATGACTGACTGACTGACATGCTCATTAAAAAATAAAACAGACCAAAGAGGAAGAAAGATATATAAAAAAACCTTTTAAAACTGAGCATGTTTCTCCAAGTCTATAAAAATGTGTAGATTTAAATGATCAAATTTAGCAGCCTGGAAATAGTTTTTTCAGTGTTCCCACCTAATAAATCAATTCTGATGAACACAATCATGACATTAGAGTGCACAAAATCTAACAGAAAATAACTTGTGCTCATCTAAGACACCAAAATAATTTACCAACACTCACATTAAAGTATATACGGCATAGTATTTACACAGACAATGTTTGGCGATTGAAAAAGAACTCCCATGTCATAGATAGTATCATAATTTTCAGCAAATAAATATCTCATTGTTAATGATCTACATTAAGAGAATTATTATTTTGTGCATATTTCTTATAGCCTCCATCTTGTTTCAGGAAAATATGGGTTGAGCAAGAGTATAACATCGGCACCCTTTTCACTGGGGATAAACTAGGTTATGTGATGAATGTGTACGTATGTGTGTGAAGTTGCATACCAATGGTTTAGGAGCAGTACTAGACAAATGAATGGACTATAGACAAAAGGGCATCCATCCATCCATCCCATATGCTCTTCTGGCCTGGCTGGTAAAAATAGCAGTCAAAAACATTGGATTTAATAATGCACATCATAAAAAAAAAGTTGTATGCACAAGTTTTTCCCATACAAAGTGCTGGGTCATCACTACTTTTAATCTTCCTTAATTAACAATTTTTGTCAAAAATTATTTCTTGCACAATTAGGGTTTATAGAATGTGCAACTGCAAAATTTGCACTTATTCTCATGTTCAGATTTTCAGAAGATGCAACCAACCCCATTTTTTAATTGGGAGTGGGGTGCTTCCTTTCTAAATTTTCACTTTTACACCAGACCATGTATATGACCATTTTGTTTTGTGTACCAAATCTCACTTTCCAGATTTCCTTTGCAAATTATGATACAAACAAAATACACATTCTAGTGGATAAAAGAAATACATCAACCAGTAAACTATTCTTTAAAATATTCAACTCTCCAACCTGACATGGTGACACAGTCTTGAAACTTCAATAAAAGTGTTAAGAAATGTATTAGTCATATCAAATATCAGTACAAGGTTCAATTTCTTTATAAACATAAACCAAGCTAGAATTTCATGTGTATTGCTGGAGGGTTCACACATATATGGCACAATTTAAATTTAATGTGTCCCCAAAAATATGAAAAACACCTTTTTTTAGTCTTCTAAGTTCTTATTTTTATAGAAAATAATCAGTAGATTTTAATAATACAGACATATTTGTGCATATTCACAAGATCAACTTTTTAAATTAAAAGAAAATGTATTTTATTTCATTTTCTTTTTTGTAATAATCTTGTTGAATCCAAATAAAGTAAACTTATCACAATATTTAGCTATGCTGGAAAAAATAGCTATGAACAACACTTTATCTGTCTCACAAAAGAACAGAGTAATCCTAGTTTGAACATTGTGGACTCCTTTAAAGAGTCTTGCATGAATTATGTCCCTTTGACCATCATACCAAAACCTGTAAAATGCTATCAAGTCATTAAATTTATAAAAAAAAAGAAAAAAAGATGCAGGGTTGATCTGTTTGTAAACCAACAAGTTTCTTTTCACTCAATAATGTTAAAATGAAAAACATACCTGTAGCATAATGATTCCTTCCTTAATTAGTTATTATGAATGAGAACATATAATGGATAATTCCACTGAACTTTGAAAACTATTTACATGTTGATGATCACTGTAACAGATCTTTCTCATTTCACACTGCATATATTTACTAACATCAATACACGAGCAGTTGCTGTAATAAAAGGTAAATAATGATCCTATCAAATTTTGAAAACTTTGAAGTCAGCGATCATCATGCCCTGATTGGTAATATAGACTCCTTTCTGTCAGATGGTTTGTAATCTTGCATACAAAACAAGCAGTTCGTAAAACAATCTTCCCTTCACAAATTAAGAACCGGTGGTAAAAACAGCCCACATTTTTCATTAATTACAGTAATTTATAATCATTCATCTGAAATTAACTCCCTCCGAGTGATGATTGCTTTTGAAGTAACAACTTCTAAGGAGAAAGAAGCATTAAAGGAGTAATTAGCATTTGATGGTTGAAGCAGCAATTGTAAACTCTAGTCCTGCACTGATCTTTTTTCACAAGAAAATATCTGATATATTGCTTCGGTGTACCATATATACTCGCTTATAAGTCGACCCAAACTGCAAACAATAAAGATCCAGA
Source organism: Sinohyriopsis cumingii (assembly GCA_028554795.2). NCBI lineage: Eukaryota > Metazoa > Mollusca > Bivalvia > Unionida > Unionidae > Sinohyriopsis > Sinohyriopsis cumingii. Next base: position 30,070,808 of record CM068826.1, read on the forward strand.
TCTGCCGTAGCAAAAGGCACCCAGATCCAAGTCTATGTTGTTTGTTCCACTGAACAAACTAAACAGACCCAGATCTGCCAGCACATAAGCACATTATGAAATGTGTAGTTTGCAGTTGTTCTCATCTTCGGAGTATGTATGGTACATAAAGGTAGATGCCTTATTCTCTGTGATATCAATTCTTTCATTTTCAAATAAATTTTGATGTTCCATGATCAACTTACAGCCTGAAAAATGAGGTGCATCCACAAGTGCTTTAAAGTAGTTCAACATACCTGATACTGTATACACTCGCTTTTAAGTCCAGACAAACTGCTAACATCAAAGATCCTTATCTGCCATAGCATAAAGCACCTGCAGATCAGGGTCTATTATCTTTGTTCTACTTTATTACCCCTAACAAAATGAACAGACCCAGATCCGCTGGTGCATTATGCAACAGCAGATCTGGGTCATGGTTTGCAGTTGGACCTCCACTTATAATGGAGTATATATGGTAACTACCAAGAAACCACTTGTTTGCACTATATACTTTGAAAATTCAGTTGGATCACTTTCCCTTTTCACTCCTACAGTTCTGTTTAATTCAATTAAAGGAGCTATAATGGCTCAGAAGTTAGCATGCCAGTTCCACAACCAATATGTTGCAGGTTAGAATCCTACTATTGGATCAGCCCAGGTCAGCTTCCATGGCATGTTCTAGGGCAAGGAACTTGACTCAATTTGCCTCAGTACTAAATAACCTACTTGAACAACAAAAATTTTAAAGCTCTGATTGCACATTCACAGAACATCCCATGTTTAAATTTTGTTGCAACATGAAAATTTAATAAAGCAATTTCTTGATTTAGCCACTTCTGATCTCCTGCCATTTACAAACCACAGGTTTGATACAATTAACTTCATGTACTTAGAAATGAACAATTTCTCCAACTCTTAAACAAATTCATACTCATGGCTGAGCAAATCTATGAAAGCTAGTTCTGGTTTGTGCATAAGTCCAGAGTTGGTGTAGAGTCTATGCTAGAAATTAAAATTGGGGCAGCAGCAGCAGCAAAGCGGGGGAGGGGGAAGAGATGATGATTTCTGCATACATTTACATTTTATCTCCTAATTCTTCAATCTTGATGATCCCATAAACCTAACTATGGCACCATTTCAAGTTTTAGGACTATTTTTTAGAATACCTTGTTCAGTTGATGAAAAATAAAGTGCATTAAAATAGAACAAATTAAAATACACCAAGTTTATTCATTTTTAAATACTTACTGTATACGCTCACATACAAGTCGGATCCATCTGCAAACTGCATACACCAAGGTCTGCCAATGCATACACCACATGCCTGGTGATCTGAGTCATTGCCATTTGTTAGAGTAATCAGTAGAACAAACAGCACAGACTCGGATCTCCTCCCGCAGAATGCAATGGCAGATCATGGTTCAGGTTGTCAAAAGTTGTACCTGATATGTAAGCAAGTATACACAGTACCAAGACAAAAACAAAAACCCAAATCTGATATCTGTGTAAATCAGCCATTTGTCTTGAAAGTCCACTTTTCTTTTTCCTATTAAAAAATAAATGACTTGTACAATTTTGTTTCTTTCTTTAAGTGACCCTAATAGTCAAATCTGTCAGAAGTTATGTTTTTTTATCTTTTCAATATAATTAAAAATTAACTTGCACAAAGAATTTGTATGTTTTTGTAGAATGATGAAGAAATATGCAACTTTAATCCTTACTTTATTTAGACAATCATTTTTGACATATTTTTCAAAATTTAATTCAATGTTTAGAAATAAAAATTAATTATTTTTTTAAAAATAGTACAGAAGCACTGGAAAGATTATTTAGAGCAAAAGCAATAGGAAAAATGTGCCTTGTCCAGAAAAGCATCCTTGCAGCCAACCTGGTCTGGTATGGGAAAGATTTAAACCCATAACCCACTAATTATGAGTCTGGCTCACTATTCACTATACCATCATGGCTCTCCCATAATGTTAAAATGACCCTTATAAAGAATGCTGGTAGAAACTGCAATAGAAAAAGAGCAAGACATTTCACCGACTTTCATCTATCATAAAGATTTTATTTGAATGACACACAAATATAAACAGGCATGAAGGAACTATACCATTTTTTTCAAAAATCAAATCAAATTTATGTCACTTGTTATTAAAGCAATGCACAGAAGACATAAAAAAAGTGGGTAGGGGAGAAGTTAATTTTAAAATCACTGTGAATTTACCTCGATAAACTATTACAACACTGATTTAATGGCATAAGCAGTGATGTTCTGCATGTAATTTTTAGATGGTGCCTATTACACTGGCTTATCAGAAATATCTGTGCATTAAATTTCACTCACAGTCAATCTATACAATAAATTCATGTGCTGATGCCAATATTCAAGATAAGGGTATTCCCACATATGCAAAACTCTCTATCTTCCTGACAAATTCAATGTATTCTGAAGGTCAAAACAGCTGGGAAAATAAAGTATATTGATAAGGTTTTGCCCAGTCATTAATTTCAAGACAAATTTTACTGTTCCCAGTCTCAAAAAGCCAGATCTCAAACATTTTAAGTAGTCTGCTGACTGATGACTTCTACCTAAACACTTGAAAAGTCAGAACAAATGGGGATGGGGTGTTGGTGGGTTCTGTTTTTACAACAACAAAAAATTAAACATTATTTTTACTTTTATATATACATGTCTTCCAAAATGATATAAAAATAACCAAAACAGAAAGCCATAAGCATCATATAAGGAAACTTTAAAATTTATTCTAAAGTCACTTGCTGTATAAATGTTACCGGCATCTTTTCTTCTTTAACTCATGATGGGGTTTATAGCGCTTTATCTTGGATATGTTGTACAAATCTGAGCCATGTCCAAAGTACACCAGTCATGTTGGCATGCATGACACTTTATCCAACAGCTAATAGAGTAGATCATATTTTAAACACACCCAATATTCTTTGAATTTTTAAGTTCTTGTTGTTCTTGCAATGTTGCAAAAATGGGGGGGGGAAACAAATTGGAAGTACACAATATTATCCTACTGGTATAGTCTAACAAAACCTGAAATGCAATATACCATCTGAATTGTAAATAATTAAAATCTGCAGCTGAAAAAAATTTCATGATAAAATAATACAAACTCAGATTTTTTTTCTTATTTTCTAAAATTAAATCTTTACTTTTAAATTTACAATGAACATATTGAGGTTTCCTTTAAAAAAATTTAGCAATTCAAACCACAGTCAAGCTGAGGGATAAATTACAAAATACACCATGAAGTATGTGCCTCCATTTATATCGCAATATATTTTCTCTTTACCTAAATGTGAACTAAACCTGCAAGGAAGCCATAGTAACTCAGCTGGTAGTCCATCAAACTCATGAACTAAAGGTGGAAAGTTCGAAACCCATCCAGTTCAGTCTGGGTCATTTGCTTCAGTGTTTCCTTTGGAAAGGCATTTAGCTAGAACTTCCTCTGCATCATTTACCCAACAACATGGTATCACAATGGACCAAATAGAAAGTATGAGAAGTCTTTCAGTGAAAACCCTTTGCTCATAAGAGCATCCATTCAGGAGGAATTTTCATTTCAATATTTTGAAGACGGCAACCATAGCTGCCATACTGGGCATGCAAGCAGCAGCATTTTCATTTAGAACCAAGTAGAAACCACAAGACGTTTTGTAGCAAAAACTGTTGATGTGACCCTCCAGTCAGAAGCCATTGGTATAACAAGATTTTCAAGATGGCCACAATGTTGGCCACACTGGAAGTCAGATCAGCACCATCTTCATTTTGGGCCAAGTAGACATCATTAGAAGTCTTCCACAGTAAGCCCCATGATGATGTGACCATCTACTCAGAAGTAGTGATAACAAGATTTTAAAAATGTTTCAACAGTGTAATTTTCATCAGAACCAAGTTGGTTTTGGGATGAACATGTCAATCAAGTTTCACAGTGAGCCTCCTAGTAGGTTAGGAGATCCTACAAGTAGTTTAGGAGCAGCAGCATAATAAATTTGTACTAAAAGACACATGGACATCAGATGGCTGACAAAAACAGGACATCCCATAAGCTTTTCTGGTCTATGACTAGTGGAGATTTTTTTTAAAAAAAGGCCAGAACTAGTATTATCAGCATCAAAACTGTTTCTATCAAAATAAGAAAAAGCAAGGGCCCTGCAGAACAACACATCTCACATTTCTGGCCTCAGTGCAACACCTTTCTGTTTGTTATTGTAAGTGAATTCACTTTTCATGCCAAATAATTGTATATAAACTTTCAGGTGGGGCTATTACAGTTTCTAAGTTATGACCCAGGGGCAAGTCCCTTGGGGGTAGTGAGCAACCCATGGGTTCAAAGAGAGCACATATATGGTTACAGGGAAATGATTTCAATGTTTTCCATGTTTTTACTGAACAAAATATATGGACATCACAAACTGATTCTTTTTGTAAAGCCAATTAAGTGTACAAATTCATTTTTCATATACATGTAAAGCCAAGTGCATATATCCTTTAAAGGCAGGGGAAATTGACAGTTTTTAAGTTATGACCCAGGAGCACCTCCCCAAGGGGCATGGAGAGGCCATGTGGGTACTGTAAGATGCTTAAATGACTTGGAATGTTCATGCCTTTATAGTGAATATATTAGTTACAGCATAAGGATCTAGACGGTTTCCAAGTTGTAATTGGGGGTGTGTGTGGGTGCAGGAGGGGTTAAGGGCAAACTGCAGCATGACTCGAGGCAATGCTAGTTGACAATAGTTAACAACTTGTGCAATATTTCAAAGACATATTCCAACCTAGGCATGGATCATAGCAAATGTACATTGAACTCCTTCAAACTATGAAGAAATTATGTGATCTCTGACCTTAGCCATCCCTTCCTGCCACTGGGATTGGATTCACTTTGATGGGAAAAACAAAAACAAACAATGCCTACTCCTTAAACATGAAGTGCAAGTTTCACACATTCCTAAAGTGCAAGTTTCACACATTCCTACTTTGGTAGTAGTGCTGCAGTTACGAGATTGCAACACAATATTAACACCAATGACCACAAAGCTGATGCCAATGAATGCCATCATGCTAGCTAGGTCTTGCAATTTTCTCCATTAAAGTTGAGTCAAAAATTTAAGTTTAAAAAAAAATGTACCTTGAAATATACACCGTGAACTTTTGTATCCAACTGTTTTAGTCTGGCTTTTTTGGTGCAGAATTAAAAAAGTGATATAATTTTTCACTTGCTGAGGGAGAATTATGTTCATATACAATCTTTGTACATTTTGTTAAGGACAATTTACTGGCAAGAGATAGTGTTCTGAGGGACCCCATTTTGAATGACACAAACTATGTATGGGTTAGGTCGTCATGCAAGTTATCAACTAGGAAACAAGAAAACAAAAGATGTTAGTATGCAACAAGATGGGAAACATTTCTGAGTACAATCCATGAAACTATTCCCTGAAGAAAAAAAATCCCAAAGAAACCATTAATGTTGCTTTACAGTCACAAACCAAACACAAAGTCGGGGCTGCAGATTCCTTCCCAGCCAATAAAATATTATGTGATTAAAGTAAAGTTCCGTCTGATTGGCTGAAAATCTCGTGCTAAATGTAAATAATTTCGTGATCTCTGTGCCGCATTGATTTTCCACTAGTTTTGTATTTGATTTGGACAGCAAACTTCATCATTTAAACTCCGATTATTTGAAATTAGTTATCCAATATTATATTCCTCATGATTAATATGACTGAATTGGTTTGATGTTTTAAAGCACAGTAACACATAAAGGTTATTTAGTGCTGGGGAAATTGGAGTAAACTGCCTTGCTCTGGGACACACAACAGTAGCCAACTCAGGATGATCCAATAAAAGGATTCAAACCCACAACCCTCTAGTCATGAATCTGATACATCAACTACTGAACTACCAAGGTTTCTCCATTAATAATAAAGTTACTTGTACAAATTTTGTATTTTAAACTCCTATAATCCAGACTAATTAAAGTCCCAATGAACTGGATTACCAAGACCCTGCCGTACTTAACCATCAAATATTGGAGTAGTTTCTACTACAGTTTGAAATCTTCTGATGTATGTACTTGCTTATATATCGAGTCCAATTGTTCCAGCAGATCTGGGTCTTTGCAGTTTGACATAAGTAATCAGTAGAACAAACAACACAGACCCTAATCTGCATGTGCATCATGCTATGGTGGATTATGATCTTTGTTGTTTGCAGTTTGAATTGACATGCAAGCGAGAACATACGATATGCATAATGTACAACTAATGGGTCATTAAATAGCCGAACAGAATCTTAAAATTACTTGTACAGCAAAATTTCAATTAATCATCAATACACTTGCATTTTTAATTCCTTTGGACCAACTGAATGGACCTATATTTTTGTTACATTTATAAAATAATCATTGATCTGGATAATTATTCATCTGAACAAAACCTGTGCCTCCCAGGAGTTCAGATATCAACATTTGACACTAACAGTCCAATGGAATTGCGATGATATCATTTCTGGATTATGCCAACAGACTCCCAAAACAAAAGTATAACAATGCTGCCCATTTCCCCAAGTAAGAACAATAACCTGACAAAAGAATGGTGAAAAACTGATGCTATAAATAACAGGAAAGAAGCAAGCATACAAATGAAATAAAGCTTACCTCGATCCAAAATGGAAAAGACCCAAAAGTCTACCAAACATAAAATCAAGCTTATTATTAGTGTTATAACTAATCAAACAATTAACGAGTTGAAGAACTGGATTATATGCATAATTTTTTACACAAATGATGTTTTCAACAGAAATTAAACATGGTATCTGACATGATACTAAATGTGTGTACTTCACAGTTATAGCGTGTGTATTCATGGAGCTCATCATAACTAAACACTGACAATGTTATAAACAATGTCCCCATCATATGTATGTACATACCAGAAGAGTTACCTCCCCATGTCTATGCTGGAAACTCTCCACTCTGGCAGATTTTGGCTGCTGCTTCCTTCCCACTTTGCATGCTAGATTGAAACATGTGCACATGAAGCAGCTAGTTTTATGAATGTTTTGGCCAAATGTGGGGTGTGCACTACTTAAAGCACGTGTGGCCCTCACATGCATGTAAAAAGAAAACACAGTATTACCATAACATTAAGCCTGAAATAAACAACTGCCTTTCTCTAATGCAGAACTTGAGCGAAAAAATGTTTAAATTTTTGCATCTTTTACTACAGTAACAAGTAAAACCTGTTTTGAAAGACCACTGCTGCAAGAAACCAGCTGTCTAAAGAGATCAGATTCTCAACACAATAATTTTTCTATAGTTTTATGATCCATCAGAAGAAATCCATTATTTTGCGAGAACATGATTTCTGGGCACATGGGATGGTCTTTCAGGATAAATTCTAGTGTATAATGCATACCATATATACTCAATTACAATACAAGTCCAATGCAAACTGCACAGACCCTGATCTGTCTTTGCATCATGCATCAGCATTTCTGGTTCTGTGCAGTTTGTTAGGAGTTGTCAGCCAAACAAACAATACAGATCCTAATACGCATGCACATTACGATATGGCAGATCTAGATCTTTGCTGTTTGCAATCTGGCTGAGCTATAAGCAAGTATATAATGTATATATGTACACGTTTATGGTTGTTGTTGTTGTTGAGTGTTTAACGCCATTTTTCAGCAAACGATAGACTATACCTGGCAGCCCGTATTAATGGTGGAGGAAGAACCTGGGAAAACGCCGGAAAGAACCACCGACCCACAAGAAGCTACTGGCAAGCTTTCTCACATACCCACATTGGCCGAATCCGAAACTCAAGCCCAAAGTGATATGGCAGTGATCAGTAATGGAGAGCGCTTTAGACCACCCGGCCACTCTGGGCCCCCACACGTTTATGGTAATGACTAGAATGAATAACGTACATACCAACTACTGCAGAATGCTAAATCGCATTTTACTAATCTATGGAATATGGATAGATGATAACAAATTTATCAAACTGCAGTCATGTCCTAAGCAAACCAAATTTCTCTACTTCTTTTCCAATTCAAGAAAGCTGGTACTGGTAATGTAAATAAAAATTTCTCCAAATACAGGACTAATTACAGTCAAACCCACTTATCTCGACCTCGGTTATCTCGACAACCCGCTTATGTCGAGCGTTTTGGTCCGGTCCCGAAAAAATTCTTCTTTGTTATGCTATTTTTTACCCGCTTATCTCGACCTCTGTTAAGTCAATAACCCGGTTATGTCAGGCATAAGTTTCGGTCCGAAGTAACATGTGGACCCGCTTAATTCGACGAAATGCAACTTTTTAACGTCAATCTCACAGAAATTGTACAAGAAATAGTCAGCAAAAGCGATCGATTTTCAGGCACAATTTTGGTCCGTTACAGCAGTAGTCACATGTTTATTTCATATTCTTTCTACTTTTGGTTCGTAAGAGTAGCTTAATCGATTAGTTTATTAAGAATATATCATGTTCACTACATAAAATATTCAAGGATTCACAAAGACAAGAGTGTGTACAAATTACAATGTAACTTTATTTTACGAAAACGCAGAATCTTAGATGTCAGCTACATGTGTATTTTATCATTTCCCTTTTATTTCTTAAGGTACATTTCAGATATGAATTATGTTCCGAAGTACATGTATACAAGAAACAACAATCAAGGAGATGCACTACATTATTTTTGTAGAAAATATGAAGTAATATCAGTCTGCTTTTGTTTACTCCGGTGCTGATTTGTAACGAACGATTCAAAAGCACTTACGTTTTCATACATATGCTCGGCACCGTCGACACTTGCCACAAACAATTTCATTTTTTTAATGCATTCAGCCATTTCACTGTAGCTTGGGATAGTGATAGGCTGATCATCATCATCATCATCATCATCTTGCTTGCATGATTGTATCTGCTTCGTTGTCACCGATTGGATTGTTTCCTCATCAGTAAGTTCACCATAGGCATTGGCATCATCATCCACGTGAACATAATTAGAAAATTCATCCCGAGCAATGCCTATGGAGTCCGCAATCTCATCAGCCATCGCTTCAAGACCTATTTCTGATTGAGGCTCTTTAATTTCTTGTGCAATTAAACACTGCTGGTGAAATTCTTCATCAGAAATTTCCGGAAAATGCAATGGAACCAGCAGTTTTGAATGGTTTTCGGCGATACACTGTTCCAAGCTGCACGGGCATACATGATGGCATCTAGCAGAGTTGGTTTATAGGATCGCTTTTCCTCAACTGCAAGCAAATAATTGCAAACTAAAGCTTTCCGATAATGGATTTTAAAAGCCTGAATTATTCCTTGGTCGAGTGGCTGAAGCTTACTGGTAGCATTGGGAGGAAGAAAATATACTGTGATTGCTTGTAACCCTTCTACACGTGGGTGAGCACGGCAGTTGTCTATTCTCAATGCGATCTTTCGTTTTTCAAACTGTAAGTGGCGATCTAACTTGCGTAACCAGCTGGTAAAGATATCACCTGTCATCCAGCTATTTGACTGGCTTTTATAGTCAACGGGGAGAGAAGACCTATTCAGGTTTTTGAAGCATCTTGGATTTTCTGATTTTCCTATTATTAATGGCTTGATCTTGTCACTTCCATCCATATTTCCGGCCAAAAGCAAAGTTACTCTCTCTTTGGATTTTTTTCCTCCATGGCATTTGTTTCCTTTGAAATCCATCGTCTTGTTAGGCAGACATTGCCAAAATAGCCCCGTTTCATCAGCATTGTATATATCGCATGGCTTGAACTTGTCTAAGATTTTTGGCAAAACTTCTTTATGCCATTCCTTAACAGCCACATCTGAAACAGATGCACTCTCTCCACACACGGTTTTAAAACATATATTATTGCGCTGTTTGAAACGATCTAACCAGCCATGTGATGCTTTCCATGTTTCGTGTCCCAAGTCTTTTGCAAATTTCTCAGCCTGTTGCTGGATACGAGGGCCATCTACTGGGATATTTTCGGCACGGACGTTTTTAAACCATTTTAGTGTTGCCTCGTCGACATCATCGAACTTTGCGGAACGCATTTTCTTTCTATCGGGACCAAATTGTCCAAGTTCATAAGTAGTTTTGATTTTATCAGCATTTTTCTTCCAGCCTGAAATAGTGTTTGATGGAATGTTATACTTGTTTGCCAAATCAGCACACTTTTCGCCTTTTTCAAGTTGTAGCAAAATTTCATACTTCAGTTCAATGTTTTGGTTTGAAAGCTTTCTCTTTTGGAACATTTTTTTCCCTCTCATGAAACAGCATATACTGTACATGTACTTGTCAACAGAAAATAAACAGAACAGATATATTTCTAGGCAGAATATCACCCTATATATATGCTCGTATATATGCATGCGAATGGATAATCTCAGGCACTTGGCTTCTATACAATGGCAGTCGAGGCCCCATAATTTAGTTCTCATGCTTGAGGTCTTCTTAATTTTGTTTTGTTTTCTTATTTGTAATATATCTTATTTAGGTCTGGCAGAAAAATTGGCTTCCATTGTTTTAATTTATTTTCAAAATTCCTGTGAATACCAGTAAAGGGGAACCCAAGTCGGCAAAAAGAAAAACAGAAAAGAAAATAAGAATCGGCACACTTGAAAGAATCAAAAGTCAGTTTCCAGGGTCGGTTTGCTTTGCAATAAAATAACCTTTGTATTTGATATCCTGCCGGTAAGTTCAAAGAATTAGTTTACTGCTCGCTACCGGATGTGTTTATTCACCACCCGCGCATCTATTTATTTGCCATCTGGAATCATAATTGATACAAACTCGCATTGATGCCTGCGGGGTAAGTAGTCTACTCAACATTAACTTGCTTTAATAAATACTCTTTGTAACCCATGCTAGCGAAAGGAGTGTCATTTGCACTCACAGTCAATGTACATGTACATGTACATGTATTTTCAAAAACATTTATTGATCTTTATCTGCGAGATACTGTCATATATTAACCTGGATATAATACAATCTTGGTTATTTTGCACCTAACACCATGTTATGCGTGAATGGCGGGTGCCTGAAAGCAATCGGTGGATGTTTCTCTCTCACTCTCTCGTTTGTGATTTTCTTTGATCCATTTTTCAATCTGATAACATATTCAAACCTCTGAGTACAACCAAACAGGATTTGTTTTTCAATATTTACATCAATTATAAAAATGCGTCGTGTGTTATCTGACATAAGTGATGCACACTACAGTAATGGATGCATACGCTACATGTGATATAAGGAGTTCATAGATATATTTTTTCTTTAATAAATTACTTATGATGATAAAAAAGGAATAAATGATAACAACACCAGGTTAGTTCATTTCATTTTATTATCAATTAAGCGTTTTGTTTATTTTATTGTAACATGCAGTGGGAGGGGATTCCAGTAAACACCAGCAAGAGACAGGAGTAATGCTCAAGGACATTTTTAAAATTACCGGTTTTTATGAACCCGGATATCTCGGGACCCGGTTATGTCGACGATTTTTTTACACCCCCGACGTAATCGAGATAACCGGGTTTGACTGTACTATAAAAATTCTGACCTCTGAGTAGAAAGGATAATCTGAGACAGCAATGAACGAGTACATCTTCTTGATATGTTAAGTCATTAGCTGTACCGAGAACCATAATGTTTATATGAAAATAAATGAATTAAAAAGCAAAGCCATAGAGTGCTTTTAAATGTATTTAAAAGAATTTGTGTCTAATCCATGTCTTATGGCAAAAGAAAATCTCCAAAGACCTGAAGATAGAGCTCTAGATACAGTTTCAATGAATAGGTTATTTTAATACCTGGTTTGAACTAATTCTTTTTTCTAAATTATTTAATGCAGTATTGCAGTATTTTGTAAATCACAACAAACCATAAAATTTGTTTAAGACCAAGTCTTAATCATCCAGATGTTAATCATACCTTTTTCAATCCATCAAACGACTTAGTGACCAAGATTAGCAATCAGGGTGTAATTCATTATGTTGCTTTATGGGTGCATTCTTGCAGTGATCAAATATTATACAGTGGAACCCCGCTATAACACGATAATTGGGGTCCAAAAAATTGGGATCTCATTAATAGCGGGATCGCGATAATGCTGGGTTTCACGGTATTTTACTTTTTTCTGAGAACAACTCATTGGCACATAGAACTTTATTCATATCTAATGTATATGATGAATAGGGTATCAACACCGTTTACTATCGTGCCATCATTACATGCAGTTCATCCATAATGCATGTAATTCCGTTGAAAAATTGCACAAAAATTTACAAAATTCAATAATTTTGTCCCAGATCATTGTGTCTGAATTCAACATCTAATATATAGCATGAAGTGTATTAACACCTTTTACCTGCCATCTGATATCGTACCATTGGGGCTTGCAATTCATCCATAATACATGTAATTCCATTGCAGAAAATTGCATACATATTTAAACTATTCAATAATTCTGTCACAGATAATTGTGTCTAAATTAGGTTAAGAAAGACGAAGCACATGTACAGTCATTTTGTTATAGTGTTTATGAACGATGTCTATACAAATTTCATACTGCTAAAATTTTCTCATGCATTTCCATGTACATTTATCCATTGTAAATTTCCAATAATTAATGCCTGTATGCCTATTCGTTTGAATTACTACAGCAAGAATAATTAACAATCAACACATGCTTTCAGGGTGCATACAACTTTTACTTCAGATTTTGGGAATATCGAAAGAAACGTGTGAAAACTACTATACTAATCATTGCGCAAAGTGCAGAGAGCGACTTGCATTTGAAAACTTGCTTTTCCCTAATGGTAAAATATTTTATAAAAAATATAAAATTAATAACGAGTTCATAAGCAGACACTATTACACATGTAAAACCCGAGAACTAAGCGCAATAAGCCTGCAATGGTCACCAGTCACTTTTATAAAAACGTTTAAGCTGAACGCATATACAATTTCATACCCTTTCAATTTTCCAGCTAATAAAGCAGACATTATTTACTGTCAACTGATTGCGTCTACTAACACCACCAAGCCCAGCAAATATGTTGGCGGCTTTCGTTTTTTGATGTTTATTAAACTGTGAGAATCTTTCATCAACCACCGCATTGTTTGCTGCTTGGTTGTGTATGCAGTTAAAGAAGAAACACACGCTGGCTATTGTCTGAGCAACGATTGTATATAGAATTACTTGAACACAATCACAAAGATGACATACTGGCTTTATTTATGGATCAGTAATAAGTAACATTTCCGATGTTTATTTTGGCATAACATTTCAAGAACCTGGTGAAATTATAAATTTCAGAAGCTATGCTACGATCGTATTATATTCAAATTCATACATGATCTCTTCCCCAAAATGATAATAAACGTTTAACACATTATTTCTCGTACTTAAGGGAAAAAATATTTTTTCCGGTATAAGAAAAATACATGTACACGTATTTAAAATTTCAGGAACTACACCATGATTGTATTATATTTTAATTCCTACGTGACCTAGTCCCGAAAAAGATAATAAATTTATTATACACAACTTCATGTACTTTGAACAAAAAATATTTTTTATACTAAATTTCGGGAGTTTATATTATCTGAATGTCCAATCATACAACAGGAGGAGCAGAATGCTGAAAATGTTGGAAATGCCTAGATTTCAAATGTTCTCCATAATTTAAATGCATTAAAAAATTTCTTTACATTTTCCTATATCATTAAATGTGCCAATATTCCGCTTTGCTAGAGATCTGTTGAGTGAACCATTATATAAAAAGAAACCTTATGCTATATTAGTAAAAGCATGATGTTTGGAAGCTGAATGTTGTTTCAACAACCACCATCTTCTACCTCACCAAGACCAATAGTTATTATTTTGAGAGCAAAAGTCTAATCTTGTAATTGAATGTCCAACTGAACTCTCTACATTCCAAGCCACCAAAGCAGTTTCAGCACAAAATCAAAAGTGAAGACAGACAACAAAACTCACAAAGGCAAAATCAATGACTGACACAAGCTTTCTTCAGGTCCACTGATGTCAGCCTATCTCTGCAAAACCACAGACACTATAAAAGAGCAGACAAGGAAAGCACTATCAGTGGAACTAAAGGAAAGTGTCTGGAAATCTTGTTCTCTTATTTGGGTCAAGGGAAGCTATAGTTTTATTAAGGTTTAATGAGATCGCACCTAGATTGGAGATTTCTTTAGATTCCTATCTCTCTTGTACTTGCTACTGTTGGCAACCCCACTGTAAACATGGAGTAAGTAACCTGGATTACTTGTATTACATATCCAACAACTTGTTTTCCTAAATACTTGCTCTGGCAAGGATTCTGGATGATGCTCTTTATAGGACACACTGTACAAACTGTATGGAAATATGGGAACCAGCCTGGAAATGGTGAAAATAACATAAAGTATATATGGGTTTGGCTGGCCAGTATTGGTTGAAAATCAGTTATGTTTTAGAAAAAAGAATCATTTGAGAGCTTATCCTAGTTGTTTTCTTGATGGAATTTCAGTCCTTTAACAGTCTTGAATTTGGAATACTCATTAATGAAATGAACACCTGACTCTTTGATACGGAATTGAGTGTGTGTGATTTGGATTTTTAACGTAGCTTTAAAAAAAATTCAGTCATATTGCGATGATGTCTGCAGTGTGGCAGTTTATAGTGATATCTAGCACTGAGGCATCAAGCTGCAGACGTGTAGCATGATGTCCCACCCATTCACATTCTCCTGACACCAGGCTGACCAGTCAAAACACTAACCTCTTAATGCTGAGCACCTAGCAAGACAGCTGTTAGTACTGTACCATTTTTGTAAGTCTTTGGTATGACTCGGCTGGGGTTTGAACCCATGACCTCCTGCTTCCAAGTCGGACACTCTAACCACTAGGCCACCAGAGTAGTCTAAGTAATTAAATGCAGCCCAGTTATCAAACTAATACTGGCCCAAGAAAAAATCTGAAAGCGGCAGATGAGGAGTCTTTCAAGTAAGACATTTTTCCAGCCTGTCCTAAATTTTTACCTACCTTGCATGCCCTATATACCTGCATATAAGACAGATCCAATTGCACACAACAAACACCCTGTTCTGCCATTGCATTAATAATAATAATAATAATAATGAGGACTTTGTATAGCGCATAATCTTTAGAAGCTCTAAGTGCTTTACAACATTAGACAACACCTATAAGATAAAAAATATAATGATATGATTACAAAAACAAACACCGTGAAATTAGAAAACATCAAAGAAAACATGCTGAGAATATTTAAGGTAGGAAACATTAGGTCTTTAAGTTTGTTCTTGCAGTCGAAATAAGAGAGTTTTGAGAACACTCTTGAATGGGATCACTGTGTCTAAAAGGGATTAATGTGCCAACAGATCAGGGCAATATTATTTGTTCCAATGATTATTCATAAGGTGGCACTCTACCGTTTCGTATTTTGCATAGGGTTAGAACTTTAAAGAAAAAGAATTTCCCCGGCTTTCCTCACTGGTTACACTATTTAAAAAAGACCTTGTATATCTTGGGTATAATTCAAAGAACCTTTAATTCCCTTTATTTTTGGTGTATGATTGATGGGTGTAATATGGGTTATAGAGTATACAGCTTGGCTTTATTCCAGAAGTACACCTTTCAAAAAAGTGCTAGCTCCACTTGGTCATTTACACTTCCTGAACTTCTGAGGTAAATTGTATAAAAAAGAGCCTATAACTTGCTTTACATTTTATATATTTGGTAATTCATTCATTGCACTTTCAGAAGCTGGCAAAATTCAATTTCCGTATTTTAATAACCGCTATGTATAGTGTACTTTAGGCTAATTCAGGCTGAATTTTTAGCACAAGGGAGCAGTCATTTTAGTTAGCAGTATGCTTAAATCATGCACAATTTCCAAAAGTACAATATCCAAAGAAATATCATCCACATGACATTAATGTAGCATACACGTATACCAACATTCTCTCCATTGTGCATGTTTTAAATGCAAACAACTTCACCTTAAATACGTCACTCTCTCAAAAGTACATAATAACTGGTGAGTGCCCCCTAACAAACTGCAAAGACACATTATGCAACAGCAGATTTAGTTTGCAGATTGACTTAACTTGTATACAAAATATACATGGTACATATCAGTGCTTTTATAGGACTTGTATACAAAATATATATATGGTACATTTCAGTGCTTTTATAGGACTTAACTTGTATACAAAATATATATATATGGTACATATCAGTGCTTTTATAGCCAAAGAAAACTGAACAACTTTCCACAATTAGTGTTAATGAATGTGCAAGTCTGATTAAGATAAGCTTTAAAGAAACATTTTATTTTCTCAAATATTTTAATGAAAATAATAAATGAAGATGCTACAAATATTTGGTCTAGAGACAAACAAGGTAAAAATCACAATAATTATTAGGTTTTTGTTTGTGTAGGTGTGAAAATTATTCAAGAGTATTCTTTTCCCCCTCTTTCTGGAATCATAACTATAAATAAATATTCAGGTCACAAATACGTAACAACATGTGTGGTTTTTTATTATGAAACACTATTTATTATCATGGACTTCTGTTCCTGTCAGCTAGTTTGTGGGTAGTGGTGCTGCGCTTCTACCATATATACTTGCCTAAAGGTCAGATCCAACTGTATGGAACAGAGTGATTTGATGCTGCACAAGGCACAGCAGATCAAAGAGGATGTTGTGCTGATTAATCTTCACAAAGTACAAAGACAAATTATGCAATGTATAGTTGGATCTCAATAATGCAAAAATATATAAAGTACTGCATAATTAGACACAAATGTATTGAAATCCTAATTTGTCAAGTTCTTCAAAAAATTAACTGTGAATTCACTATTATTTTGACATCACTGGCTTGCCAGCCATACTCATGTGACACCTGTAATCATTTTACACTCAGCTACACAATACAATCAGAATTACCAATACTGTTTGAATAGTTCCTTTTGCAGTTAAAAACTCCTGTTTTTGTGTGTGATTAGAAGTATGTACTTAGCAATTAATTACATAAGAATAACAAAAATGGGTAAGCTTTGTCGAAGGATGATCACTTGTAATATATATATATATATATATATATATATATATAACTTTTTCAAAAAATAACATTTTTCCAGACCTAATGGTCCAAGCAATTACCAAGTCACTCAAACGTTTACAAGTTGGTTTGCATTTTCTTGCCTTTTGATACCTGAATATCTATCCTTAAATAAAGATCATGACAATGATAAAATACCTAGCAACTAGCTGCCCATAAAAATAATTGCTAAACAGGTACTTATAAATTCAGACTTCCCATATGAAATACTCGAAGACGAGGGTATGTTGATAAGCAAATTTCTTTTAGTACAACAAAATTATTGAATCACAGCCAACTAACTTTACACGAAACAGATCGCTCTGCCTACCAAATCACATGGCATTACATGTTAACCCTCCGACATACGTACTACATTCAGTATTTGGTGAAGAATTATATTTGAATTTCAGTGAGAGGTTTGTAAGAAAGATTTACTTAAAAACATAAAACTACTAAGCGCATAAATTATACTGCAGTAGACAATTACGTACATCTGTATAAATTATACTGCAGTAGACAATTACATACATTTGTATTTCAAGTTTGTATAGTAATAATCTTCATATTTTATTTCAGTAAATCATGAAAATCAATTTTAAAGTGATTTGGGAACACTTGTGTAAAAGGAAATTCACTTCAAAGGATGTTTATGTATTTTGTATACAATCAAATCTTTTTTATTAATTTTTAATGGACTTTTCTTTACGCTGCCTTAGAGATGAATTATTTTAAAAAAATAGGAAATGTGTAAATAATTGCTGTTGTACAACATTTGTCATGTTCTCTGTATGTAACATGGAATTGTTAGTGTAAAGATGTAAATACATACTTAATATATAAGAAAACAAAAATCTGAAACTTTTGTTTTTGCATTTCATTACTATTTTCACTGCAAACCTTTTCTTGAGCTCAATGACTGAAATTAAAGAGCCATTCAAGTGTCTGAAAATTTGAGATGATACATTCTTTTTTAGGACAAAACAACTAATTTTCAAACTTTAATGTTATGTAGTCTTAGATACTGTGCTTTCTTTAAGCAAACATGTACAACAAAACCTAAGGTTATGGAGTTCATTCATAGTCTACACATTCAAACTGGAAACAAAGATCCTGATCTGCCATAGCGTAAGCACCTGCCGACTAGAATATATATATATATATATATATATATATATATATATATATATATATATATATATGTTGTCTGCTCTACTGATTAGTCCTAAAAAACTGCATTGACCCAGATCCACTGGAGTATTATGCTACAGCAGATCTGGGCCTGTGCAGTTTGCCTCGACTTAAATAGCGAATATACGATACTTTTAGTGCAAAAAACGTGAGAAATTGTCATCAAGTGTGTCCATATTTAGCTATCCATGCTGACCATTGGAGGCCTTGACCATCAACGTTTTGTCTATATTTTGTGAAAGCAATAAACCTAACTCTTCGATTTAGATGATCTAGATGTCAAACTTAAAATGCACCCATGATACCTTTTCACCAGTATCAATCAAAAAAGTGACAAACCACTGCAATTTTTTCAAGTATTTACAATAACCAAATTCATTATCATGACAATCAGTTGTGTTGGATGAAAATGGGATGTAAACAATGTTTGGAAGGGTGTCTCCTTATGCTCACTAACTGGTCATTGGATAAATGTGAGT
The DNA here is from genome assembly GCA_028554795.2 of Sinohyriopsis cumingii. Lineage (NCBI taxonomy): Eukaryota > Metazoa > Mollusca > Bivalvia > Unionida > Unionidae > Sinohyriopsis > Sinohyriopsis cumingii. The sequence goes on from CM068826.1 coordinate 30,089,672, forward strand.
GCCTTGTAGCAATAGGTCAATTTTGAGCCAGTCATAAACAGCTAAGATTTCCAGGAGTCTGGTTTCCTTTTCACTGACTTTCACTGTCTCTTACATGTTGTTACTGCAATTATTAAAACTGCACAACAAATTTTTTTTAATTTTACTTTTGCTGCAAAACTTTAACTTGCCCAAGAATTTTTTTTTGTCAGTCTTTAATAAGAGACTGAAGTCACAACCAAATTTTTTAGCCTCTCTCCCTGTGACCATAGCACTAAGCTACACCCAAGTGAAAGAGGATATCACATCAATACAATAATAACTGATTTTCCATAATTTTTAACTGTGCAACATGAGCTAATTTTAAAAAAAAAAAGCAAACTTAACAAATTGCCAAGTTATTAGGAAAGACTAAATTCTCAGGCCCAGACTCTTCCCTTGTGCAGAGGCAAACCTTTGCACATGATAAAATGTATACAAGTCCAATATTCTGCAGCAGCAGTTTTGATCTTGAAGTTGTGACTCAAATCAGGGTCCCAGTGGGCTTCAGTAGGGTCAAGAAGGGTCATCAGAAGAAATCATATCCCAAACCCATGGGTTGTAAGGTTCTTTTGGTAGCCAATTTTGGGTAGCAACAAAATAGGTTGGGAACCACTGTTCTATATTAAACTTCTTTTTTTTTTTACAGTAAACATTTTTTTTAAATTTAATGCTTGCTGCAAATCATAAATTCTTTTAAATACTTGATGATCCATGCTAAAAGGCATCAGCCACAAATTTAATTACACAAACGAACAAAAAATTATTGCCACAACAATAAATGAAATTGTAAACATGTAAATTCTCATAAGATTTAATGATATCCTAAGAAAATCAATACTCATTTAGAGTCAAACTTAACCAACAGAGACCCTGATCAACCATTGTTTACTGAGCCAGCAGATCTGGGTCTGTTGTTTATTTTAATAATTACTCTTAGCAAACTGTACAGACCCTGATCTACCCATGCATTATGCAAATGCATATCTGGATCTGTGTAGTTTGCTGTTGGACTTGACTTATAAGTGAGTATACATGATTACTAAATGGCACTGTACACTGTCAGTCAAAAAATAAAGCCACACAAGAAATATTCTCTTATTGGCAAAATAAAAGGTTGCAATATCAACGAATCAGCGAGAACTTTGCATCTAGGAATAGGGATCAATTTTTGGATATTTTTTTAATCAATCCACACAATTCACAAATGTGAAACAAAAACCTTACATTTTCTGCATACAATAATAATTTGCTCATTTTTGGGGAAAACAAGTAATGCGTTTTATTTTTGATCACATTAAAAGATTGTGAATCTAATTAATCACAAGTGCAAAACCATTCAAACTTCATTTACTTTAATGATTACTTAAGTCTTAAACCATCAATATCTGTATTTTTCATAATTTAGGAGTTGGTTAAAATTTTCACATTCTGTTATACTGCTGCTGATTAAGCAGACTGGTTCCACACAAGAAAACGAAACAAGACTGATTCCATATAATGAAATCCATTGTCGTATTTCTGATCATGCCAGTAACTGTGTAAAATTGTAGAAAACAAACAGAAGTGCAATGACAAGTACCATGGACATTATATATCAATAAATACAAGATCTAACTTCAAAATGAATGTCTCATTGATTGCTAGTGTGATAAATGCTCATCACTGACCAGTCTTAATGGGTCGCATTTCCCTCAATTACTTTTTTCAGCTGAATACCCTATACTGTGTGATAAATATACATAAATATTGTTCAAGGCTCTTTCTTGCGTGCATAGATATTAATGAATATTGTTCAAGGCTTTCTCTTAAAGGAATTTAAATAGAAGTGTACATCTCAACAATAATCATAAGAACAAAAATAAAGCCATTGCTACTGTAAGAAGAAAAAGAAAAAAATGAACAAAGGTGAAACATTCTGATAACAAAAGAAAAATTCAACAGGTTACAATGTTCGAAGTTATGCAGTAAATTGTTGGAGTTCTTTTTACTTTTTCCTTTCCTTACATTTTGTATGTACAAAATACCACATTGTATCATCAAAGAAATATGAACAAAATGAATAAAGCTTAAAACGCTTTGATCTCTGGTCTGAAAATTGCAACTTCAAAGGACTAGAAACCAAGTAATTTGGGAGACCTAATCTAAATCCATTACCACAGGAAAGAAAACTGCCACAGATCAAACAAGAAGGCATAAAAACATTAGATTTCGATGGGATGTACACTTGTCTGGATTTCACATTTATTATGAAATAATGAAAACAAATACTGATGCGTACACAGTAGTTCTGCAAGACGCTTGTGTACTTGTGTGTGTGTTTGTGTGAACACATATACACACCTATACCAAACAACAGCAGCAATTTTTATTTTCCCTCTGCAATTTAAGTGCAATGCAGCATATTTGGATACACTCACTCTTCATTCTTTGATATTCTGTGTTCAGACAGTACACATTTGTGCTTGCTGTGCAATGTTACATTACGACTGTGTAATATATCAGAGATAAACTGAAGTCAGAGTTGAGATCAAAGGAAAGCAGTGCCTAGGGGGGTATTCAGTTGAAATGAATTGGTTCAAATAGTCAGCAACAGAAATTGATGACAGCCTTGGCTCAGTTTCACAGTTGAGCTGGTAGACCTGAGAGAGTTATCTCCCTTATACTTACATTGAAAATTGCTACAAAAATAAACTCAGTTCTCTCACATATAGATTTGTGTGCTCTCTCTCTCTCTCTCTCTCTCTCTCAGGTCATATGGTGGCAAAAAATGGGCCCCTGTCTCAGTGCCAAATTGCACAATTTTAACAATATACTGCCTGACACTATCTTCCCAATGGATATAATTATATGCCTTAATTGATTTGGGTTTTGTAGTTTTAGCACCTTTTTTTGTGTTTTAAACACCATTTTTATCAGTACATGATAGGTTATACATCACAGCCAGTATATATTTGGAGTAAGAAACCAGGAAAAAGCCCAGGGAAGAACCACAAACCCATGGGACGCTACTGGAATCACAGAGACTTGTATCATTGCTTGCAATTTACCTGTCATACATGTACTATACAATAACTACACGGGACGACACTCCTCTCCTTTCTCACGCGACCTATTTAAGAATGAATGCTGATATTTCAAGCTACATTTCGCATAGCATAATAAATTTGGTACCGATGTTTAGCTCAGATATTCAACTTTGTATGCGTATCTGAAGTCTGGTTTACTATCATACCTTTAAGGAATGCCAGACAATTTTCCCATGCTATTGCTCAACATGGCTATGATGGCACCTGCTTAATATGCAAGAATAATGTGCTGAATGGAATGCTGCCTTCTCACTGGCCAACTGAAAGTAAGTTATAAATAAATGTAGGATCTCATTTTCTTTTAACACATTAACCCCTAGCTATGACTTTATGGGGCAGGAGGTAGTAGCCTACTTCCGAGCTCTGTAACGTCATGGTCATGCATGATACACTAAAGTGGGTGGTATTATAGAAAGGTAGACAGATGTAGCTCTACAATGATACCAAATAATCTGGAATATCTAGTTGCACTACAAAATACTGATAGAAAAATCTCATTTTTGGACCCGACTTTTTTTTAAATGCAAAATTCGCCTGTGGTCAGAATCCCTTTTTGTGTCTGGATTTTAGACTTTTTGGTCTCAGTTCTAAGGCAAACCGGTATGAACTGCAAACAGACAGATGAGCCTTTGCAAAAAGTAGGATAAGATGGGCATTTGGAATAAAGAGTGGTCTCCATTCAAAAATAATGGCTCCGTTTAGCAAAAAAAGAAAAGAAAAGTCCAACTTTTACCCTTCTGCTCATGCGCGAGTCAAATAGCCAACGAAAAATGATGTTTCTAACACAACTAGGCAGTATGTTATTGAAAGATGACCGGGGATTTGGTGTTTTCAAGTCTATTCAGAAAAAGCTTTCAAAATTTTTTTCTACTCAATTTTCAGGCAAAAATGGCAAAAAGCTCCAGGGGTTAATGTGTTAACCAATGAGAGGACAGTATTCCATTTTACTTGCATATTAACTCATTACCACATGGTGCCACGTTTACATGGCAGGAGGTAGTAGCTTACTGCTGCGCTCTGTAGCATCAAGGTCATGTATGATACACTAAAGTGGATGGTATTATTGAAAGGAAGACAGATTAGCTCTACAATGATACCAAATAATCTAGAAGTTCGAGTTGCACTACAAAATACAGAGGGAAAATCCGATTTTGTGTTCAGATTTTAGACTTTTTGGTCTAATCTGAACTGCACACAAACAGATGAACCTCTGCAAAAAGTAGGATAAGATGGGCATTTGGAATAAAGAGTGGTCTTGATACAGAAATGATGGGTACGTTGGGCAAAAAATAAATAAAAATAGATCCAACTTTTACCCTTCTGTTTATGCATGAGCCAACAGCCAATGAAAAACTATGCTTCTAACACAACTAGGACTTCAGTTAATGAAAAATCAGTTGGAAGTCGATGTATTATGATGTATTCAGAAATAACCCATAAAATGTGTTTCCTACTCGCATTTCAGGCAAAAACGACAAAAACCTCCAGGGGTTCATGAGTTAAATTTGAAAATTCCTTGTACATATAACGGTATTTAATCACTTGTGCATCGACATTGCACATAAATTATATATTTAGCTATTCCTAGATGCTTTGTAAAAAAATTCCAAAATCCTGTTAAAGTAGGATAAGATGGGCATTTGGATTAAAGAGTGGTCTCAAACTTTTACCCTTCCGTTAATCGGAATTAGGTTAATGGAAAATCACTTGGAACTCGATGTATTAGGATGTTTTCAGAAATAGCCCACAAAATGTGTTTCTTACTCACATTTCAGGCAAAAATGACAAAAAATGGTCTGCCATTCCTTAAAGGTATGACATTAAGTCAAACTTTGGATAGTGATACACAGTCGAATGCCTGAGCTAAACATGGGCACCAAATTTATTATGCATTGCAAAGCTTAGCTTGAAATATCAGAGTTTATTCTTAAAAAGGTCATGCGAGAAAGGAGAGAAGTGCTTTCCCTTGTAGTAATTATATAGTACATGTATGAAGGGTAAATTGTAAGCAACGACACGAGCCTCTGTGAATGGAATGCTTTCTCCCGGTACCAACATTGTGCTAACCGGAGACTTGTACCAATGCAGAAAAAGGACAGACTGCAGGCGGCAGCCATCGCTCAAGTCAAAGTGCCTTATACCACTCGGCCACTCGAAGCCCCTCTATCCCAGAATGGTGGACCCAGGGCCCACTCTCCATCAAACAAGAAAAATTTCTCTGTCTATAAAGTACAACATCATGATTAATAATATCAAATATGAAAAATGTGCCACCAAGTGACACTCCATGGATGTGTGTATTTTGTAACAGTTTGTGTAATGCCAGGGCTAGGTGATGCAGTGTGCCTCGTGCAAGTATTTTTTCCTGTGTATAGCAATCTTGGTAGGACATGACAAGAAGGGATGGACTTGCATGGGAAATATGGATACTGTAAATAGGCAAGTGTGTAGGTGGAGCCCATAATAATAATCCATGAACATTACAAACACTTACTCATCTTTCTTTGTTCTTTTCCATATTGGATTATGCACAAAAATGAAAGATAATGGCAAAGGTTATAGACATTTATGGTGCCAGAGTGTAAACTATAGAGGAAATAAATTTTACCTTATTTAGCATGTACATGTGCTATTATCAGTCTAATTCAAATACCCTGAATGAAATAAACTACAGGTCTCCCTTCAATGTTTGTCAAAATTGTATGGATTTTAAAAATATTTGGTTTAAAAAATATAGGGATTTTACAAGCACATCTTAAAAATCAATGGATAATGATATCATCATCATCATCTGAATACCACATACTGAGCACGAAATTAGTTAACAGCATAATACCTTAAAATATCAAAATACTCCTACTCGAGGAGTGTGGGTCCAACTGTTAGAAGTAATCAGTAGCACAAATAACAAAGACCCTGATACGCTAGAGCATTATGCAATGACAGATCAGTGTGTATGCTGTTTACAGATGAATCGGCCTTGCAAGCGAGTATGTGTGGTAAATATCACACATTAGAAACATATACAGAGTGTAGCCATTATTATGAATGATTCTATGTCCTTTTTAATCCTTTCTCTTGCAAAAGACTGTAAATCGAATAGGTATATGCTGCTCTCATAAAAATACATTATTTAGGGATTTAAAAAGCAAAATGAAAGACAAAATATATGAGTGACATGTTACCGGAATTCAAGACAAATTGTAGATTTTTTCATTGAAGCATGGATTAAATATAAATTCATAAAATTCTTGTATTTAAGAGACATCTACAAAAATTCAAGTAGACATTTTAGTGTAAGAAATAATATCAATGAATGACTTGATTTTCTTGTTGTGAAAATACTACTGAAGTAGAAAGGTCTTTTTCACTGATCTTGACAAATGTTTAACAGTTTTGTGTGTTTCATCTATGTCACTTTCACTTTATTTTTAGATATACCTAGTCAAATCTGCCTTTATACAGTGGTCAATGGCTTCAAGTGCCATTCCCATTTTTCAAGTAATATATACCCAGTCAAACCTGCCTTTATACAGCGGTCACCTGGCCTCAAGTGCCATTCCCATTTTTCTAGTAAAAATTTCCTCTATACAGCCTTTCAATGGTCACCAGATTTGTCAACGGACAGGCGTTTTCTAATCAATTAGTGGTTTCTAACAAGTTCCGATTCAGCATATCAGACTGTGCATATAAAGTATTTGTTTTCAGAAGAAAGGCATTGTTCCCATAAAGGCAGTCATGTGATCTGATATGTAACCATGTCTTGTCTGGCTTATCTTCACCCTACTCTGATTAATCCACCAGCCTAACTATAAATTGGCTAATCTCTACTAACAATAGTTTGAAATTCAATGCCTGGAGTACTGGCTATAGTCACTTAGAAGTCAAGTCAAACTGCAAACAACCAAGATCCTGATCTGCTGTAGCATAATGTGCCTGCAGATCTGGGTCTATTTTGCTTGTTCTACTCATAACTCCTAACAAACTGCATAGACCCATATCTGATGATGCATTATGCGATGACAGACTAGGTCTGTGCAGTTTGCAGTTGGACTCGTAAGCAAGTATTCAGTGTAAATACTCAAGGTAATCTTCAATCTTATAGTCTCCCGTGGGGTGGGGGGAGTGTGCTCATGATCGTAGTAAATATATTTGTATTTATTCATCAGGAAAGATTTATAAGAAATTCATTTTATCCCAAATTTGCTTTTATCAAATTTTATCTACTGAAATATACACTGTGTTCACTGAATAATATTAGGGGATCAAGATCAATTCACTGCTTAAAATACAACAAAAAATCACATTTAGTCTTTCTGACAGCTAAGTGGACATAATTATTATAAGTAAAAGAAAATGAACCAAAAGTATTATAATAGTATGGACATGTCTGCAGAAACCTGTTATGTGCAAAATACACTGTGGTGCAAGAAAATGAATAATCGCAATGCACATACCATTTTTTAAATTACATATACAGTCATGCTTGAGATCAAAATTGCACAGGCATTTCATCATTTTGGTTTCTTTTTTTAATCACTGAATAGACACTGAACCTGCATTACAGTTACAATTCATACATTGGTTAAATTTTTTCAAGGAATGAGGAATGCTATACCTATTGAAAAGAAAACTCTGTTGATAAAAACTGCATATTTGATAGTAAATATATGATGGGAACAGTGTTTAAACTTTGAATGCAGTACAAGTCTGTAAACAAAGGTGATCTGTCAATCGCTGGTTTAACACTTTCTACATCTGGTTTAAGTCTGTTATTTCTATAAATATTGGAACAGCTGAGCTTGCTGGCTCCTTACTGTTCATATAAGCAATAAGCAAAAACATCCAACAATAATTGACATAGGAAAAGCTTTAAGAAATCTGTAAATGAAACTCCTTTCTTATCAGAATTTAATAATGATATATTTATACAGTAAAAATTTTAAATAGGAAATTATGTCAACTGCCTGAAATAACAAGACTCCCTCAATGAGAGGGACACTACTAGCTGAAAACAATTCCAGGAATGCATGAAAAGACCGTTTCCTTTTAACCATTGAAAGTTGAAACCATCTCTGATGTTCTTCAGTGACACGATGTTCAAATTCACTATTGCAATGGATATTTTGGATGTCAGTTTGTCATTCAAAAGCAACAAAGTATCACAAAAATTCTTCTGGTGGACATGACTTTCCATTTTGGAGCAGTAATGATAACAAGATTTTCAAGAAAGGTGCAACTGTTGCCATATTCAATATCAGATTGGCACTGTTTCTATTTACTACCAAACAGACATCATATAAGTCGCTGAGTGAAAGCACGTTGTCAATATGACTAGCTATCTATGATGGCCACTGTGGCAGCCATATTGGAAGTTGGATCGGCATCATTATATTTATGACCAAGGGGAAATCAGAAGAAGTCTTTCAGTGAAAACCCAATACTGATGTGACCATTCATTCTGGAGAAATAAAGAGATCATGATTTTTAAGATGGCTTCCATAGTCACCATAGATATCAGACTGGCACCATTTTCCTTTATGACCCACTAGATCACAAGAAATCTTCTAGTGAAAGCTTCATGGCAGAAATACTTTTCATCAAGGAGGAGTGGCAGTAACAAGATCTTCAAGATGGCTACATAGGCAGCCACACTGTACATCAAGTCAGTACCATTTTCATTTAGAAACTAGATATCAGAAGAAGTACTGTAATGAAAATCCCATGTTGATATGACCATCAATTCAGTAGCAGCCATAACAATATTTTCAAGATGGCCAATGTAGTGTGGGGCATGAGATCTGCACTGTTTTCATTTACAGCCAACACAATATCAATTTTGAGTCTTCTGGTGACTTTCCATTAAGGAAGAGAAGCCACAACATTTTTGAGATAGTCAGACCAGTACCATTTTCATTTAGGACTAACTAGATGTTCCAGCTAGATATTATAAGAAGTATTGGAGTCAAAACACCCCGTTGACATGATCATCAATTCAGCGGGAGTAGTAATATGAAGACTTTCAAAAATGTCCACTGTGGCAGCCATAATAGACATCAGATCAGCACCAATGTCATTTACGACCAACTAGACAAAAGTCTTCTGTGAAAATTCCATGTTAACATGGCCTTCCAGTCTGAAGAAGTAGTGACAAAATTTCAAGATAACCACTTTGATGGCTACACTGGTCATCACATCTTCATCATTTTCATTTACAACCAATGTGACACCATAGAAGTTATTTGGTGGATGCCCCTTTTGATATCACCATCCATTCAAATGGAGTAGTGATAACATGATTTTCAAGCTGGTCAACGTGGTGGCAATAACGAACACCAGATTGGATCAATTTCCATTTAGGACTACAGGTAAAACCCATTATAATGTGATGCTCAGGTTCCAAAGAATAACACTGTGACATAAGCGGGATTGCATTGAAATTTATTTTGAAAAACTTCCCCATATAAAATGAGCACTGAAATTTCAACATCTTCAGTTTTAACTAAACTCTTTATCATATAATCTGCTAGGGATACGAATAATCAGCTTCTCTGAGAGCATGTATTTAGGATGTAAAAAACAGGTCACCTTAAATTAAAAAATGGTACTCATGCTGCCATCGTGTTATTTGTGGAATCATGTTATAACAAATCGCATTATAACAGTTTTCCCTGTATCTAGACATCATAAATATCTTATGGTGAAAACTCCATGTAAATACAACTATCCATTCAGGAGAAGCAGTGATAACAAGATTTTCAAGATGGCCACTATGGATGCAATACTGAATATCAGATCAGCACCATGTTCATTTAGGATGACTACATATCATAAGAAGTCTTTCCATGAGAAACCTGTAGTGACATTATCATAAACTGACATCATCATAAATTCTGTCAATGTAGCGATGAGATTATTTCAAGACTGCCACCACTGTGATCACAATGTCCAAAAGGCATAATATTTTATTTAGGACCAACTAGACCATGGGTTGACCATGGCTGTGCAAAGTTTCAAGGCCACCCTCCAAGTAGTTTAGGAGGAGCAGTGATAACCCACTTGTGCTAATGGACAGACAATGGACAACAGACCATCTCATGAACTCTTTTGGGTTATGACCAGTAGAGCCCATAATAAAAAAAAGGAATGTAAAGCTGATGATAACAATAACAACAACATCAACAGTAACAATAATAACAGTAATGATACTTGGTGCATGTCATTCGTTCAAAAACTGAGTTTGAAAGATGAACCTGCATTTAGAGGTTGCCTGTATACAAAGGCCAAGTAGGGCTTTATATCCTTGGTGGCTACTAAAGTTAGGTTTGACTGTAATGAGAAAATATTTGGGTCTATTTTAGGACTTATAATTGTAAGTCGTCTCTTTATTCAGACATCAAATCTTGCATATATTCAGAGCAATACTCCTTTTTTCCCCAAAAGATGGGGGTGGACTTTCCATTCCAAATTTTCAGTTCTAGGATTGACCCTGGATTCTCAAATTTCTGCATTTACTTCATTCAAACAAACACAGTTTAAGCAGCAAACAGAATCAAACAAACCTTAATTACACTAAGCAGTTAACTACAACAACTCTTTCTTGCCATCACAAATCACCATGCTTTCATTATTGTATACCCTCTCCCCTCATGGCTCAGCTGGCAGAGCATCAGACTTGTGATCCAAGGCTAATGGGTTCAATACCCCAGGCTAGTATGAGTCAGCTGCTATGGTGTGCCCATGAGAAAGGAACTTGGCTCAAATATAATTTACATGATAGACATTATTAGGTTTAAGGTTCCATTAAGAAACTTTAAAAGAAAAAGAAAATTCCTCTTGGCACTGCCCTTCTCCTTTCCCTTCCCTGTTCAGACAATTACTGATCTTGCTGACAATGCCCCAGAGTCAATATCCAAAATGTTTAACAACTATTATGCATCTTCCTGCTATGACACAAGTATGTAAAATTATGTCAGATCATATTTGGTAACTGAACCCTGTGAAACCCTAGGGAGGGCTTCATGAGCAATATCACTATTGCAAATACCTACATTAGGGCAAAGACAACCAAAATTGGTGAATTACCACTCAACAACTTAGGTGATGGACACATGGATGGCTGGATGGATGGATGCACTGACGAACACATGGAAATTATAACATTCTCAAAACTATATGGTATTTAACAATTTGCATATATCCAAGTGGTAGTGACTAGAGAATGACCTGATTTATCAATGTGTCAAGTATGCAATCATATGCTTTACAATAACTGGTGGCCAAGTGCCCTCCATGCACAACTGAACACATGCAGTAGCCTTGGCCACTTCACTATTGGCCTCAGCATCATTTTTGCATTAGGAAAGCAACTTACCATTGTGGCTGGAGGGATAGCACCATTTGGTGGACAAGGATATGGGGAAATGGAGTACCCAAATGGTCCCACATTTCTATCACCCTGTGGTTGAACTGGTTTGCCTGCAAAAAGATACAACCAAAAAAATTAATGAAGTAAGCAACAGATGCAAAAGAACTGCTTTGACCCCAGAGCTAAAAGTATACATTTTTAAAACATCTAAAAGTATGAATTTTATCAGTTGCCACATAAAATAAAAGATCTTTTAAAACAATCTTTTTAGGCAGTCAACAACATTTTAGACAGTTTAAAAAAACAAAAACAAACAAACCAACACATGGGGGCCTCGCTAAATCTATATCAGAGGCCCTACTGCACACATGCCAACCCCACAAGAGGTATAAGTATAATTATTGTTATAAGTGGCAAACAGCGTCATTTTGGGCATAAAAAGTGTAATCTATAAAACTATATGCCAGAAGTACAGCATGTATAAAAAGATATTTTTGCTACTAACCTGGTTGTGCAACTGGTCAAAATTCTTGTCACAGTGGTCAAAATCCATATGGATTAGAACCAGAAGACAAGCACAAAATATACTGAAAAATTAAACATGTTCTGCACTCACTTTAACTAGTCTAACGTGTAACTTTCAATGAACTGGAATTCTGCAATGAGCAAGGTCATGTGCTGCATTACATTATTCTACTTTTAAAGTATGTAAAGCAGTGTTGATTTGCCTTTTTTTCTGATCAGACATGTTTTGAAGTTTGAAAAGATCCATATGGTCTAACATTTTCTGTCATATAACTTCCACAACTCCCACCATAAAGCCATCTGCTGTCATTTTCTTTAAAAGTATAGACTGTTCTGCTAACTGACTAGTTTATCAATATGTTGAAACTGCCAGGCAAAGTTCAAATTTGAAGAAACCCATCTGTTTTTTGGGGGAAATGGGTTATATACAGTTGCTATAAATAGCAAATAAGGAAAGCACCCTTACTCTATTTATACTTTAAGAATATTCAAAAATGTGTGTGATTGGTATTAAAGAGGTGATAATAAAAATTACAATAACAACTTTGTATTAGTTTATATTTTTTTTTTATTTTTTAATGAACCAAAGAGTGTAATCCATATACAAGCCAGCATAAAACATAATTTAGTGACAAAAAGCATAATGATTATGCCAAAGGTGTAATGGTTGGCATGTATGCTGCTGCATTCTAAGTGACTTGTCCTTTGGGTTGTAAAAGAAAGGTGGGTTTGTCCACGCAAAAAATCTCAACTAATTTGGCTGAAAGAACTCCAAATGTGCTCCAATGAAATGCTGCACTTTCATTCTGAAGCTCTTTAAAGATACTGGTAAATTATTAATTTTCAGCCATCTGCTGGACTCCATTTGTATGTCCCTCCACCTTATGTAGATCATCAGCTTTGTATCACAAGCTATAAACTTTGTGCTCAAGATTAGGTTTGTGACCAATGAATGGGAAACAATACTATTTCTGTTCTCCCTATTTCATTGGTTACCTACCTATACGTAGTATTGACTTGTCCTGCATGAATAATTGTGAACTGCAACTTGCTCAAAATGACTTGGTAATGCATCAATGGTTAAATATATTGTTACATGTTCAGGCTCAAATAAACAGTAACACGGAAAGAGTGAAAACAACAAGCTTTTTTGAATTTAACAAATAATTTATTTCCTTGGAAAAATTCTGTAAAAATGAAAAAAGGAGAAAAACTTACAGTTTCACGAATCAAATCCAAAAATAATCTAAAAATAATCCATAAATTAAATTGCAAAAGTCCTAGTAATAAATGTTCTAATAATTTCAAGTTCAAATCCTGATGGAAAATCCAAGATGGATGACGATGACATATGCGGTAGTCAGTACTGTGCTTATCTACAGTTCCTTGTAGAAATACAATGGCATGACAGTGTTTGTTGGAAATCCAAATTAAATTTGTAAGCAATGTGTTTCCTAAATTTCTGTGTGAGCACTCCTCAAAATAATTCCAGAGAAAAAACAATTAATCCTTTTGAAATCCAACTGATCTGAAGAAAATTATAACTAAAAATCTGGCTACAACAAAATAACTTGACATCAGTGTAAAATGCCCAAATCTGAGAAATCTCTCTCTCTGCATCTCTATTAACCCTTTACCTCACAGAGCATAGTTAACAAAGTGCAGCGAGCTATGAATAGAACACCTGTTACCTATTCAACTCCATATGCATAGACCTGCCTGTTAACTGTTAAGCATTGTAGTGTATGCTACGTTTAACAGCAATTTTAACCATTTTACATTTTTGGTACACATCTATTATGTGTGGAAAAATTTAAGAGTAAAGTCTGATTATTATAGCTGTGTTATTATTTTTCACAGAAGAATTTTTAATGTACTTTAAAATCTTGAGAACTCATTCACCGTCATGTCAGTGAGGCCGCATGACCAACCGTAGCTGCCATTTCTCATGCTTGAAATTTACATCTGCGTCTACATCACTGAGTCATCTGAATTTGATCATTTATAAAAACTAATTGCTGCCTACATCAATATTAGAGCCTAACCTAAGTTATTGAATCTTTCATAGTTGTGATTCTAATCATGAAAACTTCATAAGTACTGAATGAAATCCGCAACCACCATTTTGGAGAGTGGAGTTTATGACCCAGTTACTTTAAATAGCAGATATCGACCAGTGCATAAACAGTGACCACGTGATCTGACATAATTGTCATTCACAGAAGTGAATGTAGTATCTAATAGGGGGTTTTCCCCAAAGGTGGCACTACGAAAACCAGCTCAAAATGGCTGATGTTTACAGCAGTGGTCAAAAGGCGTTTCAATGCGAATGGAGTAGAGGCATCAAAAGGCGCTTCCATGCGAATGGAGGAGAGGCATTCAAAGACGCTTGCATGAGATAAAGGGTTAAAACTAACAAATGCGCAGTAATGGAAAAACCAGAATTGCAAAATCAAAAGGGGGGGGGGGGTCACGTGATCGTGTTTATGTTACATACACCAAAAATTACCCTGACAAAATCCAATCATTTTAAAATAAAATAGAATTTTTTTTAGGAAGGTTGCTACAAATTCTGAAACAAGGTCAGGAATTAGATCAACACCTGGTGTTTACGAAAGAATGATTCAGGTCAACTGATTTTCTGGAAAACGATCATCTCCAGTGAATAAATTTACATCATAACAGCAGATAATAGAATAAAAAATTTAAAACTGACAAACAATTAAATTAAAATAAATATGAATTAAATCAGATATATGTAACATATATCCAGCCAACTTGTGCAATTGTTTGGCAATTAAACTAGGGAATTAACAACTTAAAAAAGTCTCCAATACAATGTTTGTAATGTTTGTAATCCTAATGGAACTGAAATAATTACTTATTTTAATCCGTTCAAAAAGTTGGTAGCGGATGATTCTGTTGAAATATGGTGCAAGAGTTTTCTAAAATTAGACATATCCAAAGCATGATGACACTAATTATGAAACCTGAAGCTATTGTTTTTACTAGTTGATATATAAAAAGATCAACCTCAGACTTCATTTGTTTTTAATTTTGTTTGAGAAACTTGGAAACTTCTGCATCATTCAAAAACAAAGCTACTCCAATAGCCCCCAAAAGCATTTCCCTACAAATCTTGATGAATTACATTGACTGTACATCAGTCTGAATGGGAAGCTAAAGAAACAATTATTCAAATTCCACACTCAAACAGGAACAAATTGTGAAAATGTTACAAGTTAGCTGTGAGCCCCTGCCCAGCAAAATGTGAATTTGGGTTCAGTCTCATGAACACTGTCACATGTACAAATGACCAACCATTTCATTTTTTTGTGAGGTGATGGGTGTAAAGATTTTCTTTCCAACCAGGATATTTTATTTTTATATGAAGATATTTTCAAAAAAAATGATGGAGAATTACTTTTTGTTCTTCAAACCAAAACACAAGTATTATTTTCAAGAATTCTTTTCCAACAAAATCCTAGGCCCAACTACTCCTCCCATGCCCCACCCCACCCAACCCCCAAAAATTCAGGCAATATTCAACATATGAAACTGGAGATAAACATTGCTTTTAGTTAAATTCCATCAAAATATGAGTGATTAATGTATAGTCTGAAAACACAGCAAATGAGAAATTTCCATACCAAGTACTGGCTTAGATCAGAATCTCAAGGAAACTGCTTTTAATGAAATCGAATCCAGCAAAAAAGGTCAAACAATAATTTTTTCCAAGTAAACGATTTTGATAGACAAAAATACACACAAAAATTAATATAAAGCATTGTAAATTGTGTCAAGGCAATAGTTTCAAAACCTGGTCCTATATTGGAAGCGAGTTTGAAGTCAGGGCAAGTGATTTTTTTTTAAATGCCACTTGCCCTGAATCTTTATCTGGAAAACAATTTCTCTGAAAACTTTTAGATATAAAAGAATAGATTTTTATAAGCCTAATATACCTAAAACTTGAACTCCTCCTTACATAAATGTGTGTATGCATGTACATGTGTATGTGCATGCACGCCAATTTCCTCTTTCTAAATCTTGGAGAAATAATAGCTGACAGTTGATATTTTTGTATCTGTAATGCTATGTATATTTAATTTAATTGTCTGTTTGTTAGTTTTTGTTGTTGTTTTTTTATTCCATTACATGATATTGTAAAGTTGTTTAGAATGAAGTTTTATATTTTATTTTTGATGTGAACAACTTTATTGAGACATTTTACACAATGCTGACCTAATTCCTGACCTTGATTCAGAACCAGTATAGGTTTCATTTAAACAACATTTTCTTTTTAAAGATTTTTTTCCTCAGAGTAAAAAATCATTCGGAGTATGTGATGTCAGGCCTGTAAAAGCTTCTATGTTGTTCTAGAAGGGTGATCATGTGACTCTCATATAGAATCTGTTTTGCGTCTTAAATCAGTGTATAGCTGTTTTAGGCAGTGGGGCTTTAGGTGCTTAAGGGTGTTTTGTTGTGACCAGTCTGAGTTGAAGTTTTAATTTTTCTTCAAATTATTTGAATTCTAAGAGATTATTTTTCCCTGGAAATACTTGTGCTCTAAATTAATACTTGGACAAGGACAGTCATCGAAATTTACACCAAATTCAAATACTGGAATATTATTTTCTGTGATTCAACAAAGAACTGTTGACACATCAGTATGATGCTGACACAGCATACATCGCCTTCCATTTTTGATTTTGTATTACTAGGACTTCTATTTTTTAATTCCTGAATTATTCTTGGATTATTTTTGGATTTGATTCGTAGAACCATATGTTCTTTTTCACATTTTTTACCTTGTTTTTCTAGGGCAATAAATCATTTGTTAAATTTTATAAAGCTTGTTGTCTTTACTCTTTTCTTGTTACTGTTTAAAAGAGACTAAACGTAACAGTAAATATTTGCACAATCAAATAAAAATAAATCACTTACTCACTTCCAATATATTTTTCCAAAATATATCCACATTAAAAAAAATGAATATCTTGGTAACCTTTAGGACGATATCAAGTTATTTTCTGAACCAAAATCGGGAAGGTTTCATATGTATGCAGCATCAACAGTTTTCAGAATATACAAATTGAGTTCACCCTATTTCCTTGCATGTTTTGCCAGAACATTTAGAGTATTTACAGTTCTATACTAAATTTCACTAATGTCTCTTGTTTACCTAGATATCCAACCAGAAAGCATGTAGTGCAGAAGGTGACACATCAAAGGCAAACCAGCTCAGGCACTTACTGGAAGCATTATCATAAAATACCCAGCTGACTTACATTAATAGGTCAAAGCATGTTAATGAAGGGCTAGTTCTCCCTTATTCAGTGCCAGTTTGCCTATCAACAGACAATACAAATAATTATTCCTTTGATATTTATCATGCAACCATATGCTCAATCAATCCCAGATTTTTCAAAGCCTAATACACAAGGACTTGATGTCCATGATGCTAGACCTTGATACAATATTTGTTTTTGGTGTGCAACCCATTATTAATAACACAGGCCCAGATCTCAAGTCACCTGATGCTTTATCTACTAGGGACTTCAAGCAGTACAAATCCTGATCTGCAAGCACATTATGTAACAGAAGATCCAGGTCAACATAGTTCAGTCAAGTACAAATTGTACAGGAGCAAATATGGTAAATTGGAGCCTCAAGGGTATCAAGTATCAACTTGAAAAGAGAACCCTCTCCACAAAACACTCACAATCTTATAGTCAACCAAATAATCTCATTATCAGCCAACTGTCTTGAAGCATGCTTTTGATGGTATACTATGTGAAACTACTCCAGCCCACACAAACAGAAAATGGTGTAGAATTAAATTCTAACTGCTATGCACACTATTGATGGTGATCGGGGGGGGGGGGGGGTTGCTTTTTTTTGTTGTTGCTTTTTTCAAACAGACAACAAGACAAATGTCTGGTTTAGTGGTGTATGGCACATCAACACAATTAAGTTATTTAATGTCACTGCTATTGGAGCCCAAGGACAACAGGTTGGCTGACCAAGTCTGATCCAAAGGTAAGATTCAAACATGCACCCTGTCGGTCATGGGTCTGACAAGCTAACCACTCAGCCACCACCGCTCCCTGGAAGACAAACGTATCTTGTATCACTAGCAGTGATAGTGGCTGCAATTAACATTGTTAAAATCATGTTTTATATTATCACGGTGCTGTTTCCAGGTCCAACACTGCTCCATGTTATTTGTTTTTGTTCTGTGATGTGATTAGAATTTTTAACGTAGCTTTAACAATTTTTCAGTCATATCGCTATGATGTCTGCAATGTGGCAGTTTATAGTGATGTCTAGCAATGGGGCATCATGCCATAGACATGTAGCATGATGTCCCACCCAGTCACATTATCCTGACACCAGGTCAACCAGTCCTAACACTAACCTCTTAATGCTCAGCGCTAAGCAAGGCAGCTGTCAGTACCATTTTTGTAAGTCTTTGGTATTGACTCGGCTGGGGATCGAACCCATGACCTCTTGCATCCGAGGCAGACGCTCTAACCACTAGGCCACCGGAGCGGTATTTTTGTTGTTGTTTTGTTTTTAGTTTAAAAAGAATAACAAGCTGAAAGAGGCTACTACAATAAAACATCCATATAAAGGGCACCTCCTCATTAAGGACAATACCTAAATTTCATGTATTTTCATTCTTTCACGTGCATATTCCATCCTTTGTAAATGACACTTGTGTATAGGAAACAAAATGTTGTCTTTAAGGTCCATCATAGCCAGCGGTTTGTATTCCAAAGTTTAAGAAGGTCATTCCTATATGAGTATGATAATACTGATCCAAGAAACTTGCTAACATTTCAAACTCTGAAACATTTATGACATGTTCAACCTGGACACAGAAAGATGATCATGACACATTTTATTATTACAGGAATTATGTAGGATAAAGATACTTGTCAATTCAACATGTATGCCAGCACTAATATGCTGCAATTAAGCAAAGTTCAAAGTCAAACAGGGTCCATAAATCCATTAAATCTTGTCAGAAAATTCAACCTGACCTAAGAGTTCTTAATAATAATGTCTTTATTTAAAGACTGTGTCACAATTAGTTGCATGGAAACAATTCTCCTTGTGGCCCTCTATTATATGCATATTTACATACACTGTATATAATTGTGCACATGTACACACATACACACCACTTCCAATTCTTTATAGTGTAGACAAAAGGTAAATACGGTATAAAGCTAAATCTGAAGAAAAGAAAAAAATTAGTTTCAATCTATGCAGTCATTTTAAAGTTATTCATGTGACACAAAATTAAGGAACAGGATGGGATGTTATGATCTGGGAAGGGACAGGTCTGAGGTACACGAGTGACACTACATGCCTCTAGACAGATATGGTAAGGAACTTGAAAAGCTAGTTCTTGTGTAAGATTGGAACACATTCATTATACCAGTATTCCACTGAATAATTACAAATGTTACAAGGATTTAAATAACGGTTAAATACAATTAAAACTAGTTCAATACCATCTATACTCGCTTATAAGGCAAGTCCAACTGCAAACTGCAAAGAACCAGATCTGCCAGCATATAATGCGCTGCCAGATTTGGGTCTGTGAATTTGTTAGGCTTAATCATTAGAACAAACAACACAGACTCTGATCTGCTGGAGCATTGTGCTGTGGCATATCAGGATCTTTGTTGTTTGCACTTTGACTCGATCTGCAAGTATATACACAAGATAATTTCCATGACAATTAGATACAACTGTACATGTATGTATATTAGGCCTGCATGCCATTTAAATGTGACCCAAAATGCTTCTTAGAAAAAAGAACGTGTGTAAGGAATACATCCAGGTAACAATTCTTTTTGCAATAAAACTTTTCTGTGACAGCACATAACTTTAAATGAAAATTCATATCTAACAGTAATTAAATATCTGAACTGCACAATATGACCTTAATTTAATTCCACACACCTCAAGAATTTTACATGTCTGTTTACATTAATAAAGTACCAACTGTCTCAATTATATTACTTATACCATATTTCCCATGAAAAGCATGTCCAACTGCAAAAAAACAGACACCAATCTGCCAGAGATAAATGTTGCAACCATTTGCTTGAAATAATGAGTGCAATGAAAGGTAGTGATTGATACTAGCAAGAATGACCACTGTGAAATTGTTGAAGTTGGTGTGACCATATCTGCAAATAATACAGATCGGTAATATAGAATTTAGAACATGCCCACCCCACCCTCACCCCACCATCACATGCAAACCCGTTTCCAATTCACTGCAATACTGATCACTAATCCAGAATAGACTTTTCAATGGAATCGACTATGAACCTTTTCGGTAACCTAGTTATCTCTATTTTGTATTTGGTATTTACTACATGTGGTAATTAAGCTGCTGGACAAGAAGATAACTGCTATGGTCACTAATGGTCACTAACGAATCAGTCTTTGCCAAGTGCTTTGTATTTAGTTAATCATGATGCATGAGTGATTTCTAGCCCCTCTCACAGTATACAGTTACTATGGGAGAAAGGACTGGTGTACAACAGTGTACATTTGCATACAGCGATGAAATTAAGAAAATCTCTCTCTCAATATGTGTGTATATATATATATATATATATATATATATATATATATATATATATATATATATATATATATACACACACAAAAACACCAGTCTTGTCAGAATTAGAAAATAAGTAAAAGCTAAAACTGGAGAACCCATCACATCATATAACTATTATACTTTACACTTTTTACTCTTATTTGTACACAAATAAACAAAGCAAAAACAAAATGTAATGCAAATTAAAATACATAATGTGGTCATTCCAAACACAAACACAGTATTACATGATTGAAACAATATAGCATACACATATAACACACACAATAAAATAGACTGATCCTTGGTCAAGATCACTAAAATTTTGGGACCATGATATAGAACCTGTCACAAGACCTTGTGTCTGAGGAAGGAAGTGGGTGAGTGTGATTAGGATTTTTAACGTAGCTTTAACAATTTTTCAGTCATATCACTACGATGTCTGCAGTGTGGCAGTTTATAGTGATGCCCCACC
The DNA here is from genome assembly GCA_028554795.2 of Sinohyriopsis cumingii. Lineage (NCBI taxonomy): Eukaryota > Metazoa > Mollusca > Bivalvia > Unionida > Unionidae > Sinohyriopsis > Sinohyriopsis cumingii. The sequence goes on from CM068826.1 coordinate 30,110,779, forward strand.
CAGTCACATTATCCTGACACCAGGCCGACTAGTCCTAACACTAACCTCCTAATGCTGAGTGCCAAGCAAGGCAGCTGTTAGTACCATTTTTGTAAGTCTTTGGTATGACTTGGCCAGGGATTGAACCCACAACCTCCTGCTTCTGAGACAGATGCTCTAACCACCAGAGCGGTAAAGGAAGGAAGTATATGTCATAAAGAAATATACCAGGAAGGAAAACAAAGGGACCAGCTCCAGGGACATTGTGAGTATGACACATCGTAAAATAATAAATATAAATAGCAGTGAGCAACCCCTGAACAAAAATAGTAAATACTTTGTTTCTTGTACGCGTGATCTGGTTTCTGCATTCAGTGGCCAATCCCATCTCCAGTCGTGGTGAATGTGTGTTAGATACAATATCTCTGATTGGTTACAAATGTTTTTTTTTCCAAGAATCAGACCAATATTAAACCAATCAGAAATGATTTTACTTTCTTTTGTGCAAATTTGAATTGTTCTGAAGCCAAGGGTTACTGTTTGAGAGCAGTTTCACTACACGTGTTCTGTTCATGAAAAATCATAATGCTGGCTGATGTGATTTATGATGATGATGAGAGCGAAAATGAGAGTTTCTCGGGTTTGATCTTGAAAATATTGAGCAAGCAGAGATTCGGACATAGAAGTTTCTGCGACTGAATCGTCAGAAGAGGAGGATGCTGATAGCAATGATGATTGAGTTCTTGCCGATCTAGCAAATCAATGATTTTAGTGAACCAAATCCTGGACCTACAACAAACATAGACAAGGAAAAAAGAGAAACTGACTTTTTCATTTGTTATTTCCAGAGGAACTGCACTTGGACATTGCAAACGAAACCAATGCATATACCCAAAAATGCATCCTGGTATCACCAAACAAAAAGTATCCAACAACACCAGACGAGATAAAAGCTCTGATTGGGCTCATGTTGTTATGGGAGTCCTTCCAGCACCAGCCCAAGATATGTATTGGTAGAAGGACAAACTTTTCCATCCTTCCTGCATTGAACTGAAATTTAGTCATGCAAGATTTGAAAATCTACAGAAATATTTTCATAAGACTGACACCAGCAACAACCTACCTCGAAGAACACCTGGTCACAACAAACTGGCCCACATTTGACCAATATTGGAGTGTATTTGCAACATATGCACTACAGAATACAACCCACAGCATGAGGTGTCCATTGATGAAGCAATGAATTTTCAGAACTGAGCTTTAAACAGTATGTTCCAATAAAACCGACCAAGAGAGGCATCAAAGTATGGGTTCAAGCAGATCCTCATAATGGATTTGTTGGGGACTTTCAGGTTTATATTGGCAGGACTGACAACAATCCAGAAATGAATCTTGGTCAAAGGGTTGTTCTTGATTTAACAGAACCTTTGCTTCTTCTTAGACACTCTGTCTACACTGACAGTTTTTTTTACATCTCCAGACCTATCTTTTCAGCTGGACAAAAAGTTATGAATGGCTGCGGAACAGTTCTATCAAATCGAAAGGGTCTTCCATCTGGATTACACAAAGTAAAGCTGAAGGAGCAGGGCCAAAGCATAATTAAACAGAAAGAAGACATGACAGTTACAGTCTGGCATGACAAGAAGAATATACTATACTGCGTACCAGCTGTGAAGGTGAGGCCACATCTGTTAGTCGGAAGCAAAAAGATGGTTCCATCAAGGATATTCCATGTCCACTCCCAGTCCAGCTGTACAACATGTACATGAATGGAGTAGACCATGCAGATCAAATGTGAGCAACTTACAGCACTGGCAGAAGGTCCTTGAAATGGTCGAAGTATCTGGGTTTTTTTTCCTTTTCGACATTTCAATAGTAAATTCATATTTGCTGATGAAAGGATCGCGGAACCATAATATCGTCACCAAAAACAACAGGGAAAGAGCTAGAACCCAGTTGGAGTTTAGAATGAATCTTGCGCATCAACTACTTGAAGGATTTGTAGGTAAATAGAAAAGAGAAGCAGAAGTTCAACCCCCGCTTCAGCAAGGTCAACATTTGCCATTGGTCATGCCAAAGAATAAAAGCCTGCAAAATGTGTTCACTGAACAAAGTTTGATCTGAACCAAACAACTGGATGTGAACAATGCCAAGTAAAAGTATGTGCAAGATGTTTCAAACCATATCACAGATTAAATTTCACTGGTTTATTTCAATGAAATTAAGGGCTGATGACATATTTCTAAATGTGTAAATAGTGTAGAAGTAAGTTGTGAAAGATTTCGACACACAGGAAAAAAACTAATCACTGTGTAGACAAATTCATTTGGAATAATTGGTAATAATTTCATTGAAATTTATTGGATATAAGAAGAAAAATTAAGGTAAGAGTGAATGCATGTGCATGATGTTTACAAAATTTTCCAAACAGGTAAAAACTCTCTGGGGCACAAGCAGCTAGACACAGCTTAGTGCTGCTGGGGCATAGCAGCAGTGATACTGATAACAGTGCTGGGGCTGAATGAGTTAATGCAGCAGATGAAACCAGTGGGAAAGTGTATGCAAATTGCCAATCCCAAAATGGAGGCTGAAGGAGTCCACTGCCCATGCCCCCTGGTCCAGGACAGGAGAATCCAAAAACACAAGTCTCTTGTTGTTGATCCTGGTTGTGAAAAAGCCCACCAGGGGTCTTACCCCCAGTGTGAAAAGGACTCTTGTGATAATGTACTGAAGAGACCATTCTGTGACGATAGCTGTACCATTACTGAACAGGTTGTCCAGTAATATATCTTCTTTCCTGGAATGTGGTGGACTCAGAGAGTAATGTTCTCAGAGGTGGCAAAGCAAAGGCGGTTCCAGACCTCCATGCAAGAGAAAAGGGCATGTATGCCTCCCCAACATCGGAGATACACTATGAAGGATGTGTTGACTGAGGAGACCATGACAAATTGACCCCTTTCTCTGTCTATGCACCCTTACAGTGCTCAAAATATTGCTTTCATTTCTAAAATGCTGATACTGAAGAACAATTCAGTCAGAGTCCATAAATCATGAATAATTATGCCTCCAGCTTGAAATGAACACCCCAATTGGAATCTTGTGCATCAGCAAACAGATAGGAGTAGGGATCGGGTGCATGCAGATGAAAGGACTAAACCTGAATATTGTGGACTAGCCAGTCATTGAAATAATGGAGACTCAGTAGTAATCAGTGGTAGGCTGCTACCAATCCCATGATCTGGGTGTAGAAGAAATTCTGAATGGCAGAACCAGAAATGGATAAGCTTCCTGGTCTATGCAGAACTGGACGTATTGGTGACATGGAAGATCGGGATGTGTAAATAGGCATTCTGACAATCACTCAAGACCACTCAATCAGACAAAGTGCGTTACAGATGGAGGTGATGGTCTCCATCTTGAAAGGTTCCTCCAGAAACAGTGGGTTTAAAGGGGAGAGATTGATTATGAAACAAAACTTTCCGCCTTTCTTGGTGAACAGGACGATTTGGAATTAGAATGCAGAAGACTGTTTAGAACCCTCTGAACTGCCCCTTACACTGACGCAATGTATATCAACCATCAGCATCGTCTCCAAATTTTGAAAATGACTCCTGGATTGGTTGTTGTTGGGTTTAACTCCATTTTCCAGCACATGATAGGCTATACATGGTGGCCAGTATTAATGGTGGAGGAAGAACCCCGGAAAGAACCACCGACCAATAAGAAGCTACTGGCAAGCTTTCTCACATACCCACATTGGCCAAACCCGAGACTCGAACACATGCAGACAGAGGTGAGATGGCAGTAATCCATAATGGAGAGTGCTTTAGACCCCTTGGCCACTCTGGGCCCCTCCTGGATTGGTAACATAGGAGTCAACTGATTCCAAATATAGAAATGCTTGTGGGAGCTATGCTTAAATGCATGACAGTAACATGATATCAATATGTTAAACAGTACACTTATAGTCTGACCAAAATACAATATATAAATGCACACAATTAACATACAAGATCCAAGACCAGGCTTAATAGGAAATTGAGAAAATCTAAATTTTGGTCAAGGCCATGGGTTTGTGTCCAATTGTGATTTTTGAGTCTCATGATTATGAATTGCAAGTTTTTTGTTGATTTTGTGTTGTATAACTTTGGAAAATTTACCACTCATTAAAGGATGCAAGAAAGCGACATCTCAACTTGGTCAACTGAAAAATTCTGGAAAAAAATACATTGAAAAATGTGGCTGGCAGGAAAAAATTTGGGGCTCATTGGGATCTAATCTACTAGAACATATAAACTTAGTTTACATCATGCTTTGAAAATGTAACAGAATATCTTGGATTAGTATGCTAACAGGAAAAATGGCCTTGGGAGTCTGAGTGGTCTAAGGCACATGCCTTTAAAGGTCACTGAAATCTCACTTTTGATCACATACGTTCAAGTTGCTCAGCCAACGCGAGCATCTGAAAAAGCCAATAGCTTCCCCAGTTCTTCCTCCACTAGATGGCTCTGAGTGGCTAAGTGGTCTAAAGCACTCACTGTTACAGGTCACTGACAGCGTTCTTTTGCATACCAAGGCCCAGCAACGTGGAATGAATTGCCCACTGAACTTAGACACAAAGACACAGTAATCACATTCAAGAGTGCTCTCAAAACTCACTTATTTCGACTGCAAGAACAAACTTAAAGACCTAATAATGTTTCCTACCTTAAATATTCTCAGCATGTTTTTTTATGTTTCCTAATTTCATGGTGTTTGTTTCTGTAATCATATCATTATATGTTTTTTATCTTACAGGTGTTGTCTAATGTTGTAAAGCGCTTAGAGCTTCTAAAGATTAGGCGCTATACAAAGTCCTCATTATTATTATTATTATTATTATGTCACCTCTGTCTGTGTGGGTTCAAGTCTCTGGCTCGGCCAGTGTGGGTATGTGAGAAAGCTTGCCGGTAGCTTCTCATGGGTTGGTGGTTCTTCTGGGGTTTTCCCAGGTTCTTCCTCCACCAATGATACTGATCGCCATGTATATCTTGTGCTGAAAAATGGCGTTAAACTCTACAGCAAGAACAACAACAAATCTTCCTCCACCAGAAATACTGGCTGCAATGTATAGTGCTGAAAAATGGCAGCTGTCATTGCATCCATCACTGACTGCAACATGGAAAAAAAGTGCTTCAGAAAACTAACTGCTGCAAATCTAAATCTAAGAAAGAAAAAATAGTTATCTAAGTTTCTTCTCACAAATTTGTTCATTACTTCCCCTGACACAGTTCATGACATGTATAATGGCAGTTACCATTTTTTGTTGTTGCCAAATTGATCCAAGATATTTTATCCAATATATTCTCAAACCATATTAAATGTATTTAAAAAAATGTTTATATATATTTCAAAAGACTAGGTCTTGCTAAACCTAAATTGTTTACTTTTCAAAACCTCTTCAAAACGCAATGTACAACAATTTAAGCCTTACATGTTCATGCAATATGATCAACTTCTGTGTCAAGTTAATTATAATTTATGCTTGCAATTATGTTTTAATCAACAAGATTCCCGAGATTCCCCGCTAAAAATGTACACATAAAGCCTGATATGGACCAAATTCCACGCATTTGAAACCCAATTATAAGCAAATTATTACGACATGGAGATTTCAAGCCTGATAGCTAGTAAATAATTATTTCACTCTTTCAACCTGTAGGAGGAGGAAAAGAGGGATTATACCTTTGTCCCTGTCACCCATTTTTAAAGGTAATATGTTCTTTAAATTTATGTCTTAAGCAAAATCATCATAGATCTTTCCTAAACCAATAAAGAAATATTTAATCATTTTTAAAGTTTAGTGACGCATGTTTTGTCTCAATTATTTGGCTCAAAGGTTAAAGTAAAACAGCTGTCTTAAAGGACGAGTTTTTAAACATTCCATTTTCACCTCTACACACAACTCCTTGCTATTTTCCCACATCTGCCCTATTAAGGATGAGGGAGAGAACTGACTTGCTGTGCCATAAACTTCAACGTCCACCTGGATCTTGGATATCTTACATTTTTTAGATTCTGACCATAATGTAAATGTGTTTAATGCATTGATGGATAAACAAATGGACAGAACATCAAAACCATTGAAACATAATTCTGAATAGCTAAGTAGACATTCGGACCATCAGTCTAATAATGAACCAATGTCTGGCTGAAATAGCTTGATGGTTTGTGAATTACCGTATATACTTGCATATAAGCTGACCCACAAACTGAACAGGTATAAACACTAAAGAGTGCATGACCTGCATGTAACCTGACTTACAACTATGAGGCATCTCAAGATGCACCAAGTAAGTTCTAAATGCATTTATTTAAGCAAACTTGTATTTGAAAAAATCACATGTATACTTATCTCGTTACATTATGTGTTCCATTTTCATTTCTTCTAAACAAGAAAAGTTCTACATGTTCTGTTGTATCACCTGTGAATTACTGCTGTGACAAAATAATTATTTTAGAATAAAGAATTCGCTTCTTCACTAAACAGAATGTTAAGTTTAAAAATTATTCACGTAAATTAATGATTTTTTTCCTCTACAATAATAAGAAAAATAAAAAATTAAACCACAACAATAAAATCATCCACAATTAATTTCAATCCCAAGAATGATCACTACGAATGCTTTAACTCCATATGCTATAGCTCCATTCCCACAAAAGAAACTTACACAAGTGAACACCTGGGCTTTTATACCGAGTACCATAGCTGTTAAAAGCGTTAAAATTAAAATAAAAAACGTAAAAAAAACCATATTTTTTCTCAATAAATAAAAAAAAAAAAAAACGTTCCAGTAGATTTTAGCAACACAAAAATCAATATTTTACTTATTTACACGCTACATACCAGTTTTAAAGTTTCAGTGATACAAATATGAAAAAAGGTCAAAAATTTTAAACCGTAGTCCAGATAACATTGAAATTTTTTCACTCAATGTCGTTATCACCATCTGACTGATCTGACCACTCTATGGTTTCCTCCATATAATAACCTGTATGGCCGATGATTAAAAAAAATGGAAGTACCAAATATAAAAAATGCAAAAAACAAAAAACCTTAAAAAACACATTTTTCGAGGTAAATTAAAAAATGAAAAAAACGTTTTTATCATCTATGCCAAATACATCAATGTTAAACTGGTATAGTTACTGGTCAAAATTCCGTGTTATCACAAGCCAGTTTTAGTAATTTTTTTTATTAACTGGCCTGTACTGCTGTCACAAAACGAAAGACAAATTCGCTGACTATCAATATAGGAGACACCAAACACAAAACTTTTCATTGTGTGGAAAGTTATGTTTGTTAGGCTAAAACACAAAACTAAACTTGATTGATGTTGATCTTAGTTGATCTCTATGAGAATTTTAGCCTTTATTATTACCACTCTTCGTGAATATGTAAATTATGATGATTATGTGCCTTGTACAAATAAATGTGCATACCTTTTTAAAAATATTAACTCAATTTGTAGGATGGCTTATATCATTGAAAATTAGTAACTCGTGAGCGCATGATTCAACGTAATTGAAACAGCTATTAAGGACTAGCTGAAACGTTATCTGGAAGAATGCAATTTGGTCAAAACAATGAATAAAGCAAAATCTGCATCTATGTTTGGGAATAAGTAAGGATTTAAGTGACGCTATGCATGCTTTGCACTGTGTAAGTACTGTACATTAGAGTTCAGCATGGCCTCCCTGGTAAACTCAACCAGCCCACGAATTATGAAGTCTGTATTTACCTTTACTTAACTTCCTGTTGGAGAAATCAGAAAATATGCACATGCAAAATAATAACAAAATCAATCATAATACTTTATAACAGTTTAATAATTGTTGAGTCTCCAAAAGTTACTTTTTATACAGGCCTATGTCTTAAAAATTATTATTTCCTGTCCCAAGATTTATAGCCAACCCCCTTCTTCCAGGCCTTTATTTTTTCCTAAATTATTCGGCTTTTTTGCAAGTATATACGGTATGCCATTGAAATAGAAATGTTTATGTACAAAGAGATGGATTACTAAAAAAAAAAGACTGATGAGCATACCAACAGCAATCTCCACATCCCCTTTTTCCTACTGTTCTCCATATTACATACCAGGGTGATAATTAAGGATATATATATATATATATATATATATATATATATATATATATATATATATATATATATATATATATATATATATATATATGATTTTATACCTGGAGTTTCAACTCCACCTTTCAATCTTTTACAATCTGTTCACATCTGACTTTATTGACATTTTTAAACCAACTGCTCAGGTGGGAAACTTTTGATCTTTCATGTGGAAAGACAGTTTTTGCCAAGGTGACATGGGTGTTTGAGTTACAATGCAACACAGACCCAATAGCTATTAGTAATCAGATAATTATAGCATAAATCAAGTCCCTAATGCATCATGGTATACCTGGAACACTCAAGTGGAAAATGGGAAAGCTGAATACCAAAGAAAGGTGAGTAAAAATAAAATGGTCACCGTTAACAATCTAAGAGTAATTTCACTTCTTACGACATGAGTCATGTATACTGCAAGGTTTTGTACAAGTAATCAGCAATCGGTATTTAAACCAAATTTATTTAAAAGAAGTGTGACTGAAGAGACATACAATTAACCCCAGCTCTAACGAGTCATCTTATACGACAACATGGCCCCATCTAGAAGTTACCCATGACACAACACACCATACAGATACAGCATAATGCACTGGGATCATATTAAATTTGATGTAGAAATGTTAAATAAAACATGTTAAAGCAAAACTTAGCCAATAAGGCGTCTACATACTGACACCATGGCATCACCCTGTAACCTGACTTAGGGGTAGGAGCAGTAAAATCCATAAGGTGAGTTGTCAGTCAGTATTCCCACTACTTCAGGGGGTGCACAACCTTTCTCGGCCAAGGGCCAGAATGCATTTTCTAAGGCCGCTCGAGGGCTGCAAACACTAATTTCTTTAATATAATTGCTGTACATGGGCCAGATTTCTGTGTTGTTTTAATTTTCTCTAAGGGCCAGACAAAACATGTTTGTGGGCCGGATCTAGCCCATGGGCCAGGGGTTGTGCACCTCTGCACTACTTTCTCTGAGTTTTGTTTTTTATCCAACAGATCACTAAAATGGGAACACAACAAAAATTATGTGGGTGCCCAGTGTTAAGAAAATAAAATCCTTTGTTATGTATATCTATATTTTTTGTAGCTCCTGGTATGTGATTTTATCTATTTTTTTTTGTATATTTTTATTCAAGGGTGTTAATTGTACAAAATATCTGAAGTTAGTTTTGCCTACCGGACTTGAATCTGTTAAAAGCATAATATTTCATAGAATCTATAAATAGATGCTTATGTATATGTTGACAATTATTAATCATAAGCACAAATTTAGCAGAATTTTCTTGGTAGCTAGAAAGACTTAACGTATATTTAATTTAAATTGTGTAGTAAACTTTTGTCCATGATTGCCAACTGCACTTGAAGATAATGGTCATTTGTATAAAAAAAAAAACAGGTACAAACAGTTAACTTTTATCCAATATTTTTGATTATTAATAGGGCATTTGTGAGCTTGGAATATTCTAGAAACAGACCTGTTTACAATGTGGCTCTAATTTTCCATTAGAATGACTCCCACCTGGATGAAAATTAAAATGCGTAAAAAAAATAAGGACTTGGTAAACAAATAATTCGTTCCATTTCACTTATGTTGTAATTTGAGAGGAACTATTTATTTAAACTGTTCAGTGGAATCGCCAAGTGCTCACTGGCTTTGGATTAACACATTACTTTTAAATTATTGTGAACTCTAGTCATTCTGGATAGCATCATTGTGGCAAATCAGGCCATTCACAACTATGGAATTCATTCAGAACCTTCTATACGTTCAACTTATGATACAACATTTAGAATTATTTGTGATTTAATTCAGAATACTGCATGTGTCTCTTTTCACTTTCTAACCTGCAAATTGTTTGCTGATTTTACTTAATTGTTGGTTTTGACTTCTTTTTGTAACATATCAAGACCTATAGTAGCGTCCGACTACTTGATTGAGAAATTTTACTAGTATTGCTGTATCTTCATTAATCCTTCCAACAAAACTAACTGGCAACAAATGAAATTTTACAAGCCATCATATTATTGAAATTATGAAAACTACTACCAAATTCACAAAAACCAGGCACGAGGATTAACGTTAATTTTGCACCCTGATGATGTTATATTCCAAACATAACGTGAGTTGTTAATGGAAAGAGAACTGTAGAAAACAATATACTTTAACCAACAAAAAGAATGTGTCCCCCATTCTATGTCTGACCCAAATGACCTTAACAAGAGGCATCAGTGACCAAAAGAAAGAGTGCCCAATAATGTTGTATCAAGTGACTCGTACACATCAAAAAAAACAGAAATGCCCCTAATGACAAAACTAACGAAAAACTTCAACGTGTCAACAATGTAATATTTTACCCTATGACCCAACCCAGGGATGGAACCCTCAAGCTGGAGTGGTACTGAGAGAAGGGGTGTTTATGATGATGTTCTGTTCCAAACATTAGGTGAACTGGGGTAACAGAAATAAAAGTGACGGGGAAAACACCTTGTGTCCTCATTTCAATGCCTTAATTCTTCAAGAAAGGGAGTATGTGATGAAGTGAATCAGAATCAGACAAGGAGTTACTGAGCCATAAGTATTTAAAAATACACTTGAACCAAAACTGATCACAGACCTAACAATTCACAAATCGACAGCCCTAATAAAATTCTTTGCAAAATTGAGAGAAGCCCAAAACATATATTCAACATGTACTCAACAAACTAAACATTAGGTATCTAAAAGACGTGTAGATTGTGCATGAAGTCCATGTAAGAATAGGTTGCTATTCCTATCGTCAGAAGTGGACAAGATGTCAGATTGTGATGTTTTCGTTGTTTTTTTAATTCTAGAATAGTGGTTCCAAACCTTTTCTAGTATGAGGAAGCCTTCTTTCAACAAATTTTGTGCGGCCCATTTCCCATGCTAATAGTTTTAATTTTTATGCCCCCTTGAAATAACCCTGCATTTAACAACATCAATACGCTGGAAGTTCACATCAATTTAGTTGAAATTAATCAGATGATAAGCACAAATTTAAAAATGAAGTGAAAACCTAAATGACATCACTGTATCGGAGGATGTTTTCACCTAAAGAATTTGTCAAGATGGCAAACAAATTTGAAACACAGTCATCTCCTCACTTACAGTTCAACGTAAAAGTGAATTCATTCATTTTCTTCAGTTTCAGATTTTGTGTCTCTTTTCACAATGGTTATTTTTGTCTGAACTTAACTGTATCAACCAAGACATTTGTACCCTATGATAAATAGCATATTCAGGGTTTGTCAAATCTTGTAACAATGAAAACTTGAGAAAAAAACTCAACCTGTTTATCTCTATTTTGCAGTCAAGGAAATTGCACATGAAGTCTTTCATGGCATTAATCTGAATTCCCCTAGATGATTCTCAATGTTGAATTTAATTTGAAATTTGATGCCTTTTCTCTTCATAAAACTAGAGATAAATAAATCAACTATAATTTACGTCTCTAATTTCAAACACAACAGAAACATTCTACCATCAAATAATCACAAAATATAGAATGTTTATCATCTCTGTAATCACATTTTCTTTACTGCTTCCCTTTAAAAAAAAGTTGAATTTGTTTTAATTATTGCACAACAATATGGTCTTGTATTCATGCAATCTTCATCACTGAAATCAAAACACAGGGCCCTTCAATTTAAAAAATCCCAGCTTGAGAAGCTGGGATAGGCAAAGATTACTTTCTGCTACTGAATGGACAACTTAAATATTTCTAACACCAAACCCCTCATATAATAAGAATTCGCTCCCAACAGCAAGCAAATACAAAATGTACTAAAGAACACGAATAAAAATGACCATCTCTTCTTCCTCAATCTCAAACAGTGCAAATAATTCATTCATTACAAACTCAGCTGTATTGGGGAGGGGGGACAAAAAACAGCACTTGTAAAATAGTCAGGGCACACTAACCTGTGCTAAACTTAAAGGATGATTTTGTTGGGTTCTACATCACTGCCATTGTTTATATATACACTGCTAAAGAATAGAACACTATCTACAAACAATCACAAAAACAACTTTTCCCATTGGGCTTTCCAGCATCCATAAATTATATGAAACTAAGAGATGCTACTTTGCGCACATTATTGGCTATTACAATGCAGAGGCAAATTGCAAGTGAAAGCAACTGAACTAAAAAGTGATTGGCTTCCATGAAAACAGTATTAACTCGTGAACCCCTGGAGAGTCTTCTCATTTGTGCCTGAAATAGGGTAGGTAACGCAATTTAGGATTACTTCTGAATAAATCCAACTACATCTGCTTTCAAGAGATTTTCGCTTAGCTGGATGCCTAATTGTGTTGAAGATGTTCTATTTGATCTGGCTGTATCACTCACACGTGTGCACTTTCTTTTTCTTTCATTCTAGACCCATCAATTTCATGTCCTGGCCATTGTTTAATCCAAATCTGAAACTCATCCTACTTTTTGCAAAGTTTCACCTAACCGTGTGCAGTTTGGACTTACCAGGGCTGCTTTCAATCTCAAGCCAAAAAGTCTAAACTCAAGTTCCGACAACCAGTAATATTTTACCTAAAGCTTGGGTCTCAAACATTACATTTTTCCTGCTGTAATCTTGTAATGCAAGAAGAAAGTCAACAATTTGGTATGATTGTAGAGCTACATTTGTCTACTTTTCTGTAATACCAACCAATTTGGTGCAACATAAATGTTGACAGTGCATCATGAAAAATAGTCTGTGACAGTGTTTTAATTTATGATACCCCCAAGCAGGTGATTGTAAGTGTAAAGTTCTATAGAGATAATTTCGCAGTACATTCTGTTGTTGTCAGCATGACACATAACCATTTAAACTGACATTTGGGCTAGACTCGCAATAAATTGCTGACTGCATTAGATGGAATCTGTTCTGTTTGGGGCGTGAACTGAATTTTAATTAAGAGTTCATTCGATAACAGTATGACAGATATGTCAGTGTGTAAGGTCATATAACAAAAAATGGCAGAGTTGAGACAACCCAGAGCAAATTTTTGGGGGAAATCTTTGAAACAGGTGTCATAGAATGATATTTTCCAGAACAGTTATTATTAAAGGTGGACTAGAGAGGATTATTCAGACTTCGATGGAAGTGTTCAAAGTTTTTGGCAGTTAGAGAAAGTAAGTGAGGCAATACCATTGTGTTTTCCCAAATAATCCTGCCTGGCCAAGATAAACAAGGGGGCATATGTTCGTAGACAGAATTCAAGGTTGTATGAAGTCTAAGTTCTGCGGGAAACCAGAATTTCACTCCAAGAAAAATTAAGTAAAAAATTAATAAGTAATTTCTCTTATAAAATAAATCATCAAAGGGAAAGGGGTATGGAAATTTGAGACACCTGGAACCAGAGAATGTGTGTGTGTGTGTGTGATTTGGATTTTTAACATAGCTTTAAAAAAAAAACATTCATATCACTATGTCGTGTGGTAGTTTATAGTGATATCTAGTAATACGGCATCATGCCAAAGACATTTAGCATGATGTCTCACCCAGTCACATTATCCTGACATCTGGCTGACCAGTCCTAACACTAACATCTTAATGCTTAGTGCCTAGCAAGGCAGCTTTTTAAGTACCATTTTTATAAATCTTTGGTATGACTAAGCCAGGGTTCAAATATGCAACCTCCTGCATCTCAGGCGGATGCTATAACCACTAGGCCAACAATGTGGTCTGGAGCAAGAGAAAAGACAGAGATAATTCTCTGATGATAAGCAATCAAGAGCTTGGGAAAACACAGATGTATTGCCTCAGTTGCATACAATACGTTCATTGATACAAGTCTCTAACTGTTTGTTGAATTCATTTGTTTTAAAAATAGATCTGGAAACAAATGCCGAGACCAGATTTTCTTTAGGCAACAAAAACCGGAGTTTTTTTATTTCACCTCATTAGATGTAAACTCAACCTGACCAAACAAAATATAGATGGATGAACCATTGCAAAACTTGGGACCAGTTTTGGATGTGGAGAATATACAGATCTCACAAGTTCAGTACCTATCAACTCTTTACCTCATACAGCAAAGTTACCCAGTCAGGGCACTATAAATAGAACACCTCTTACCTATTCGACTCCATATGCATTGGCCTGCCTGTTGAATGTTAGGCAATGTAGAATATGTTACGTTTAACAGCAATTTGAACCATTTTACATTTTTGGTACACATCTATTATGTGTGGAAACATTCAAGAGTCAAGTCCGATTGTTATAGCTGTGTAATTATTATTCACAGAAGGATTTTTTATGTCATTTAAAATCTTGAGAGAACTCACTCACCATCAAGCCAGTGATGCTGCGTGACCAACCGTAGCTGCCATTTTGCATACTCGAAATTTACAAGTTTTTTGTCTGCATCTACATCACTATGTCATCTGAATTTGATAATTTATAAAAACGAATTGCTGCCTACATCAATATCAGAGCCTTTACCTAAGTTATTTAAGTTTTCATAGTTGTGATTCTAATCGTGAAAACTTTGTAAGTACTGAATGAAATCCGCAACCTTCATTTTGGAGAGAGGAGATTATGACCCAGTTACTTTAAATAGCGGATTTCGACCAAAGCATAAACAGTGACCACGTGATCTTACGTAATTGTTATTCGCAGAAATGAATGTAGTATCTACTAGGGGGTTTTCCCCCAAAGGTGGTGCTGCAAAAACCCGCTTAAAATGGCTGATGTTTACAGCAGGCGTTAAAAGGTGCTTTCATGCAAATGAAGTAGAGGCGTCAAAAGGCGCTTCCATGTGAATGGAGTAGAGGCATCAAAAAGCACTTGCATGAGGTAAAGGGTTAAATAAAAACAGGTCCAATACAGCAACAAAAAAATCCCGATCATCAGCCATTTGTTCATCCGCGCGCCAAGGAAATAGCCACATCTGAGTATTTAGATAATTCTTCTGTTTATACATTAACAATTAACTTGTACCTGTATATAAAGACCACCTGCCCAAACAGAGCACTTTAAGAAGGATTCTGGAGTGGTAGTTATAGTCTGATTTGACTGTATTTATGGAGATGTCAACATTACACTTGCAGCAAAATAAACAATAACTTTTACATTTGAAAGTGATTTTGTAATGATGCAATTATTTAACTAATATCTATTACAGAGATCTTATCTAATGTTGCAATACCACAACAGCTTAATAAAACAAAAGGAATAGTAAACAATTTAATCGTACAAAATAAAAATAAAGTAGCAATATCACGACAGCTTAACCCTTTAAGCCCCGATCCTGTCTGTAGGCGTGATCCGGTTTCTGCATTCAATGGCCGATCCCGCCTGTAGTCGTGATTTTTTTACTGCATTCAATGGCCGATCCCGTCTCCAAGCGTGATGAATGGGTGTTAGATTCAACGTCTCTGATTGGTTAGAAATGGGTTTATTCCAAGAACTAACAACTGTTAAACCAATCAGAAATGATTTTACTTTCATTTGCGGAAATTTGAATTGTTCAGAAGCTAAGGGCTCCTGTTTTGAAAGCGGTTTAACTACACGTGTTCTGGTCATGAAAAATCATAAATGATGGCAGACGTAAGAGTGATTTTTGAGAGCAAAAATGAGGAGTTTCTCGGGTTTGATCTTGAAAATACTGAGCAAGCTGAGGAAAGATATGTTCGGCAGTTGGATATTTTGTGAGATTTCGATTCGGACATAGAAGTTTCTGAGATTGAATCGTCCGAAGATGAGGATGCTGACAGCAATGATGATCGAGTTCTTGCGGATAAACGTTGCACATAATTTTGTAAATTCTGTATAAATAAGTCGTGAAAGACTTGGACAAATAGGGAAAAAAAATACATCACTGTGTAGACAAATTCATTTGCAATAAATGGTGAAACTTTCTTGGATTTTAATTGGATATAAGCAGAGAAATTAAGGTAAGAGTGAATGCATGTGCACGATGTTTACAAAATTTTTCAAACAGGTAAAAACTCTGGGGTACACGCAGCTAGACACAGCTTAGCGCTGCTGGGGCATAGCAGCAGTGATACTGATAACGGGTCTGGGGCTGAATGAGTTAATAAAACAAAAGGAAAGGTAAACAATGTACGCATACAAAATAAAAATAAAGTGTTGCCTCTGCTGCATCCCACCCAATCCTTATGACGAAGATCTGTTCGTAGTTATAAAAATTTATTTTAAAAAATTTCAAAGTTACATACTCTTCTAAAAATGATATTATTACAGTCAGTGGGTCTACATGAATATTCTGATGATCATGACCACAATATGTTCTAATACATTTCACAGCCGTAATTACTGACAACTGCAACAGTAGATGCATTCACAAAAATCTGTCAATTACACTATCATCCAGCTGCAAGTCAGAAATGCCAATAATGCTTCAAAAAATTATGGAAGAATTAAAAATTATCGATATACGTATCACAAGATGATGACCATAATATGTACCAGGTTTCATTGAGATCAAAAAACAAGAGGCCCTCACGAGTCTGATTTACTCTTTCATTATGTACTAGTCCAAACGGCAAATTTAGTAATTATAAAAGTAAAAAAAGGTGCTCCAGATTGAATGACACCAACATCACATTAAATTGCAGCTTTTTGGTAGATGTATGAGGTTTCCTAGATGTTTAATTGAGTTTCTACTTTGTGTAACTTTGATGAACTAAATGGTGCATTTGTGTCTTCTGTATCAATGTGAATGGTATACATTCTAGGATTCAATCCAATTTGTCTGACATGGTAAAGTTGTTAAATAACGTTTTTTAAATATATATTAGTATCAACAGCCGTACATGATGGGAGCCATTTATTATTTGTTGGCTTTCCATCCCTCTGCAATGGAAGCCACCCCTCAACTTTAACAAGGACTGCCCTAAGAACCATTTATATTGAGTTTACTCAAAATTGGCAAGACAATTTTGAAGAAGTTTAAAATAGGTCAACTGCAAATTTCCTATGAATATCAAATACAATTCTGATATACTTGTTCACAAGATCATGTGCTAAATAGACAGATTGATATACAATGATTAATACATAATTCTGCTCACCATTGAGGTAGGTGTATAAAAAAATGTTTCTGCAAATAGTCTAACAAAATTACCTACATACATAACAAAGCATACAGAAGGCTTTGGCATCTGCTGTATCCAACCTGTATCCAATATATAACTTGGTATATTTTAAAAATATATTTTCAATTTACATCTGGGCAAATTTGGACAGGGCAATATATAAATATTTGGTGGCACATCATCTCCCCTCATCGGGATTTCTGGCTACGGACTACAAAGTACCTGATTACAATGTATTGGTTTAGTCTCCTTGGAACTCTGAAGAGTTCATTGTTTTCTGGAAGCTAAACATCTGCATCTAGCTAATTTTAAACATAAACAATTACTGCTCTGATCCCTGGTCATCCCTGGACAAGTGATGTCATCTACTTAAGATGTCATATTATACACATATCATGTCTGCTGAAAATTATTAGTGATTGTTGCTATTATTAATGGAGAGAAGTATTAACTAAATGTAAATATTGCCATGGAAACAAGGCAGGAAAATAATCATGGCATTTTTTTTCTCAGTAATGTAAAATTAATGGATTTCACTGTGGTAGTATCATATTGCAGGCTATTATGTAATTACCTCTACAACAAAGAATTACCCACGATCAATAAATCAAACTGACTTATAAATAGTTTCCATGTACTGAAATCAAAGGAAAGATTAATTTAACCAGTATGTCTACTACAACCATTGCTAAAAAAGGCTGAAAATTTGTTTGGCATTTGTCACATGGATTTTCTTGCATAAAGGTACACAAAATTATGTTTTATTATAAACCAGTAAAAAGAATAAGCATGTGATAGTCCTTTGGATGGCTTTGACATATTCATACTCATTATCTAACATGTTCTTCCCCCCCCTCCCCATTCAGAACAACACATCAATGCTGTTTTCTATAAAATTATATATAGTATCCCCTCTCTTATACCATGTAAATATTTGCAGCTTTAAATTTTCATCAAAAAGTCATTTACAAAAGTTTCATTCCATGCATCTAAAAATGCACAGACATCATACCTTCTAAATATTTCCAGCTTTCAAGCATGAATAAAATAAGACTTATAAAAGTTTAATTCAGTACATCTAAAACTTGTGATGCATGGACATCACAGAAGACATCTAAATAGTTCAAATCTGGGTGTGTGATATGGAAATATGGATTATACATCTGTATCAAACCACAGATAAGCTGCACAAGATTAAATGGGTATGTACTAAAATACCGTATATACTCACATATAAGTCCATTCGAATATAAGCCGACCCCCAAACTGAACAGGTATAAACACTAAGAAGTGCATGACCCACGTATAAGCCGACCTACAACTTCAAGACACCTCAAGATGCACAAGGTAATTTCTGAAATCCATTTATTTAGGCTAACTTATATTTTTTTTAAATTACATGGATACTTATCTCGAGGTTGACGTGCATGATTATTAACCCTTTCTTACTTGTAATGTAGATATTATTATTTGGATTATCTCGTGAGTTTAGCTTGTATGCAAAATCGAACAAAGTAGGCACTTTTAACGAGTTTTCTGAATGGTGAAATTTATATACAAAATTGCGGAGTTTGAGGAAAGTGAGTGAAGTGTTAGATTTTAAATTATCAGAGGATTTTACCAATTTTGACCTTGTAAAGTTGGATGAAAATGAGAGAAGGCGTCTGGAGAGGCAATGGAATGTGCTTGTGGGTGACAGTGATGACGATGAAGAGGACTTTGAAGGTCTTGAACCAGAGAAAGTGTACACTCCACGTAATTTTGTTTGGACGAAGTTGGAAAACCAAAGAGATTTGTTTCAGTTTTCTGAGAGAGTTGGACCCACCCGAGTGTTAGATGGCTCCAGGACAGCTTTGGAATATTTTCAAATACTCTATTCAGATGAAGTTTTTGGAAACACTGTCCATCTAACAAATTTGAATGCGACGATCAAATGTGCCAGAGGCGATACAGGTGTGTGGACAGATCTCACCTTGGATGAAATCAAGAAATTTTATGGAGTTTTAATTTCTACCTGTCATATACATGAAAGAAAGACTTGTGTTGCTACTGGAATTATTCATGAGTACATCTAGGGTCAACTGAACAAGTTTTGGGAACTTTCTAAGTTTTCTAAGAAGTAAACAGATAATTACTTGTATTTTACCTGTTATGTTACCTGTTTGCACCGTAATTTAACAGTTGTAATAGATATGCACATTTTAGTCAATTAGTCATAAAATTTGATTTTAAACCTTGATTTTGACACCTAATCCAGCCAGATATCTTTAAAATTGGCAAAGTTATGTTATTTCAAAATCCACAAGTCATTTTGCTTTACAACTCCAAAGTTACTTATTGTTGAGGACTCTATGCCCCCAAAGTAACTTAGTGATGAAAGGGTTAAAAAGAAATGGTATAAACTTGTTTGAAAAGTAATTTATTTAATTTTCTGTTTTCTTATTGTTTCTAATTTAGATTTGTGTATAATTTTATCGAACAATGACAAGAATTTAGCAAATCACAAGTTGCTTTAACACTACCTCTTTCTTTTGACTCGATTGTTTGTTTATGCGTGATTGCACCGGACAATTTATATCAGTGCACCAGTAATTACATTTTTACTTTGCTTTAAAATTGTAAATACCTAACTCATTAAAATGTAATCCCAGCATGACAACACAACGGACAAACAATATGGTTCAATTCAATGCTCGAATTAGGCTACTAAACGTATTTAGATAATGGTACCACTGCATGTACATTGTAGGTTTGATTATGCACTGAATTAAGTACATCCCTTGGAGTCTAATCATGGGCACCATTGGGCTAAACTTTAATGATATCTCCAAACTACAATAATAAAGTTTCAGAAATATTGCTTTGAAAATTATGCTAGTATCGTAAAAGCTGAGTTGTAGTTTGCTTTGATGTAAGTAACCTTATACCATGCCTGTCAACTTTCAAGCCGGGAGGGAAAAAAAACTCCTGGGTAACTCCACGCCTACCTCCTGATTTCATATCTTTCGATTTTTGCAGAGAACTCCCGATTATTACATTACGTCTTCAATTTTCATTTCTTGTAAACAAGTCCTGCATGTTCTGTTGTATCACCTGTGAATTAAACTGCACAGAGCCAGATCTGCCACTGCATAGTGTACTGGCAAATATGGGTCTGTACAATTTGTTAGAAGTAAATAGTTGAACAAACAGCACAGACCCTGTTCTGCAGGCACATCATGTCATATCAAGATCTTTGTTGTTTGCAGTTAGACATGACCTATAAGTATATATGGTATAATGCAATCTCTATTTACATTATGTTAGATGAATAAACTTCATATTAAGGATGCTATAAAAAAAGTTTTTTTTTTAAAATACCAAGAACTCGACAAAATGCAGACCTGCCAACCCTGATGAGTGAGTCCTTCTCGGTAAAGCAGTTGATTTTCTTTCTCCATAAGACTGACCAGTTTTCAGTAAGGGGTAATAAAATGTCAATAACTGCTATGTAAAGCTAGAAAACAAAGTTTGATGCAGCGACGATTAACATTATCTTAAACTGAAAAGTTTGTAAAATACGTGTAGACTTATTTACCACTAGTACAGTTGCACAAACTTTAGTTCCAAAACATGTGCAACTCAATGGCTTATTGCTATCTCACAACCTGACGTAATTTTAGGAAATTCTTTTTCCATTTCACATTACGACGGCAATTATATCTCCCGCCATGAGACATACTCAAATTGGCATGTGATGTCCAATAAACATAAATGTGGCCTTTCCAGCTTTTATTCACAATAATCTGAATACTGCTTTCATTCTTCTGTGTTGATTATTAAAACTTTTTTGGAAGCTTTTTTTCCCCTTTCACCTTAAACATGCATCGCTTTCTGGACACCATTTAAAAAAAAAATATATAATCAACAATTTGATCATGCAGATGCTTTGCATGAACAAACAGGTGCAGTTTACAGCGTCTGGAATGCCGCTGTATACTTAGTCTGGTTCTCACAAATTTCACTAATTCTAATATGAAACCCAGATCCAAATCAAACACAGATGAACCAAATTATCCGGATTTTTTGGCAACGATAATTTTTCTGTAGTTATTACCTGTATGCTGCAAGTATGTATTTTAAGGGTAATTTTCCTAAGACTTATGGCAAAATCATAAGGGTTTGCAGGTCTGCAAAATGGCAACTTAAACAACTGCTACTAAAAGAGCAACTTCTGTACAAATCAAGAACAAAATTACATCACTGATTTTGGTTTATAACGTCAATTTTGTAATCTGTTACAAAGCAACATAAGATACACTGCAACAAAAATTACAAGTGATGAGTTACAAACCATAAGCTTGTGTGTCAATACTTCCACGAAATACTGTATATACTCAATTACCAACTGATTTGCCTTTATAATAAACTGTGTGAGACTAAACTTGTTTATGAGCATGCTGTCAAAAACCTGAATTGTCTTCAGGTACTATGAAATATGTATTCCCATCAAAAGAAATAAAATGTTTATAAACTAAAAATATGATGCCTACATTTATTTAAACATCTTGAAAGTTATTGCATGATAAATGGTTGTCTTCTGTTGAAGTTACTTAGTGCTGAATAGTAGTCTTTTGTTGAAGTTATTTGGTGTTCAATGGTAGTCATTCCTTGCAGTTACTTGGTGTTAAATGGTAGTCTTTCTCTTGTAGGAACTTAGTTTTGAATGGTAGTCATTCCTTGCAGTAACTTGTGGGATTTTTAATGTAGCTTTAAAAAATTTGAGTCATATTGCTATGAAGTCTGCAGTGTTTCAGCTTATAACAGTGTCTATCACTGGGGCATCATGCTGCAGACATGTGGCATTATGCCCACCCAGTCACATTATCCTGACACCAGGATGACCAGTCCTACCACTAACCTCATAATGCTGAGCACCTAGCAAGGCAGTGGTTAGTAATATATTTGACTCGCTAGGGTTAGAACCCACAACCTCCTGCATCCAAATCAGACATTCTAACCACTTTCGCCATCCGAGTGGTCTGTAGTTACTATATGAAGAATGGTAGCCTTTCAATTGTATTTAAATGGAAGTCATTCCTTGTAATTACTTAGTGGCTAAAAGATTAAAAGTTTAAAATATAAAGATAAAGCTGCAAAAGAACATTTTAGTGTGATCAAAGGAATACAAAATGAATGACAATGATAAAAGATTTAAAACTGTCCAAAGACTCTAAAAATCTGATATATAAACATCATTCTGGCAAAAAGTTTGAGATTTTATCTGGTGGTGCATCATCTCAAAATCCTTTAACCATGTTCATAGAAAAAAAAGAAGAAAAAAAATACTCCACTGGCAAAAGTCGTTACATTCAACAAAAATGTGTTCCACTGTCAGTGGACAATGACTTGGTATGCACCCTGGTCAAGGCTAGCCCTTCATTCAGCAGGTATTCGTAGGATGTACAAGTCAGACATGTCTGTGTGATTTGTTCTATATTAAGGTATGCCCTTTTCCACTGATGGGTTGATGTCCCAAAGTTTGTTTTATGTGGAGTTTCTGTTCAACAAATTTTGCCAGCTATAAAGAACATACCAAACTGTATACTGAAGATATGGAGTAACCATTTTTAACCATGCAATTGAAGATTAAAGTAACTTGTTATAGACAAGAACTTGCCTGCATGAGGAATTTGCACCATTTCTTCCCTTTTGAAGTCAATTGCCTAATGCCTTCCAAATTCAAATGAAGACATGAAAATTGTAATAAAATGTTTAAAAAGCATTCATGCAGTACAAAACAAAAGGCATGGTAAACTAATGGAACATTCCAAAATGACCTAAAAGATCTAATAAAATGCATACACCTAACTGGTATTCCGTTCTGAGGTATTTTTCTTACATTATACAGAATAAGAATGGTGTATGAACAGATGACAAGTTTATATCTGTCTGTAATTTGCATGCTAAAAATAGAACCAAGATGTCCACACGTAAAACAGCACCACCCTACGGCCAAGAGACCTTCCAAAGATGAAATGCATCAAGTTGATATTTGTATTTACTGAGTCCTTTAAAACACGTCATTTTGTTTAAATGCAAAAAATTCTTTAACAGTGGTTTAGTTGGCAACATAGGAACAAGTGATTGCAAAATGATCAACAAGTTGTCATGGAAAGGAAAAATTGTCAGCTTCGAAGAAAAAGTTAAAGTTATCTGACAAAATGAAAACCGAGAGAGTTCAAGGATCCTTTCATAAAAATCTGATGTTGGATGGAAACAATATCATGAATGATAAAGGCACTATTCTACAGAAATGGGAAGAGGGAATGGGTGGAGAAAGGACGATTATTAGCACCAAGAGATGTTTGTACACTGATTTAAATGACGTTGTTTTAATAATTTTGCACTGCACATGCCATGTACGTTCCACATTTCACTCACTGGTCAAATGATTCAAGAAAAGGCTATAATTTTGTCAGTTGAAATGGGACATGACTTGACCACAGTTACAGAGATTTCAAGTTCAACACAACATTAAGTGTTCTATCCCAATCTGCTAAGTCAATAAAGTTGTTGATATTGAAGCAAAAGTCTTAATGATATATGCAGGGAAATTACTCCAATTATATCTTTAATTGTGATGAGACTTTTTTTTATTTTTTTATTTTTTTTCAAAATTACCAATAAAGTTGATGGTACAAAAAGGGGCCACGTGTAATTGTGGAGAAAAGCAAAACAGAGATTTAAGTTTAGCTCTGTGACAAATATTCTGGTGAGAAACTGAGACCACTGCTGATTGGAAAATCACAAAACCCATGCTGCTTTAACTCATTTGGCCCCAGCACTGTTTTCAGTATCTCTGCTGATATGCCTCAGAAGCACAAAGCTGTCTAGCTGCTTGTGCCCCATAGTTTTTACCTGTTTGAAAACATCGTGCACATGCATTCACTCTTACCTTAATTTCTCTTCTTATATCCAAACAAAATCCATGAAATTTTCACCATTTATTTTAAATGAATTTGTCGACACACTGATGTAATTTTTTCCCTATTTGTCGAAGTCTTTCACAACTTATTTATACAGTATTTACAAACTTATGTGCAACATTTATCCGCAAGAACTCCGTCATCATCGCTATCAGCATCATCATCTTCAGACGATTCAATCTCAGAAACTTCTATGTCCAAATCTAAATCTCACAAAATATTCAACTGCTGAACATATCTTTCCTCAGCTTGCTCAATAATTTCAAGATCAAACCCGAGAAACTCCACATTTTTGCTCTCATCAAAAATCACTCTTCCGTCCACCATCATTTACGATTTTTCATGAACAGAACACGTGTAGTTAAACCGCTCTCAAACTTTAGCCTTTTGCTTCTGAACAATTCAAATTTCCACAAATGAAAGTAAAATCATTTCTGATTGGTTTAATAGTTGTTTAGTGCTAGGAATAAACCATTTCTAACCAATCAGAGACGTTGTATCTATCACATATCACGCCTGGAAACGGGATCGGCCATTGAATGCAGTAAACAATTCACGACTACAGGCGGGATCGGCCAATGAATGCAGAAACCGGATCACGCCTACAGACGGGATTGGGGCCGAATGAGTTAAAGGATATAGCCAGACAAATCTGACTTACAAACAAGACCAAGTGGAAAGCAAAGATGACAGGACAAATATTTGAGTCATGAATTTTTAAAAATCCAAATCAGTAGATGAAAGTGCAGGATAGAAAGATCCTGCTTTTCCTTGGCAAATGTTCTGCACACCCAAGAATGTATTTGTCAAAAGTAAAACTTTTACATTTTCTCCCAAATGCAACTTCAAAACAGTCAAAGTGATCTACAGGAAAGAGCTGCTGAGACATGTTTTGTTCCTGATGAATGATATATGAACTGCATCGGAGATAACACAACAGGTGACTCTGCTGGATGCACTCTAATGGCTGACATGTGGCAATAGTTGAAGCAAATTCAAAAATGCTTCAAGAAATGTAGGCTTTTCCCCAAGAGGTTTCAGGTGTACCAGAGGCAGAAGAGGAAAACTTGGATAAAGAGGACTATCTACCCCTTGTACTACATGGGACAAAACCTAAAGAATTATGTTCAGTGTGATGGTGCATTGGCTACAGAGAACACAGTGATGATGAGAGTGACACAGCATGTGATATCATAAACCAGCCCAACAGTGCATTACACTGCAAACTGTCATCTGCATCCACGGAATTGAAAGATTATGGCCTTGCTACAAGTAATGTTGAACTTGTGGACATAATTAGAAAAACAAAAGACATTCTTTAAAAAAGACAAAAGAAAAGCTGTGGAAAGCATGGGACAAACAACAGTGGACAAAGTTTTCCAAGCCTACTGATTCATATGAACATCTGTATTGTGTCCACTGGTGACAGCTGATAGGATCTGAAGTATTATTATAAAGACAGTTTTAAAATCATATTGATGGTTATTCATAAGTCTTTTTAAAATGACAGTAACAGTTTCACATCGATTTCACAACATGCATGTGATTTTTAAATGAAAGTCTTGTGTTTCAAAATTAAATGTACTTGTGATTTTCTGTAATTACTATTCACATTTGTGATCACCCTCTTGAAAGGCCACCTTTCTTATAAGGCCACTTCCCTGCTGCAGTATGGGTGGCCTTATAAAGAGACAGAACATTGTACTACCATTTCAAATGTGCCAGAAACATTGGGTATTTTAAGTAGCAAAATTGTTTATACTGATCATATGCAACATCATTCAACAGCAGGAGAAATATGCTGACAACACTCGACTAAATGCTTAAAACTGTTTTGCATAATTTGTAATTTTGTGTGACATATGTTCACCCAATGCATGACAAGGATGATCTGAGCTTGAACTATTAATGTCTACAGTAGAATAAAAAATCTAATATAAGCTGTCTGAAAATGAATATTTTCTTCTCATCTTTCAATTCATCTGAATGAAGAAAAAAACAAGGTCACTTAAACTATGTACAACAGGAGTATTATAACTGATATGTTGTATACCCACCAGCACTGAATAGTCAACTATGCAGGCATCAGTAGGACATGGTTGAGGGAGATTATTAATCAGTGTCTCAATAACCTCTACCTTTGGTTAAGGTATATAGTCTTGAATAATACTTGTTGGGCAGAAACCAGTTTACTTTTTAGACATATATTTATTAATGATTAGCCAAAGTGCAGGCCATGCACACAATGTTTGGCCAAGAACCTGGTCTAGAACAAAAGGTTATTCTGCAATATCCATTTCTTGATCCAGTGACCTTTAACTTTGACCTTTCAAACCTAAAACCAAAAGGCATCTTCTATACTTCAAGCATAAACACATCACAATCTTTGGCAATTGTGTATGGTCTACAAGAAAAATTGTGCATTTTTTTTCTTCTTTCCAAAACAGCCATCTTGACATCTGAGTATTTGAATCTGACCACAAAATTTGTCAGCTTTGTTATTACCATACATGCTTGTCACCTACTAACACAAGTAAAGAAACATGAGGTAAACCTCAAAATATCTGTGCCAAAACATTTTTCTTCTTTCAGTCAGTGACCATGACCTTTAACATTTTCACCCCCAAATCATTAAGTTTCTTCCTTAAGAGTAAACCATTCCAAGTTATGTTCCGGTGCCAATGACATTCTTGCACAAAATCATCAGAACTAATGTCATTGTGGTGAAAGTTTTTCTTTGATCTGTGACCTTGACTGCAGACCTGAAAATTGATAGGGCTGTTTTCTTATCCCAAGTTCAAACCATCCACAATGCTTGGCAACTATAGCTAGTTCTAAAGTATAGTTATTTTCTGCAAACCGTTTTTTTGAAAAGATGTTATGATATGCATTGTGATACAAGATGATTATCAATACTATACTCCTGTTTCTACCACAACAGTTTCAAGAATACAGGGTCTGGTTCTATACTGTTAGTTCTACTACTGATTTGAAGATAACAGTAGAGACCCCAATATTCCAATACATTATGTTATGCTGGATCTGAGACTACATTGCAGCTGGATAGGCAGAGGAACATTAAGCCTCAAGAAGGTGATTCATTTATACTGGAAATCTATCAATTTTGATTAATACCTGTAATGATTCTGCTGGGTAAATCAATATATTAACAAGTGATTGGAATTGATTTTTTTTATAGAACTTTTCATACCATCCTAAAAGTAATTACAGTGGTCAATTCAAATTATCCTTACTTTTAAAAAAACTAGGTATCAAGGTCCTGAATACTGCACTATCGTTATAAATTCTGGTTTTGAGACCTGATTCAATATGGTACTTAACTTTCTGGGAAAAGTACACACTTCAACAATGGTTGCCATAATAAACTGAGCCATTTATCGACAAATGGGATTGTCCACATCCAAAGTGGACTGTATTCAAGCTTAAGTGACCTCTTTTGAAAATGACCACAATGGGAGAAGCATTCTTCACACCACCTCTGAGTACTAGTGGAGTCACAAGTGGCCACAAAAGTGAAACTGAACAATTAGTTTGGAAAAAATTAGTCAAGCCCTACAGAAAACAAGTCTCAAGTTTCATGACCAACCCACTATTAAGCCTGCTGACCCTAGAAATTTTTCTAATTGTAACATAAAATATAACTTCATTCTTGATCCTTGAATGTTGTATCCTGTCCAGATTTCAGATTGTTCACATGTAACAGCATTAGACATCATGGCCATTTCATTGCTTACTACTTTGCCAAAATGTGACAACTAGCACTTAGGCTAAAAAGCATAATTTAATAATGGTTACATTTGCACGTAGTTTGGTATCGTCTAGAAAGCACAATTTAATAATGGCTCCATTTACACGCAGTTTGGTATCATAATTGTAATTAGCTTCAAGTTATTTCAGGCAAAAGCACATTTTTTCAAGTCATGATACTGTGCCTGCATATTGCACATCATGCAGACAAGGTCTTTTCTCATTAAAAAAAACCCCTGAAAGTTATACAACCATGTTCTTTTTGGAAAATGGTGGGAAACTAAAATAAATATTTCTGACCAACCAAATAATTTTTCATCCAGAAACCAGAAACACATTTTGTAGGCTTCATGATCCTAAGGTTTCCTAAAACAAAAGTAATGAATTAATGTGACTGGAAATATGAATGTTTAGTACACCTACTGGGGGTCAAACGATTAATTGATATCGATGACTCGATACTTTTGCCATATAGAGACACATATCAATACAGGTGGTGAAGAATCAATATGAAATTATACTTACCAAATGCAAGTTATTTTAATCTTCAGCAGTCATAAAGAATTATTAGTTGCTTGCCTTTTTATTCTTCAGATTGAGAATTCATCTAACACAGCTGTTGCAGGCACAGGCACATTTTTGTCAGTAAATATGAAAATACTATTAACAACACCATTCTACGAATTAACACCAGGTAATGTAGTTCATAATCTCTACCCCACTCAACAATTCTGTTAATTATTTTATCCCTCCAGCATGCTCAGCATAAAGGAGAGATCCCATATATGATCCCCATGAATAATGAAATACTTTACTTATCATTTAATAACCACTTTGAAGCAAAGCCTCTTTTGATTCTTGTCTATCTGGGGCAAATTTTAACGCTACACTTTTATTATGTCATGCAGTGAAATATAGTTCATTCCATTCTGATTCAAGGTTATTGTCCATGAAAGGTAGGAAAAAAAACTGTAATCAGAACTTAATGCAGCTTGTTAACTGTATGAAACACAGGAAGAATTGGCATCCAAACTCAACACCACTCTCTCAATAACTTGTGCCCTGACAACTTGCAAACCTGCTTATAACATGGGGTCAGGATTGGATCCCATCTTTAAATATGTGTGTGATTTGGATATTTCATGTAGCTTTTAAAAAAATTCAGTCATATCACTACAATGTCTGCAGTGTGGCAGTTTATAGTGATGTCTAGCAGTGGGGCATGATGCCGCAGACATGTAGCATCAATCCATGTAGAGGCTATGAGAATGTACCTAATCTAAATGCAACTAAAATCAATGTCTGGTCTAAATTCACTTGTACATGTCACTCCATTCATAAAATCTGTTAAGTATAAAAATACAAGTAATGGCCTTTAACTTGACCCCACAGTCAATTAGGTCTGGTTTTGGAAACTTCTTCACAAAAGTGGTGATATGCTGGTAGTTAGATCTGCACTATTTTTATTCAGAACCAATTAAGTAATGCAAGCAGCATCATAATAAAACCTATGTCAATGCAACCATTCATGCAAGAATAGTAGTAATGACATGATTTGCAAGATGGCTACTACAATCATAACAATAACAATAATAATAATAATAATAATGCTTTATTTATAGAGGGTGACTCATTAGTCAAGGACTATTCTCCCTTGAGGCCCTCTTAAGGAGAGTATAACAAGGCACATTATATGAAGATAGCAATAATTACTGTTTATGTTAACATGTTTAGTATTAAAATAGTAAATTCGATTTTCTATTAGAAGCACATACATGCTCATGATATCTCTTCTTAAATACTCTAATATTTTCAGCAGATTTTACATGTAGTGGAAGCTTGTTCCACAGAACTGTACCAGAGTATTGGAAGCTCTTTTTAAATTGCGTGGTTTTTGGTTTTGGTGCTAGAATGTTTCCTTATCATATTGATCTCAACTGGTAGTGTGTTGAAAAAGGCCTGAATAAGTCCTGAAGATACTCTGGTGCAGTTCCATGTAGACATTTATATAAAAGAACTGCCTTGTGAAAATCCTGTCATATATTGTGAGCCATTTGAGTTCTCTAAATAATGCTTTTGAGGGATTATCAATAGATGCATATAAAATTATGCATGCTGCTTGTTTCTTAAGTCTACAAATCATGTCAAGCTCAGATTTAGCACAGTTTCCCCATACATCTAACAATAATCAATTGTTGGAAGAACATATGACTTGTAGTATAGATTGTGAGTTTCCATGGGTAAATATTTCTTGATTCTGCTGAGTAGAGCAATTTTGGATGACAGTGTTTTACAAAGCTTATCAATATGGTCATTCCATAATAAATTATTATCTATGGACACACCTACAACCCTTTCATGTTTGACATTTTCAAACAGATGATTATGTATTGCAATATATTGCAAGAGACAGTTCTGGGTTCCCTGACTTGTGTAGTTTTGTGATGTCCCAAAGATCATACATTTAGTTTTACCTTCAGTATTTACCATCCTATTTTGTTGTGCCCAGTTTTGGACTCCAATAAGGTCTTAGTTTAATCTTGTTTGGATAACTTCAGTATCAGAACTAGATGTATACAAGGTTGCATCATCTGCAAACAAATCTGTATTTGTGGGTTCATTATTTAATGGTAGATCACTGATATAGTTAAGGAAGAGGAGAGGGCCTAAAACTGAGCCTTGAGGGCCCCCTGAATTAATAGTTTAAGTTTGAGAGCTAATACTGCCAATGCTAAATTATTGAGACCTTTGGTTTTGGTATGATCTAAACCAGTCTAAAGAAGGATTGTCGAACCTGTAACAGTTCAACTTCTGCAGCAGAATTTCATGATCAACAAGATCAAAGACTTTCGTGAAGTCAAGGAAAACAATCCTAGTCATATCCATTTCCTTCAGCCAAAGATCAATTAATTTGGTAAGTTCTGTTTGGCACAAGTGGTACTTTCTAAATTCTGATTGCATTTTATGAAATAGAGAGTATGTTTCAAAAAATGTATAGACCTGGATGGCTACATGCTTTTCAAATAATGTTGACAATACAGGTAGAATTGATATTGGTCTATAATTCCCTGGATCCTCCTTTTCTCCTTTCTTAAAGATAGCCATAACCTTTGCACACTTCAGTGTTTCTGGAAAATTACCACTTCTTATACTTAAGTTTATGATATGCATTAGTGGTGCAGCAATTTTAATAATTTGTGAACCAATACCATCCAATCCAAAGATTTAATAATATTCACCTTAATCAAAAACAAAAGCTTCACTAACATTAGCTATTGAAAAATAATTATCATCAGGAAATTTAGCTCTTTTAATGATAGAAGAGAATCAAGTTCAATTGGGATGTTAGTCTGGTTATGAATATTGTTACTGTAAATGCTTGTTAAGAAATTCTTTAACATTTCCACAACGTCTTGTACAGATGTTGCTATATCATCATTTTGCTTAAGTCTAGAGAGAAGACAACTGTTCTTGGGTGGGTTCAGCTCTTTAGATGCTTCCACAATGTCTTGGTACTCTTACTTTCATCAACAGCCTGTTTATAGTAGTTCTCTTTTGCCTTATCTATCAGGTGCTTAGTTTTATTCCTCCACTTTCTATAGTTTTCCATGCTTCCATAGTTGCCATGCTGAAAATCAAATTAGTACCATTTACATTAATAACCAGCTGTATGTTTTATGGTTCCGCACCCAGTTATTACAGCAATGCTGGCATACGGGAATGACAGTGCAAAGTATTTTGCTTTTCAACCCTTACAAAATAGGGAAAGTTAACATGCACATATTTTGTTTCATCTACTTAGATTGACATTTATGACATTTATATTTTATCACCAATGGAACACCATTTACTGTGAGAAGCAGACAGCTGATGAAAATATTGCTTGTGTGTGCTGGGGATATGTATTTGAATTAGCACCATGTATACTAATTTGGTCTGTCTCTGAATTTTCAGTATAGGCGTCGCTATTTTCTGAAGGTGCAATTGTGAAATTTTAAATATGAAAAATCTAAACCCAAGAGTAGTATGAACAACACCCTTTGTTAATAGTCCCCTGAGAACCAGCTGGGTATGGTTGACACCAGACCTTACTAATAGGTCTCAGTGACCTGTATCTTTGGTCAAGGTATCTGGCCCTTAACTAAATTTACTGAACAGAAACCATTATTTTCTTATCAGACCTAATACAACCATAGCCTTTGACCTTCAGACACTGTAATCGATGATTTTTTCTATTTCTCTAAAAGCAGTCTACAATGTTAAGTCAAGGAACATGCTCTAGAACAAAAGCTGTTATTCAGTAAAAACACATTTTGCTTTGAACTCAAATGATGAATACAATTTATTCTGAAAAATCTTTTTTTTTTCTTTAATTCACAATAACCTTGATCTTTGACCTCTTGACTCCCAAAATCAAAATGCCTTATCCAGTCTGCAAGTACAGGCCCTCCAGAAATTTGTCAAGTAGTTAACAACTAAGTTGTGATCCATATCCCTTTTTATCTTCTTTCAGTTACAATGACCTTGACCTCAAACTCTAAAATCAATAGGATTTTTTTCTTCTTATGCAATCAATAATCCACAAATCAAATTTTGGTGAAAGTACATGGTCCAGATCTGACAACTTGGTGCAGAAACCATTTTCATTTTCAACCCAATTATCATTTAACCTTTGCCCCAGCAACAACAGATTCTACTAGGGCATTCACTACGTGCCAGTAGTCTAAATCTGCCAAAACAACCAACTAATTTTGGATTATCCAAGTTCAACCCCTTAAGGAAGCAACAAAAACAGTCTTAAAAATCTTCATCTGCTACTTCCTGTTTTATGTAATGTGCAGTCTATCTTACTCCATGTGTACACATCCACAAAGTTTAATACAGATGTGTTGTAGGATTAAAACCATTTTTCTTCTTAAGACCTTTTTATCTCAAAACTGATAGCCTTCTTCCTTACAGTATGTGCAAGCCATCTACTAAGTTTGGTCCACATCAATAACACAGAACTAATTATACTGATATTGTTAGAAATAACATAATCATCAATAACGGACATATTCAGAAAGTTGTAATACACAACACTCATAGTCACCAGTATTCCATTTAATATGCTAAAAATATTATTTCAACATACTTTTTATAGTATTTTCCCAGTGGTATTAATTTCTTGATTTAGTTTTATTTTTTTTATTAGGCAATTTATACTCAAGAAATTATAGGGATTATTGAAAAACTTTTATAATAAGTGTGCAAATTGAAGCATTTGAGAAGGATTTTACAAATAATCACCAACGCCAAGTTTTCACAGTAAAATCTCCTATTAAAAACACATATTTATTTGAAATACACGACAGTAAATTAGGATACAAACATATGGATCTTGAATGTTGGAGGAACACAGATGACTACAAACAAACCGTCGTCAACACTTTTAGAATCAGTTTTATTTTGACTTTAAACCAGTATGTTATTTGAGTCACAATGAATGAAAGTTACAAAAGGATAGATAAAATTATTTAGATAACATCAGTTGTCCAGTAAGGAGAAAGCCTGTGATTTTTCTGCAAACAAGACCTGAAAACCATAAAGTGAACATGCCAAATGACGTCACAGTAATGATCACTATTTCAAAGACTTTTTATGGTAAGTAGTGGAAAACAGCACTGAAACAAAACTGTGAACAGACTGATGGGACAACTAGATGTAATAACAAAATGCAGTCCATGTAAACAAAATGCACTCCATGCCAACTAAATTGGGTACAAGATTTTAAAGGCTGGCGTGGGCACTGCCAATGTTGCAAAAATAAAAATGAAAAGCTTAGTGTTTACAGCTTTAATGTTTCAATCATATATTCTCCAGAACTTGAAATTAGCATATTTACGCTGAAAAGATCACCAAAACATCCTCATCTATTGTTCCAATTTGTGTTCCACTGTCCTCATTCAATTTGTGTAAAATGTGTCTTACTATTGCGGGGGCATCCGAGTGGCCAAGTGGTCGAAAGTGCTCACCATTACATATTACTGCCATCTCACCCCTGTCTGCGTGGGTTCGAGTCTCAGATTCGGCCAATGTGGGCATGTGAGAAAGCTTGCTAGTAGCTTCTTGTGGGTCGGGGTTCTTTCCAGGGGTTTTCCCAGTTTCTTCCTCCACCATTAACATTGGCCATCATGTATAGCCTATCATGTGCTGAAAAATGGCGTTAAACCCTACAACAACAACGATCATCCTGTTGCATGTGGGGACCTACTCCAAAACTCTTAACCATTCACCTACCGTAAGATAAAAATGACTCCTGTTATACAAATTGACAACTTTGGTGTACAGTCATGCTCAATAACCCATAGCTAACATTGGTGTCATCAAGTTTCTTAATAGTCACAAGTTGCCAATAACAAATCTTTGCTGACATGCAATCTTCATCAGATACTGATGGCAAATGATAAGGGCATAGATAAGCAAAATTCTGTTCTTACCATATATTCTCATTTGTAAGTCAAGGCCAACTGCAGAGATCTAGATCTGTCCTCTTATTATGTGCAGACAGAGCTGGGTCTATGCAGTTTGTTGGGAGTAATGAGTCAAACAAACAACACAGACTTTGATCTGCAGGTGCATTATGTGACACAAAGTCTGGATCTTTGTTGTTTACAGTTTGGCTCAACTTATAAATGAGTATATATGGTAATCCAACATCTGGGGAGTCTGTACTGTTAGGAATAAGGGTATCACCTTAGTGGCAATAGAGTGCAAAGATTTCAGATACACAATATCTTGCAAACAAAAGCCTATGGTAGAAAAGTATTGGTAATTACATCCATGGTGGTAAACTACATCCGAATTTCTTAATGACATTATTACAAGGCTCACACTGGTCTGTAATATTACAGTCAAGACAGCAACAATAGGTAGAAACTAGTGTAGAATGTTTACAATTGCTTGAGCTTTCATTTGTCCATATTTTTATGTCAGATGATTACAATACTGATAATCTTCATGGCATATTAAAACTTTTCTACTAACTGCTTTACCAAGCTTGATGCAAAACAAGGTTATGATGACCCTGAAATAGGTTAGTCTAAAAGTAAAACTGGTTACTCTTCCATAGTAATCTTTTCATATCAATATTTGATAAAACAGTGGACAAACTAATTAATTTTATTAACAAGTCTTATTATTTTCATTTCATTATGATGATGCAATTGTTCCTACTCCTGTTGATGCTGTAACCACCATGATGGCTGTAATCACCATTTTGCCAAGAAGTTCAGAACAGCAAATGTAACATTTAACATCTCCATATATATATATATATATATATATATATATACACACACACACACACACACATGTATATTGATGTTCTTGGTTTATCATCAATTTTTTAGCACATGATAGGCTATACATGATGTCCAGTATTTGGCACAAGAAGAACCCAGGAAAACGCGGGGAAGAACCCACGGGAAGCTACTGGCAAACATTCCCATATATCCATGCTTTTTTCAAAGCCCAAGATTCAAACCCATAGAGGTGAAATATTAGTGATCTGTAAAGGTAAGTATCTTAGATCACTTGGCCTCCACAGGGCTCCCACTTTTTATTTTGTCTTCTTTACCTGTGTGGATAATTAAAGGTATAAATAGTATCCTTTTTTTTAGAACTTACAAACTTGCCTACTTTAATGAAAAAAACACAGATTTTACAAAAAATAGACATGAATAAAAAAGAATGACAACTTGGACAATACCATATTCTGGTTGGAAACTACAAAGCTATACTTATATACAGGGTGTGGCATTTAAACTATTAGTCAGTACAAGCCAAGTGCCACAATTTATCTACTGCCTAATAAATGGATGACCTTATATTTAGAGTTGTCGTAATATCTGCAGATACTAATGATCATAAATCGAGATATGTGTGAAGTATGGCCCTGATAATAGCAGTGCAAATTTTCCATGCTGGTGTCTTTTCTTTCAACAATGGAGTACAAAATGTTAAGTGTTTTCTTGGTCGTTCCCACACAATACAATATAGGGATATATATATATATATATATATATATATATATATATATATATATATATATAGACTGTTATTTAAGTACACTTCTACAAACTTGTTATGCCTGACAATTAGATAGGTAGTATTCATGCCAGTCCTCCCAAATCCATTACTATTGAAATGACACAACTGCATACTCGACTTCGCAGTAGAATGCACTTATTCCCACCCACCCCATGTCTATAACAACCAGTTATAAAATAGCAAGTCATAAGATCAATCTCAAACAATACATAACAGTATGTAAACATGTAAATTTCTTGGAACTAAGAAGACTTTTTTGATGACTTTATCTTCCCTTCTTATTGCACATTTTAATTTAAGTATTTGAAGTTGAGTATTTACCATATATACTAGCTTATAAGATGAGACCAAATGCAAACTGCTCAGACCCAGATCTGCCATCGCATGATGCAGACCGGAGTCTGTGCAGTTTGTTAGGAGTGACATTGACCCTGATCTTCAGGGGCATTATGCTACAGCGTATACTACAACTTATAAGCGAGTACATATGGAGTACATATTGTTTTCTTCCTCCTGCCCACATAAAGAGTCAAATAGTTTACAATCTACACTTGCATACAGTTGGACCTTTGAGTAAAAAAATGAATTAGCCTGGCCTTAAGGCAAGGGATAAGACTAAAGTTATCCAAATCAGCATAATGTATGATAAAATATAGAATCAGAATCTTAGCTAATGCTTCTCCAATAAATGAATAGATAAAAATTAAAAACACCCATTATAAATGAGTTAAATAATACTGACAGTCGGTGGCTTTTAAGTGGCTGTCAATGTAAATTTAAGGACTTTTCAGGAAATGTTATACCAACTTTTTCATAATTATCAAAAGCAGAAGTCCAATTCAAAGGTGTTTCTAGATAGACCTCAGCACAATGTGGACACTGATGACCCTGACACTATCTATGACACATTTGAAGGGCAAAGTCTTATGTCAAAACCAAGGACTGACATTCATTAAAATTTGGTTGAGAATTGTGAAAATCAAATCTGACTAAGGCCATCATATTATAAAGCCTAATTCAAAATATGATATCAGTCCATTAATTCATTAACCCCTGAGGCAAGCAACTAGGTGTTCCCTATGCAGAGAGAACACCTAGAGTAGTGTTAATCCTTACCAGTTAGTACCCTGTTTCCCTGAGAATCAATGATGCAGTCAACTTGCTGATATTTACGGGGGGGGGGGGTCCTTGCAATAAATTAGTTTGTTCTTTGTTTCATGTTCTTTCAAGCTGAAATTTGTCAATACATAAAATTATGTACATCATGGAATAAATGTCACACAGCATGCAGAAATAAAACTCAAGCCAAAAGGTTAAAATAAACAATTTACTTAATGATTTGCTTCTCAGGTCATTTATAATCCATAAAATCCATTACAAAATTCACACTGAATAATTCAAATGTTTAACACATGATATAATTATATTTTATGAAGACAGAAATACCACTTGTCTCTTGCAAACTTTAACTTCATGTAAAAACAAGACTGGCATAGTTTTCTTGCCCTTTTTAACCTTTCTTCCTTAGAATTTTCCAAGGAACATAAAAAACCACAAAACAATTTGAAGAAACTCAGAATTATCAACATTCCTGCTAAATGAATTCATTTTCCCAATCATTTATTTACCAATTCTTCAAAAGATCTAGAAAATTCTCCATCATAATATGTAAGGTAAATTTCTATAATCAGTCCTAAATGAGGGATGGGAGAAAATAGGGACCTGGATGCAAAAAATCGTGTGTGTGTGTGTGTGTGTGTGTATGATTTGGATATTTAAAGTAGCTGTAACAATTTTTTTCTACCATGTCTGCAGTGTTGCAGTTTATAGTGTGTGTGTGTGTGTGTGATTAAGATTTTTAATCTAGCTTTAACAATTTTTCTGTCATATCACTATAATGTCTGAAGTGTTGCAGTTTATAGTGATGTCCAGCACTGGGGTATCATGCCGCAGACATGTAGCATGATGTCCCACCCAGTCACATTATCCTGACACACGGCCAACCAATTGTAACACTAACCTCTTGATGCTGAGCGCCAAGCGACGCAGCTGTTAGTACCAATTTTGTAAGTCTTTGGTAAGACTCGGCCAGGAATCAAACTCACAACCTCCTGCTTCTGAGACAGACACTCTAACCACTAGATCACCGAAGCAGTCCAGTTTATAGTGACATCGTGCACAGACATATAGCATGATATCCCACCCAGTCACAATATCCTGACATCAGGCCGACCAGTCTTAACACTAACCTCGAATGGGTGAGTGCCGAGCAAGGGAGCGGTTAGTACCATTTTTATAAATCTCTGCTATGACTTGGACGGAGTTCGAACCGGTAAACATGGAAAATGGTAAAAATCATGTGACAGGTCTTCTTCTTGTCATGTCTTTTATCATTTTTGGTTTGAGTCAATGAAGTCCTTCATAAGTTAATGAAAGTAAACAAATTTTGAACTAACCAAAGGGCAAAATTTTACATCAAATGGCACCATAACTAAGGTAAATTTTATTGGAAAATAATGAAAATCAAACTTGACCTAAGTCTTTTATTACTGCAAAACCTCAAAATTTTGTTCAGTGCAAGAGGTTCCTCAAATGTTATGGAGCTAAAACAAAATTCTGATATAATCGAAGGGTAACATTTCAAGTCAAACTGAAGCCACAGCTACTTTAAAATTTGTTTTAATATTATGAAATTCACTCTGACCTAGGTCTTCTTAGTACTCTCATACAAAACATGGTCTGAATCCATTAAGCCCTTCAAAAGATATGGAATGGAAAAGAAGTTCCAATGCAATCTGAAGAACAAGATTTAAGTTGTTGTTGTTGTTGTGGGGTTTAATGCCATTTTTCAGCACACGATAGGCTATATATGGCAGCCAGTATTAATGGTGGAGGAAGAACCCGGGAAAACCCCGGAAAGAACCACCGACCCACGCGAAGCTACTGGCATGCTTTCTCACATACCCACAATGGCTGAATCCGAGACTCGAACCGGCGCAGACAGAGGTGAGATGGCAGTAATCCATAATGGAGAATGCTTTAGACCACTCGGGGCCCCAAAATTTAAGAGGACACAACTTCATTAAATTGTTTTTGAAAATAATGAAAAAAAATCAAAAATGAATAGTTAATGTAAACCTAATACCAATTTGGTTTGACTCCATGGTGTCCTAAATAAGCTCCTTAACCCTTTACTTCATAGAGCATAGTGACAAAGTGCAGCTCGCTATACATAGAACACAGGTTACCTAGTCGACCGCATACGCATAGCTTGCCTGTGAACTATTAAGCAATGTAGTGTATGTTATGTTTAACAGCAATTTTAACCATTTTACATTTTTGGTACACATCTATTACATGTGGAACAATTTAAGAGTAAAGTCTGATTGTTATAGCTGTGTAATTATTTATCACGGAAGAATTTGTTATGTGCTTTAAAATCTGGAGAGAATTCGTTCACCGTCATGTCAGTGAGGCCGTGTGACCAACCGTAGAGCTGCCATTTCTCATACTCGAAATTTACAAGTTTTTCATCTGTGTCTACATCACTAAGTCATCTAAATTTGATAATTTATAAAAACTAATTGCAGCCTATATCAATATCAGAGCCTTTACCTAGGTTATTGAATCTTTCATAGTTGTGATTCTAATCATGAAAACTTCTTAAGTACTGAATGAAATCCGCGACCGCCATTTTGGAGAGTGGAGATTACGACCCAGTTACTTTAAATAGCAGATATCGACCAGTACATAAACAGTGACCACGTTATCTGACGTAATTGTCATTCACAGAAATGAATGTAGTATCTAATAAGGGGTTTTCCCCGAAGGTGGCGCTACGAAAACCAGCTTAAAATGGCTGATGTTTACAGCAGACGTCAAAAGGCACTTCTATGGGACTTTTGTAGAAGCGTCAAAAGTCGCTTCAATGCGACTTTTGTAGAGGCGTCCAAAGACGGTTGTATGAGGTAAAGGGTTAACATAAACTGATGGGATGAAATGTCAGCATGTTTGTTGAGTTTTAATGAAGCTTTTATAAATTTCAGTCATATTTCTACAATGTCTGCAGTGTTTCAACTTAAAGCGATGTCTAGCACTGGGACATCATGCTGCAGATGTATGCATGATGTCCCACCCAGTCACACTATCCTGACACCAAGCCAACGAGTCTTAGCGCTAACCTCTTAATGCTGAGTGCCGAGTGAGGCAGATGCTAGTACCATTTTTATATGTAAGTGATACAACTCGGTCATGGTTCAAACCAGCAGCCTCCTGCACCTGAGGCAGACACTCTAACCACTTAGGCCACCATAGTGGTTCATCTTAATATAAAACCCAATACCAATGTGATTTGAATCTATGGAGTCCTTCACAAGTTATTTTAAAGAAACAAATCAGATGAAACTGGATGTGACGGACATGAACATTAACATTTTCTGCATGTGCCTTCATAGATGTGGCAGGGAATAAAAACAGAAGAAGATATAATACTAGCTTTAAAGAAATTATTGCACAACACCCAAGAAAACCACAACAAAGGCCATAAAACATATTTTTTTAAATTATATCCAACAGACCTGTTAATGGTAACTGACCATTGTCCTACAGGTGCTACAACATTTAAATAAACCTTCCAACCATTCAATAATCCTTGCCCCATTAAATAAACCCATCAAAACCATGACCTGGACATTAATTGAGGTTTCTGACCTGACACTGGGCATCCTGCTTAGTCTTTTGCCCTTAAGCTAGCTGATTGGGCAATGAAGTCATCTCATTTATGTTTCTTGACAGGAAGTGGTCAGATGCCTTCAACCCCAAGCTAACAAATATATGTTAAGTAGAAATCAATTTGTCATCAAGCCTCCCAAGAGGGACAGAAAATGCTCGCCTAAGGCAAAACATCTGTTGACAAAATGGAATACCTGCTCAGTGCTAGCTATATGCAATTACCTATCCTGTGCTATGACAAATCTATTTATAAACTCAACAGGTCAAGACAAATTATGAACAATTATCTCACGAGGATCAAAATATGGTTACAAATGTTAGGTACTGAATAAAACTGTAAAAAGTACATTCCCGTCTCATGTGTTATAAATAGAGCATGAACTATATGATCTGTTATAACACAGCTTGGGCAGACCTTCAGAAATTTCACTTGTTCAAAACCAAACAAGACAATATAAATGCCCCAGCCTTCATAATTAATTTATACTGCAACATATCATGGACTTTTCCATAATCAACCAAAGTTTTCTTCTTTAGCCTGAACACTAAGGAACAAGTTCACAAGATTGGATCAGTGGTACCTGTTTAATATTACAACAGTCAATTTTGATGTCATGTTTTCTTTTCTTTTTCTACAAAATTTTATAATTGAGAGATACAATGTGACCTTAGCCATTATTGTATTTACTTTGTAAAATATCTTTCATGATCACTGTTTGATATCCATGAGGAAACTGTGTCTAGAGCAAGTGAAATGCATCACTGGAGAATACATTTTTCTAGTTAACAAAACCTTTTGTAGAATAAAGAACGAAAAATTGCAGGGGCAGTTGGATTTATAGAGTTTACTGTATAGGTCTTGCTATAAAGAAACTTCCTGTTTTCAATAACATCCAGGTGGTTCAACTCTCTAATAACCATGTCATATTTTCTCAGTAAGTTAAAAGGGAAAAAAAACAATTCCGGACAGCCACCTGTCCATTTCTCATCACTGACCCGGCACTTTTTTCACAATGTTAAAAAAGAAATCACAAAGAATCACATTATATATGCATAATGTTCAACAACAACGACAAAAAAAACAACCTGCCTATCCTCATTTTAAAACTAGTGCAATTGGAAACATTTTTGTGGGGGGCCTAATGGTTAATGTGCATGCATCACACTTCTGCATGATACAATTGGCATATTTAATTTAAACAACATCTACACACAGACCATGTTGCATATTTTGAACTGTCCACTGACAAAGTTCCCCAGTGGACAGCAGGCTCTGCACCTTGTTGATGATGATGCAGTTAAATGGATGAGCATGCACTGCACATGATAATACTAATAATTTAAAAGTCAACCTTTCTGTAAAGATACATCCGTGTAAAAAAAAATAATTAATGTTACTTCCTTTGCAACACATTTTAAACTGTCACCAAATATGCTAAAGTAATTGTAGTTTATCTAAACCTGGTATAACTATTTGTGAATAGTCTCACCTAAAAGCTGGAAAAATATTCAGATTTCCTACTTGTTAACTGGACAGTGGATGGCACGCCACTCTCACAAACAATGGGTTGCTGGTTCAAATCCTATCAAAACCAACATGGGTTGACTACTGCAATATCTCTCTGGGCAATAAATAGTTTCTGAAGTATGATTATGATTGTAACTATCTTCTAGGCATAGAATTTATAGTCTTGAGGCAAAGAAACCCCTTCTAACAACTTTAATTCCCCATCCCCCACCCCCACAACCTGTTTTCTTGTAAAGAGAAGCCTAATGATGGAATTGTATATCCACTGTAAATGTAATTATCTGAATTTTCTGTGCTCCATCTAGGGACAATACTTGTCTGTTTATTCTTTGCTGCAAGTGTTGCAAGTATATACCTGTTAATGTCTAAATATCCAATAAAGGGAGATTGATGCATTATTGACCTGTGGCAATGCAAGCTGTTAATTGTTATGGCCCTGACTGGTAAAAGTATTATGGCCAGACAATAGCCTTCTGCCAACAGTCTGAAGCAAGAATTGAAATTATGTCACAGGCATAAGCACCTGCTTAATGAGAAATAATCAAATACTGATGTATGTAACATAGTAACAAATTGAGCTGTTACTGACATAATTTTTTGTATTGATATATCCACTGAAGATATGCTGGATGCATGAATATATCAATGGATTTGAAAACAGAACTGTTTAGCTGTCAGTTGATGCGTCATCATTAAATCAGACATGATTTTGGTCTTCCATAAAAAATAAAGCTGGAAGTATTTAAGGGGGGGGGGGTCCTCCCCCAATGTGATCTCGAGGGGCAGCGGCTCTGATCTGCATTTTACACTCATAAAAACTGCTGGTGCAACTTATGATCATAAAATAAACCAAAATAATCATCTGAAAAACTAATAA
This sequence comes from Sinohyriopsis cumingii, assembly GCA_028554795.2. Classification (NCBI taxonomy): domain Eukaryota; kingdom Metazoa; phylum Mollusca; class Bivalvia; order Unionida; family Unionidae; genus Sinohyriopsis; species Sinohyriopsis cumingii. Next base: position 30,153,974 of record CM068826.1, read on the forward strand.
ACTTACCAAAAATGTTCAACTCGACTTCAATAATTTCATGTGCATGTCAGTGTTCACATCATAATTATCACAATAATTTCTCAATTTTTGCAGCAAATATATTATAATTCTCTCTTTTCATAACACATCTGCAAAATAAACACCCAAGTAAAACAACTATATACAAAAAAATCGCATACATTCACTTGTCTTTTTCTCCAATGGACACAACCTGTTGATATGCCAGTCCAGCTCTTTTTGCAGCTTTGGCAAAGATTTCTTTCGACTTTCTTTTCCTTCTCAATGACAGCCTTTTTCTTTTCAGGCTGGTGCTTGTATTGGCAATATGCAGTGCGCATATTCTGACAGAGGGCTACATCTGTTCTCATCCAAGAAATCTTTCTTCTTACAGTAATTAAACACACTTTTTCCAGATACCTTCTGAGCTTAAATTTTTCCATATGCAGCTTGTAGGTCCTGTTCCAAGCTCTTACTATCATTGTTACCGTAATTCAGATTTTTCTTGCAGAGGTCACAAAATACCAGTCATCTAGCGTTCAGTTTTCTTATAAACTGACCAACTAAATTTCTGTCAACTTTTTGTTCCAACCATTCCCATATGCATACGTTTTTTTTAAACCTTTATTTAAACTTTCCATGTGATAGTCTCTCAACAACTCGGGAAACCATGTTTTGCAAGCATGCTTCTTCTTTCCAGTGCCATCAATTTCCATTACACAAAGATTCACTGGATGAATTTAAACCTTTGACCAATCAGAATACTCTTCCCAAGAGTCGTGTGTTAACTAATATATGGAACGAATAGTTTACAAAGGTCGATGTGGAATGGGACCAGAAAGACCTTTTTTTTTTTAAAACTGGATTGTAGACGATATAAAAAATGTACTATATCAAGAAAAATCTGATTCAAGTCAGGAGAAAAGAGGAATTCCGCTTTCAAATGGAGAAAAATCATGTCTGATAAATTCATGTCACAGTCTGCAAAGCAAGTTGCCATAATGGGCTTCACAGGGACATTCAAAGCACAAAAGGATGACCACTTCTCATCACTGAAATATGATGAACTAAAATTACAACATCTGTCATTTCCAAATTGTTCAAAGTCACCTGATTTATACAGACTTTAGGGTCTACTACAGGACGCAAGCCAATTTCTCCACAATCACATCAAAAAATCAACTAAATGCAAAAGAAAGGAGCATCATATTTACTTTATTTCTTAATTTAATCACACCCATATCAGGAAATTCCTCTCTTTTCTTGCTGCTCAAGTCAGTCCAAGACAGTCAATGCAGACAGTTTTCAGTAAGGTGTAAAAAAATATCAATAACTGATATTGTAAAGCTGAAAAACATAATTAAAAGTTTGACGCATCGATGATAAACATTATGTTCAACTGATAAGTTTGTGAAGTACACAGACTTTATTTACCACTAGTACAGTTGCACAAACTCTAGTTCCAAACCCTATGCAGCTGAATGGCTGGTTGCTATCTCTCAACCTGACATAATTCTTAAAATTCTTTTCCATTTCACATGACGACAGCAGTCAAATATCCCGCCATGACATGTACTCAAATTGGCACGTGATGTCCAATAAATGTAATTGTGTCCTTCTCAGCTTTTATTCACAAGAATCTGAATACTCCTTCTTATTCTTCTGTGTTAATCATTATCACTTTTCTAGAGTCTTATTTTCCCTTAAGTATTAAACATGCATCGCTTTATGGATGCCATTTTTAACAATTCTATAATCAACAGTTTGATCATGCAGATGAACAAATAGGTGCAGTTTAAAGTGTCTGGGGTGCTGCTGTAAAGTTAGTCTGGTGCCCTGACTGATTTCACTAATTCTAAGATGAAACCCAGATCCAAATAAAACATAGATGAACCAATTATCTGGATTTTTCAGCAACGATCATTTATCTGTAGCTTTTGCTAGTATGCCTAAGTCCGTATTTTAAGGGTAATTTTAATAATACGGCAAAATCGTAAGAGTCTGTCAATGGTCCAACAACTAAGTTTAACATGCAAATATTACTAGAGTAAAGAACACACACAAAAAAACCCAGAAAAAATTACATTAATGCAAAGTAAAAATTCAAACATCTACATACTGAATCATAAATAATTTTAAAAGTTTGTTTATGAATTCATCTATTTCTTCAATTACCGAAGATGTCAGAAAATTATACATATGCAATTACCCTGATACAAAATTTTCATAAATCTGCTTAGCATTCAATGGTTCATTTGAATAATTTTATGACTATTGGAATTTCTGCAGCATACATTTTACTTTAGTAAGCCTTCCATGTTTACTAACATCCAGTGATTAAGTAAACAAAGCAAGTCAGCACACCCTCTCACCCCTCTACACAGGAAGAAACCAATACACTCCTCAGATTATTTTTATCATAGTTGTTCTTTTTTTGGACAAGAAATCTACGTCATCTTGCAATGCAATGTGTACTGCATTAGTTGTCACAAATAAATTCCCTGTGTTTGATTTTGGCCTATCAATATATCAATACTTGAAATCATCTGGAAGATTCAGTAAACCCCTTAAACAGATGCTAGTTTTAGCTAAGGCTGAGGGAAGACAAAAGTTTCACTGATATAAGATTAAGCTACTGATTTCAAGTAATGTTACAATAGTCTCTCACAACTGAAAAATCAACTTGCACTAGCATCAGTGCACTTCTATAAATCTTTTCAGACATCTTAAGAATTAAACATCACAATATATTCAATTAATAGGAAAAATTAGAAATGTGAATGGTATAACAGGCAAGTGCTTGTAATATATGACAGGTTCGCAGCACTGTAATTTTCTGGCATTGTTATACAGAGAATTCCCCCATCCTAAATTTTCAGATTTTGATTTGCTTCTAATGAAGAGACTTGAAAAAGTGGTTGCCTATAACCAGCAATCTCTTATTTTCTGAAGAACAACATTCTTCAAAATGATGCTAGCTGGCAAAAATTAATTTCCATCATTTTACCATCAGATACTGTTTGAAATCCTAAATTACTGATCTATTTTTGGTGCCTGATCCAAGCTTAAAGTCTCTTTAAAATAATTAAAGAAACACTGCAAGACTGGACCTTTTTTCTTTGCCTTTTTCAAAGGAGGAATCTTCTCTTGCACACACACCCCTCCTGACTGCATATAATAAATATATTCTGACACATTAGTTTAACACACTCAAGTCCATGAAGTAAATGCAGGATAAATGTTCTGTATATATACACAATTTTCACTTGAGAAAAACTGAAACTAAGCTAAATAAATGAATGTATTTATCACCAGATTCATTATTCAAACACGCCACTTGTTTTGTTAGCAATTAGTGTCAAAATAGAGCTAAATATTTGTGATCTAAAGGAAAATCCAAGAGCTTCCTCTAAAAAAAATGAAAGGACCTTTCTGCATTGTTCTTGGTGCTTTATTTATTCTCCTAATCCCTGTAAAACCCTAAAAGAAATCCAAGGCTTACAGCTGACAACCAGTCCAAATTCAAGATTAATCACACATGCCTCTATGCTGGAGAAATACTGGGCTTATCCGTTACTGATCCTAAGGATTCCTTATCTAGCACTATTTAAAGACGTCTATAAAATTTACACAAGACTTTAATCATTAACATACTCTATGGAATATAAAAATTACAGGGTCTAATGTGACCTTTTAGTTACCCATATATGATACTTTTAGCAACACAAGTATTCAAAAGTTTTCCTGACTTGTTTTCTGCAAAGTCTATTATCAAACACAACTGCAGCAATCGCAAAAAATTATCCAAAACTGTGCTGAACAATCAGCTGTGTGAAAATCACACCCCATAAATTTAAGCCCTTAAATATTTCTTCATTAAATCCCTCCGAAAATAGCACATTTTTGGTTATGTTTTAAAAATTTAACAATTTTCTACAAAATGTATTTAAACATCTGGTTTCTTTAACTGTTAATATTCCAATGGGATATTTTATATGCACTAATTAGCTCAAAATATCAGTGAAACAAAACAAGCTTTTTTAAAAAATCTCTTATAAACAGAACCTTAGCAAGACAAAAACTTACCTTGGCAATTAAAAAAAGTTAATAGCACTGAATGTTCTATAGAATAAAAAGTAACAATCCAGATTTATTGCTCCAGTTCATGACAATCCCAATTTCAGTTTATGTAGGAAATATCTGATATGTTTCCAGCTCTGTTAGCAGATCAATGATTATTTTCTTCAGAATGATCAATCAAGGATTTTTTTCTATCACTTTATAATTTTCCACATTTTCATGAACATATCATTTTTGCATACTGGAAACATTTTCTGTACGGAAAACTTTTGGATTACTGACACATTTGTTGCCTTTCATGTGTTTGCACTTCGGTTTTACTAAACAGCCAATGCCACTGCAAGGTTTTCTTTAGTCATTTTACTCTTCAAGGAAGACAAAAAAAAAAAAAAAACGTTAAGAAATTAAAGAAGTCCAAAAAATATTTACGATCAATTATAAGAAAACACGCAAAAAACGTTCCTTTTATTCTTTTCTATCTTTGACTATGATGAACATACTACTACTAATGGATCTGCAGAAAAGAAAAGTGGTAACCCTGACACCAGACTGATGTACCTCTTGGTACGTATTCAGAGCCTTTCTAGAGTTCAATCTCAATTCTACTAACAATGATGTGCTTAATATGTTATAAAATCTGAGCCTGTATTATAACTTTATTTAACTATCTGGGAATTATTTTCTGCCTTTTATCCCTATCTAATCAAGATACATGCCCAATGCCAACCAGGGAAATTAGGAACAAATGAGTAAAAAAATTTGATTCTATTGAAACCTGTTGCAAGATTACCTCTATGTTGGCCTTAACATTTAATAAAGATTTGAAAAAACGTGCTTTGAAAATAAAGTCAAAATTAATAAATATTTAAAAATTAATGCCCATAAGTGCAAAGAAATGTGTGCACTTTCTCAACTACTAGGCTAGCCCAATGAAAAACTGTCTAAAAAAAAAGCATTTTTGTGGGGTTGGGGTAGAGCCACTCATCATTTTTTTATATATTTTATTTTAGGTTTCAATCAGTGTTTTATGTATTTTGTAGGTTTCTGAGGTCAAAATGAAATTTTAGGATTTTCTGAGGTCCACTTCTAACCATATTCTTTTATCAATTCATTCTAACTGTATCTACTGGCTTACCTGACATGTCAAATTGCAACCTGTACAAACCCAAATCTGATATCCAATATTGTGCTAGCAGATCTGGGTATATGCTTTTTATTAGGAGTAATCGACAGAGCAAACAATATAGACCCTGATCAGCAGGTGCACCATGCTATGGCAGATCAGGATCTCTACTGTTTACAGTTTGTCTCGACTTCAAGCGAGTATAAACAGTATATTCACTAAAGACTCCAATGTTGTCCAAAACGAGGGTGGAATTCTACCCCAAATCCTCCACCCTGTAGTTCTTATTTCTTGAACAGGTGCTGTTCAAAAGTTCTATCAGTCTCAGTTACAAGTCAAAAAAGTTGCTGGCATGAAAATGAATTTCAGTTGTTCATATTACTTGCATTTTTTCACAAATAGAAAAAATATAAACTTGCAAAATCGAAGTTTCTTCTGAATTTGTTATTCTTACCAGCTGCTTTTCTTGATCTATACCATAAGCCAGAATTTTTGGAAGAGGAATTTGCTATCAGTTTCAGTTGTAGCATTTGTTATAATTTGAATAAAATGTACTTCTACAGCTCAACTGTCTTTTCTTTTTTGTAAATTTACTTTTAATGGGCACAAAAATGTGATTCCAATGTTAAAGAAAATGCAGTATAATCCATATAACAAATTGTCATGAAAGTACTGTCATATTCCCCACCAAATAAAATATCTGAGCACCACATATTAGGCAAAAACAAAATACGTTTCCAGTTGGTCGACCATCCCTCATTGCAGACCCTAACACTTTTTCCACCCGATGGTTTAAGAAAGAAAAAAATAATCATGGTTGAAGAAGAAGAAAAAAATTACCAACATGCACTAATTTTAAAACCAGTGCAATAAGAAACACACACATTTTGTTTTTGCCTTACTAATGATCTTAACAGAAACCTTGAAATTCAATAGATCTGCACCAATGACACTTCAGGCCTATCAAGACCTAACTTGTCATCTTCCCCACAAAATGTGAAAAAATAGAAATCAAGGTTTAATTAGATCTATGTTTGAATATGCTTGTGGTTTAGGACCACCACTCCCAATTTCTAAGAATTAGAGGACGAACTTGACAAATTCTACCCCACCAAATTTGTTACATCCTATTTTGACTGTATAACCAGGAAATCTATATATTTTGATCAAGAGGGAAACAATCAGCCTCACAAGTCTATACAAGAAGATATTAGGTAGATCCATTTGATTTTACGATACAGTTGGGGACAATATGCGATGAAATGTATGTCAAAGTCGGAGAAGAGCAAGTTGTCAAAGGAAACAGTAACTGATTTTACCTAAACACTGGATGTATTTCTGTGTTTGTGAATAAAATGGTTGGGCATGAAAGAGTTATTTTGCTTTCCCTTGAAAAAATATAGGTTGCTCCCGAGTCCACTATATATTATCAGTAGCCGCACATATAACCAAAGTATTTGGTTACACTAAACAGGTTCTCTCACAATAAAGGAACCATTGCTGAGGAAAGCTTCATTTTATGTTTCAGAATTTATTTACATACTTTATAATTCACTTTATTTATACTTTTCACTTATAATTTGCTATATATCACTGAACAATTTAGCACTTATAAACAGATACAATGGCTTGAAATCTTATCCACATTTTCTACAATTAACTCACATTTTGCATACATTATATTGAAGCCCTGCCTAAAGCCTCAACTTTCTTTCTTCAATTCTGATCCTGCCAAGAAGTTGCTCACTCAAAAGTTTAGCATATGTATCTAAATATATTTCAATCCATGAGTAGTATTTAAGTAGTACTTACTCCTTCACCTCCTTTACCTCAAAAAATAAGAATCAATGTTGATATTCAAAGCTAGCCCATCCTAACCATGCTTCGTGTGATATTTTTCTAACAATTTAAATGCCAATTGTTTTGTGATCCTGATGACATTAACAAGGTCAATACCTTTCATTGACAGCGACAGTAAGTACTGATTAAGAAATAGTCAAAGAAATAAAACTGAAATATGGACTACAATTGAAATAAAAGAAAGCACAATATAAATGACCAGTTTAACAAGTGCAATTTCTGCCTCAAGTATGTGGCCCTGGAAAGTGTATTAGCTGTTTAAATCAGCGCCGCTATTCACATGTTTGTTTATTGGACTCTTTTTTTTAATTAGCAGGAAACCAAAGACATATTTTTGTCACAGCAAAGGCAACACAAAAAAACTTGGTTACTGTTATACCATGTTAGTAAAAATAAACGAAATTGACAACTATAAAGAATTACATTTTTTCAATGAAATATTAAAATACACCACTCCCTCGATAACTTGTGCCCTGATAACTCGCGAACCCGCTTATAACACAGGGTCAGGCATGGCTCCCATTTTTTAAACCACAAAATACCCCAAAAATTGATCCCTATTTGTTGAACTTTAAGAAAATCACGATCAAAATTGCTTACGGAAACTTTTATGTATCGCTTGTTTTATCGTCGAAAATGGTAGATATGACCTGAAAATATTAATCAACATTTTGAAATATCGAATTTAAAAATTGGTCATACAATATTTTTACATTTTCTTTCCAAACATTATTCTGCAATTAATGATATGCAAGGAAATTTTGATCAATGAAAATGTCACGCAGAGAGGATGCAGTACTTTAATAAATAAATACAAATTAAATAATTCTTTTATCAACTGAAATTTTTGTTCTAGTTCTATCTTTGAGTTCCTTTTAAGTGTAATCGTCATAAATGAGACGTGTCCTCTTGTAATTAAATGTAAAATGCATCAATCTACCATAACATGAGAACCTAATTAAGTGCCATGTTTTGATAACTGACTTCCGGAAGTATTTGTTGTATTGTTGCAACGAATTAAAAACTGGCCTCCTTTGTATACCATGTTAATTATGTCTTTTGAATCAAATAAAGGAGGTGGAATAAAAGAAACAAAAATCCTACAAACTTAAAATCTAGTGGCCCTGGTCGTATGTTGGGTGAACTCACTTCATTTGATCAGTCGAACACATATAAATGTTATTGTGTATGTAACATAAACTACCTTAAATTAACAGACTCTTTCATAACTGTGATCAAAGATAACATGGCAGCCATGCGAACTGATTACTTCGTAAAATAAAAAGCTTGATTTCACAGATATGGACCATTGTGGGCAAGTGAATTTCAGAGAATTCTTGAACTGGCACTTAGAGATATCCTCAAGGATGATAAGAAGTTTTCATTATTACTTCCAATTAAATCACGACATCAATACTGTACTAATTGAACAATAAAAAAATTGAGTTTCGACAGACAATTGTCTCACGAAATAAATGTCACTCCCCCCACGGTTTTCTCGAAGTCTAAGCGATTTTATTTTAAATTTTTGGAGCTCCCTCTGTAACTATGTTTGTGGACCCTGTTGTCCGCAAATTATCTAGGGAGAGGTGTATAGGGAAAATCTTTATTTAATAACCTGAAAAAATTCTAATATCTAAAAATTTTTAACTAATTCTTGACCATGATAGCATTGTCAAATATTCATTATATTTTGATACTACATATGTAGTGGACCAGTCTAAATCGAAAATAAATGGCACCAGATATATAAACAAAAGGGCTGTATCGATGTGACTGTTGGATGTTATATGACTGAAAAATGTTAAAGGAAAGGGATTTTGTCGAACTTAATAACATGTTGCACTAGAACGTCATTAAGGGATGAACCATGGCAGGTCAAGGATATTACAACAGTCATCATTTCCAGACTTTACGACTTTCACGAAAGTTACTGAAAACATGTAGACTGGTTAAATTTAGTGTTATGCATACATCAATTCCTTTTGTGTCTATACTCTTGTGCTAAATACTAATCCACATGGGTTTAGCTGATTTGAGACAAAATTTTAACTACAGATCCAGGTAAGTTGCAAATATAAATGTACGTTTTCCGACAGTTTTCTGTCATTGAGGTATGCAATATACAGATTGCTCTTTTATGCTCAGATTACACTTTCTGCCACTTTTATTAGTAATAAATTACACTTGGGTGTTGGTATGTGTGAACCTACAACAAAGCAGTCCATGTTCGCATTTAATACAATTTCTCTTTGACTGGGTACCCGGGTAGCCAATCGTTATGATTGACTAGCACCCAGCAGAAATTTCCGAAAATTTTGACATCTGTAGGCATGTCCATTGTTCAGAATCTGTGTAACTTAAAAACCCAATACATGTCACATTTTTGAGCTGGTAGTGGAAATGGCTGAAATGTATATAACACACTGCCAAGAAGACCCTATCATCACTAATCACATGCATAGACCAAACCTGCATCAATGGCCATGAACTGGCCATTAGCTCAGCTACAGCTATGCCAGTGAGTAATCATCCTGTATTATTTTTTATCACATGCCCGTGAAAAGGAAGAAACATGTCACTTGAGTGATATCACTCTGAATTAGGTAACAAAGTGTTCTTTCAACATATTTATTTTTAAAGAATATCTGGAAACCTTACAGCATTTTGATACTAGTATATTGTCTGTCAGCTGGTTCTAAAGTGTCAAGAGCTGAAATGAAAGCATTTCAGGACAAATATGGCAAAAGATACTGGGGGTGGGGGAGACAGGATCAATATGGTAAAAGGTCCTTGGGAGACAGGACCAATATGGTAACAGGTCCTTAGTAAACAGGGCCAATATGGTAAAGGTCCTTGGGAGACAGGAACAACAGTGTAAAAGGTCCTTGGGAGAATGCTGGAATGATGTTGCATTTGTTTGGTAATAATCTGTTTGGTAATAATGTACTAAAAGCATGTATGTTCAAATGCTGATTGATGGAAATGTATAGGTTAATGCACATGTAAAATGACAAATAACTTTAAGTCCAAGTTTACAATTGTACCAAAAGAAAGGAATTGAAAAGTGTAGTGAGAAACCGAATCTTTGTACACTACTTCAAACATTTCCTGTCTGTTTCTATGAAGATAAATCAATGAAAATGAATGAGAATTGATTGCACTCAATTTTCTCTTTTTTTTTAAAACTCTGATGTCTCATCATGCTTAAGACCGAGACAGTAAGGTTTTAGGCTAATATGGGCCTCCTCTTCAAATGATACATATATTGATCTACTGTAACTGATATGACAAGATACAGCATGCATCCGACTGTGACAAGTTTTCGACTCACTACCAAAAAATCACTTCATCCAGCATAAATCTTACATATATTCAAAAACAGACAGCTTATTGTAATCTGTGAACTTACAACAATTCTCCTATTACGTGGGCCAATCACTGGAAAAAGGAAACCCATGTTCACTAGGGCAACTGCTGAAACAACATTCTCATTGTTCAACAGCTGAAAATTGTGAAATTCAATACTGTACTCACATTTTCAAGCTACATGTTATTAGGACAGCAAGACTGTTTCATTTTGTTATGTAAAGTTGTATGATCAATTAAAACTGTAGCAATCAGTAGAAAGTTAAACTAAGCTATAAAAAAAATTCTCAAAGGGATTTGTTGCAACATTTCATTTTGTTGTTGTTGTTGTTGGGTGTTGTTGTTATTGTTGGGTTTAATGCCATTTTTCAGCACACGATAGGCTATACATGGCAGCCAGTAATAATGGTGGAGGAAAAACCCGGGAAATCCCCAGAAAGAACCACCGACCCTCGAGAAATTTCATTCTGTGATAGATCATTAAGTTAAAAAAATGCAATACTACAACTTCTTTTTATTTAAACAAGATTTTAACTTTGGCCTGCCATGATTAATCAAAGAAACAATTCATTAGTCGATGTAAGTGTTAAAATCAATCACTTATAAAAAAAGAAATATCAGACAATTGAATAAAGACATTTTACCAATGAGAAAATTGTTGTTACATTGAACTTACTTATCACAAGAGCAGAGATAAAAATGCCAACTCGTATTACATTATAAAAAAATCAAAATCTTTTTCATCTTACAATTAAACTAATATGCAGTAGCATGAATCTAAGTATATGCAATTTCATAAAAAAGGCATTATAAATAGATAAGCTCACGCTTTTTTTCCTTAATTATATGCAGCCATACAGCTAGATCACACATTTTAAGCAAGAACGTTCTAGTGATACTGGTCAGTGGCCCATGGGTGTTGCAGAATTCAAAATCAATGCTAATCTGCTAACCCAAGATCAGTGATTTTACAAACAGATCAATAAAACCCCAGCCATCACTAATCTGTTGGAGCAGTGAAAATTTCAACCTTTCGCGATCATAGCAGTAAACACATGGTCTTGTGTCCATTTTATCAAATAAAACTGAAGATGCCATTCCATTCATTTTAATTGATCTGTTTATTGTTAATTATATGTCTATCAACATCATACACTTGACATTGAACAAAGAATCCTGTAGGAGAAATAGATGGTATTTCATGCATTAAGTAAACTGGGCTGAGTGTCAAAACGGTCTTGGCACACATAGAACCAACCTGGTGTATTGGCTCCAAGCACCTATTTCAATATGGACAATGAAGAAAAAAATAGGTCGCCAGGCTAGTATATTCTAAACAGAAAAGGTCATGTTGGCCAACTCAACAAATAATAATAGTGCAGTGACAGTGCATATGTGTCTGTATGTACATGCATGCATATGTATGTATGCATGTATACGAAGTGTAGGGGATATTTCATTATGATTTTCTGATGGATGCAAAAACTTTCGTAAATAATCTTTGAAATGGCACTAATGATGGTGGCCCCTTAACTCACCAGACATCAAAAGATGCCATCAAAATGTGGCATGCTGCTAGACCATGAAATAGAAGGTCAAAGACTAGGCCTAATGGACCTAGACCATGAAATAGAAGGTCAAAGACTAGGCCTAATGGACCTAGACCATGAAATAGAAGGTCAAAGACTAGGCCTAATGGACCTAGACCATGAAATAGAAGGTCAAAGACTAGGCCTAATGGACCTAGACCATGAAATAGAAGGTCAAAGACTAGGCCTAATGGACCTAGACCATGAAATAGAAGGTCAAAGACTAGGCCTAATGGACATAGACCTGATGATGCATCAGATACAGTTATCAGCTAGGAACATTCAACTTTCAACATGTCTTCTTGGTGAAATAATTATTGTTTTGAATTAATAAATGATGAATCAGAAAGTTGACTGACTTCTCTCGGATTTTCACAGGATCATCGAAATTCAGGCTGGATCTGTATAAATATTATTATGGCAACCCTGGTAGATGGTGGGGTAAAAAATTCCAAACCCTGCATCAATGATTATAAAAACCAAGAGATGACATCTAGTTGTGGCACAGTGGGACCAAGAAATATAAGGTCAAAGACTAGGCCTCCTGTACCTCTTAATTCCAGAAAATGAATATGAACTTTTAACTTTCATTGAGTCTTGTTTGTGAAATACAACTGTTACTGTTTTTAGTTCAAGTTTATGAATAATAAATATAAATTAGAAAACTGAACCAACTACTGTCAAATTTTGCACAAAAAGTGAAGTTTAGGCAGTTCCAGTAAAGAAATGTTCTTTATGGTGATCCGTGGGTTAGTGCATGTTTGGCTTTGATATTTGGCAATAGGTTATTACAACTGAATTTTCTTAATCTCAACCACAGGAACTGTACATAAAAGTAATTGATCACTTCGCATACTCAGCATACTACTAACAAAAAGGGAATGGGGAAGTTTGAGCTTACTTCATAGACACCATACCACTCCAGTGGCCTAGTTGTAAGAGCGTCCGCCTCAGATGCGGGTTCAATCCCCGGCCGAGTCATACCAGAGACTTACAAAAATGGTACTAACTGCTGCCTTGCTTGGCATTCAACATTAAGAGTTAGGACTGGTCGGCCTGGTGTCAGGATAATGTGACTGGGTGGGACATCGTGCTACATGTCTGCAGCATGATGCCCTAGTGATAAACATCACTATAAACTGCCACATTGCAGACATCGTAGTGATATGACTGAAAAATTGTTCAAGCTACGTTAAAAATCAAATCACATAGACACCATGGTGGAAAAGTACAGTTTACAAAATGTGTACAGCACATTATACATAATTAAAATTATCAAATGAAAATGCACAATAGTGCATGTCAATTTGGTCATGAATGCACTCTTATGTTATGTGTTTAAGCTCGAATAAACAGTAACACAAGAGTGAAAATAAGCTCTGAAGAAAAAATTTATTTCCCTGGAAAATTCTGTAAAAAATGGAGAAACAAATATGAACTTAAAATCCAAAAATAATCCAGGAATAAAATTTGTGAAGTCCTAATAATAAAATGTTCTACTGATTTCATGTTCAAATCAGATGATGAATCCAAGATGGAAGATGATGATATATGCTGCAATGTGAAGTGCTGAAGTCTACAGTTCCTTGTAGAAACAAGAATTATCACTCTGGTTTTGGAAATTTTAATTAATTTTTATAAAAACTTTCCTTGTTCAATAATTTCACATGAGCACGCATATTTTCCAGAAAAATAACAGAATTAATCCTTTTGAATCCAAACAATTTGAAATAACTCCAATCCAAGTAATTTGAAATAACTCCAAACAGCATAACATACAACTTCAGTGTAACAGCCCAAATTCTACTGAGAATAATTCTCCAAAACAAAGGCTATGTCATCTTTTAAAATGCAAAAAAGGGCGTCATGTGATCATGTTCTAGAAGTTCATAGAAATTAGGTACTTATTAAAGATCACGTACACCCAGTATGGCCCTGACCAAAACCAATCATTTTACTCCAAGAAAAAAACAATTGTTTACATCTTAAACACAGTCCTATCATGACCTGGACAACAACCAATCATTTTAAAATAAAAATAGAACTTACTTACATGGTTGCTACTAATTTTGAATCAAGGTCAGGATCTAGAACACCTGGTGTTTATAAAATGAACAGTCAAGGTCAAACCATTTTCTGAGAAAAGTATCATCTCTAGTGAATAGATTTACATTACAATAGCATGCAATAAAAAAATTAAATAATTTAAAACTGTCAAACAATTAAATTGAAATATATATTAAATCAGATATAATTAAATCAAATATACATAACAACACATTTATTCAAATTAAATTAAATACCAAATGCTTTTTTTAAACTTAATTCTAAAATAGATGAACTCATTAACCTCTGGAGGTTTTGTCATTTTCACCTGAAATGCAGGAAGGAAACACATTTTGGGGGCTATGTCTGAATACAACCTAATACATTGACTTCAGGAGATTTCTGGTTAACCTAATGCCTAGTTGTATTAGAAGCATCATATTGTATTGGTTATTTTGCTTGAGCATGAGCAGAAGGGTAGAAGTTCTTTTTTTGTGTGTGCTTAACATCATTTTCATAGCCAGGCAACATTTTATTCCAAACAGCCATCTTATCCTACTTTTGCAAAGGTTTGCCTGTCTGTGTGCAGTTCAGACTGGTCTGCCTTAGATCTGAGGCCAAAAAGTATAAAATCCAAACACAAAATTGGATTTCAACCATGGGAAAAATTGTAGTGGAAAAAAAATCAGGTTTAAAAAAATTGTTTTTCCCTGTGCATTTGGTAGTGCAACTAGAAAGTCCAGATTATTTGGTATTATTGTCAACCTATAATACCACCCACTTTAATGATATCTTAAATGACCTTGATGCTACAGGACTCTGAAGTAGGCTACTACCTCCCAATGCATAAACGAGGCACCAGGGGTTAACAAGTTAACACAACTCAATCCTGTCTGTCAACTGTTCTGCACCATAAATGTCCTCAAAAACTTCTGATGAAAATTATTGACCACTACTGAAATTTACAATGGAAAGCCATGTACAAAACCCAAGTAAAAAAACAGGAAATTGGGCATACCATAACAAATAACAGGGTAGTACAAATTTATTTTCAGCACACTGCTTTTATTGTGACATCATAGTGCATGACATCCAATCTGGTTTGTACTGGATCACACCTCTTGGTTGACCTCATTCAAAAATGCCCAAGTAATTTAACATTGATTTTGCCATATATACTTCTCAGGTGTGTAATGAATGACCTTCCAAAGGAATATGGATGCACGAGTATCCAAATAAAGTAAACTGCCACTTAACAGTGTATAATCAAATTCTTAAAAAGGACACCCATTCTCTAAAACAACTGGTTCTGAACGTCTACAAGACATGTATATGTCTGACTACAAATGGGTTCATTTCATAGAAATACATGAATAGCTTTCATGTGCTTGACACTTGTATGTTTCATTCTAATGCAGACCATGATGACACCTGTTGTTCCTGATCTTTCATGCCATTCCACAAAAAAAAAAGAATAGGAATGAAGAAAAAATATTACAAGTGAAACGATTCACAGATACATTAACAATTTTGCTGTTTAAATACACACATCGATACTGAGTAAAATCAATATAAATGATACTTACTATAAATGTTACTCTAAATTTTCTACAGCCATATAATTACTTGCCAGTCTTCTATAGCCATTAATATGTTTCAAGCCAATTTTCAAGAACCATGAATAACTGTTAGTCCTTTGCTCTTTAAGGCAAAAAAGAAAAAAAAGAAATGTGTTTCCTGTTGCACTGGTTTTAAAATTAAGGTAGGTAGATCAGGTTTTTTTTGTCTTTCTTAAAACAAAATATATATTTAATGTGATCTTTTTTACCATGAGGGAAAAAAAGCACCAGTGCTGACATTGAGAAACGAATGGTTGGCCGGCCAGAAACGAGGGGGGGGGGGGCTGATTGTTTAGTGTGAATTAACCTATCGTCATAAATCAAAACTCTTAATGAAGATACCTATAAAATGCAAAAAATGCTATCATTGACAACAGTGCTAGAGTTTGGTAAGTCCAACATTTCAGGTCTAGTGTACATCACCTACTTATCTGCCACCACACATCATGCACAAATTCAGGTGGTCACAACTTCAAAGTTTGTCAGCCATTTTAATGAATTGTTCAGCATAAGCTTAAAACTGTCATCTTCAATTTGGTGATCGTCCCCAAAATGTATCATAGTACTGGGACAAGCAGAGTGGCATCATAAAATGTTTTATAATAAATAATAATAATAATGACTATTTAGAGAAGGTACCTCAGTTAGTTACAAAGCTAATCTACATTGAGGCCTTCTATCTGTTATGTACAATATATACAGCATATACAACATGATGTGAAGAATCTGGCTTGACACTAAACAATTAAGTAATTTTAAAATTCAAAGTATCAAGCCTGAAACACGCACAGGCATCTGTGAAAACATAAACATATAAAACAAAAAATATCATCCTGCATTGAAAAAGTCAACTATTAAAATAATGCAAAATTACAGAAAAGCAGGCAGTATTTTTTGTACTAGAACTGTTCAATTTTCTAAAGATTTCATCCATTTAAGACATTGATTATGAAAAGAAGAAATACTAGGAGCCTGCCTTATGTCACTGGGAATGTTGTTCCATACCAATGGACCAGTATATTGAAAACTATTTTTAAACAATTCCTTCTTTGGCCTTGGTATAATGTAATTTTTACTTCTTATGGATTCAATAACGTGTTATCAGCATGAAATGGAAAAAAATAATATAAATTAAATATAAAAGTACAAAGTGTTCTCTTTTGCCTTAATTGAAGCCTTACATAATGTCAAAACTCAATCATCATTGAATGGAAATAAATAATGAAACTTTCAAAGCTATAGTTATTCCAAATGTCAAAGACTGCATGGGTTTAAGTTCATCCGTGGCAATTTTGAAGACTGGAGATATATTTTAGTTACTGAGGCTTGTATGCTTTTTATCTACAGTTCTTGCAAATAAAAAGATTTGTATTAGTAACTTTTTTTTAAACATGGGCAAACGAACCAAATTATTTAAAAAACCATTTCATGTCCTGTGACATGTACTTTATGTGTTCATCAAACAAAACTACTAAAAAAAATTGATCCTCTTCCCGATTTGATAAGTTACTTGCTAAAATATTTATTTACAAGCAAAGGTTAACTGTCAGATATAAAAATGTATCATCAATACATATCACAAATAACTCTGCAATTAATTAATCAATTAATGTCTTGCATCATTTGGTCTCTAAATCTGACCCTTGTACATACATTCTTTTTTGTTGCACAATGTAGAGTTCTCAGTAAGCACTTCAAATGCTACCACCCCACGGTATCTGAACAACCCCACAGTATCTGAAGACTTCATCCTACCTTTCAACAAACAACCATGGAAAATCAGGTTTTTCTGGATGTGCCTTAATTCCAGTTCATGTAAATATATGAAATTCCCATGTGAAGATAAAAAAAGAACAAACGGTATGAATTTTCTTATATGTGATGTATAAATTACAGAAAATTACAAAAATGTTTTGTTTACAATTTTAAAAAAATAAAATAATTTAAGGTTGGTAGGTAAAGTTAGTGTATGTTGTTTTTGTTGAAACAAGTTTGGAGGGAGTGGGGTGGGGTGCTAAAAAGAATAACAAAACAAGATCTTTAATTCCAGCTTTCAAGATTAACAAGGATGATGTCACAGCACCATTGCCATGAATGGCAATAGATATGTGAGCTGTACAAAATGTTCATAAATGTAAATAAATCAAATTAAACTTAATTCATATAATAATTACTAGAATGTAAGAATGTATGATTTTAGCCATATTTAAATCCACGTGTTCCAAAATGTTCTTTGTCTATATCATTTGTTTTTCACACAACATCGATCTGAAAAAACTGTAGACTAGCCAGGATTCAACATGTCTGATAAAAATCAACAAGTGTGATAGATCACATATTTAAAGTAGTTCTTGCTACATTATTCCTTTAATTGTACTTGAATGTCCACATTAAATCAGTAAAGAAATCCTGAGTAAACTAATTGTCATATCTGGATCCAGGCCATACTTTGACATAATAAAAAAAATACTTCAAACTTTCTTGACCATCCTTTATTTTTTAAACAACATTTTTCTGCCTATAAAAAAGAATTCAGGCAAAAATAATACAAGATTTCCCAAATGTTGTAAATAATCCAAAATTCATTTGATTTGTTATTAACAGTATCAGACATCATGCTCATTAAGATGCTTATCTTTCTCCCAGTAATTTCTAGCATCTACCAGACAAGCACTAGAATGCAATATTCGATAATGGCTACCTTAGCATCATGTTCAGTTTAATTCCAAAGATGTTAAACATGTCATACTTTATTGGACCAAATGTTCCATCAGTAAGACCCAAATTAAATAACTATATATTGTATATCTATTATACAACAGCATGATTCTGAGGAATAAAGATGGGCTTTTCTCAAAATAATTAAGTCGTGTAGTACAACCACAGTTCATTTTTTTTTAAACAAAAGAAGACAAAGTTTCTAAAAAGAATTTTGTTCTTAGAAAGACTGGAACTGTAATTACTTTTTGGTCATTATAAAAACTTTTAACCAATACGTATTCTCATGCTGAGGCGTGTTGTACTTGCCCAATCAATTACACCAACAAACCTAGAATGAAATGATTTCCCCTAATTAAATTGTGAACATTACATTTGGAAGCAAATATGAAACTTTCCTTTTCTAAAAATATTTACACACAATCAGTTATAAAAATTTAATGTTTTTAAATTACAACTGGTACTTCATGTACTTCACAGCCAATTGAAAACTTCCCCTATGGCTATCATAACTGAGCCAAACTATTAACCGGACTTCACTATATATATATATATATATATATATATATATATATATATATATATATATATATATATATATATACGCACACGCGCGTAAGCGTGGACACTTTTTAGAATATATACGATTGACACCATGTAGAATACATTTTACTGCAATAAACATGTACAACCTACCTGATTTCGTGGGTCAACTAATAAAGTACATGCCAAAACCCTAAGCCAACATGTACAAATTATGGCCAATACAATTTGACAAATTGTCAGTCATTGTCATTTAGGAAAATTACATCAAAGCTATCCAGTGTCAGTTTTTGTTCAGAAATCGGCCCGGTGTCTATTTAAAATGAAATCTGAAACCAGGGGCTTTCAAACCCGAGGCCTTTATACAGTGTATCGCTATGCCGATCAAGGGCACTCGCCCATTCACACGCATGACCTATACAAAGAAACCGACAAACAATAGCGACATAGTTAAATGTATACACACTCAATGTCACATGCATGATTGTGTACATGCACAATCAAAGCAGATCGGCATCGAGAAAGGTATATGTAAACAATGCATGTATAATAAATATGATAAAGAAAGCGACAAATTTCCAACTATTCCTTTGATCTTTGCCAACTTACCGTCGTCCTGCCGCGGTCCCTCGGATTTATCGCTTCCGGTGAAACTGCCTTTACCCTATGAGGGAGAGAAAAATACGAGTCGGTTAAATACAAAAGAATAATTTATAAATGCCATGAAAATACTGAATAAGAATGGGAAACATAAAAGTGAAAGTCGCTTCACTTCTACGATCCGATTTGAAATCGTAAAGCTTGGCAAGTGATGTCATCTCTTACCTCCTCGGTTTCTGTAACTAATCCCAACTTATCCTCGGACAAGTTTTCTGAAGATCTTTTTTCCTCTTCACCCTCATCTTTGTACACTTTAACTTCGTCGTTTGAGAAAAAGTCCTCTGAGCCGCTCGAATTCACATGCGGCATGGTCGTAAGTTCCCCAAAACAAGCAGAATTATGCACAATTTTTTAACGTCTCTCCCTCACACGTTTTGAATCCGCCATGAAAATACTCAGTGAAGACATTCACAATGGAATTGCCCAATTGGCAGCGAGCACTCAATGAACTGACCAATCGGTGATGGCTTTACAAGTCACACGTAATTGGCCAGGGTACCAACATGGGATGTTCTCGTAAGATCAAAGAGGATCAAAGGAGAACATAAAATTGGGCTGGTCTCAATATTTAACCCAAATTAGCATAGGACCTGGGGTCACCTTTGGATATAGTTATCATTTTTGTGTGTGATAGATACATAGGATCTATATTTACAGATAAATAAACAGAAAATACGTCCAGAAAATTGCGAGAAATAGTAGAATATGTGAACACATTTTTTAGATTTTACTTTCCCTTCCCCATTGGAACCTTCCCTTTGAACTTTGCACAAAACAACAACGAGAGGCAAGGCGCGTGCAGTTACAGAGTTTAAAACGAACTAAAATACCAATATCTACGGAAATTTTGAACAGTCTGTGATAATTTTACAACAGGCAACATTTTCACATTTACCAGTCCGCTCTCAGGCATGCAATTATTGAGCTGGGCATGTATTAAGTGTTTTTAAACACAGATACAGGTTAGAATGAAAATGCATCGTGCATATTTTTTTTCTCCCCAGATTTCATTATGTTGAAAGCACTCGGCGTCAATTTCATGGAGCATATAAATCGATTCTAACTTCATACAACGCCCGGCCATAATTATTTGGATTGTTATTTATGCGCACTCAGACACCAGGATAATCACAGGAACACATTCACTGTCTATCTGCCTGTTTCATATATGCGTCGTAAATAAAAAACATTTTCAACCCAGTTTATTCTTTGATCTCGCCGCCTATCTTGAGAGTTAACGATTCAGTAGATGAGTCGGTACCTCGCACGAGGTCAAGAGGAGATATCAAATTAAATCGAGTCAACTGGATTATTTAAAATTCTTAAATTCATTTTTAAAGTATTTTGCATGTTGACAGTAAGTTTAACATTAATGCATCTCCTTTAGTTACCTAGTGTATTGAGTCAACACGAAGGGGAACCGATTGTGTTAAAGTATTTGTCGGGGTCCTTTGATCTTTCGAAGGTCCTTTGTGATACCTTATTAGGCGGCGGTGCCAATGCAATGAGACTACATATGTTTACACATCATTTCCTATGTAGCTGTCGCCACCTAGTGGATAATATCTGCAAAACGGTTGATCGTATAGTACCAATATTCATGTTATTGGAGAAATTTTGTTTTAAAACGTTCTTGATCAATCGTACAATTGGTGAAAGGGCTGTGATCATTTGGTTCGATAAATCCTAACCAAACACAGTTCATTGATCTTGGATTAAATTTGTCACATGTGCCGTCTGTTGTCCTATGGTACCGTATCGTTCTTTCGTTTATTGGCATCTGTACTCCTTGCAAATTGCAACATTGCAGTGGAAATTTGTTTGAAGGTAAACATGTTCTCTTTAATCTTTTGTTAAAATAATAAAGTTTTTAAAAGAATCTTCCATCGTTATCATTCATATATATATATATATATATATATATATATATATATATATATATATATATATACTGGAGGGGGAATGTATGTTATATTAATGTATTTTTGGTTTGTGGAATTGATAAATTGTCTTTATTATAAGTTTTAAACAATAATCAAAATTAAGCATATCGGTATTTATATAAACGGACACAGCATCGTTGATCATTGCATTATTGAGTTGTGCATATAAAAATATAAAACTAGCATTTCTTTACTATTTGCTGAATTGTTTTAGAAAAGATTTGCATGATTATAAATTTAGATATAAATATAGCTAATTTTGTTAAATAATATTTTGTTCACTTAGTAATTGTTATCTCTTTAAAATAGTTTGTGCAAAAAGAGCGATGCTCTTGTTTTTCAGCGTTTGGAAAATATATTCCCCTAGCATTAGTTTAAACTGTCGTCAGTTATTTATTTGGTCATAATTTGTTTACTTAAGTGTTAAAATTAGAGCTGTAATGGATAACTCTGTAAATAATGGTTAAATAATGGTTTGCATGATTAATTCTTATTGATTTGTATTAATCGGCGTTAATAATGGTGGTCATTATCACAAAGGTTGTTATCATCATGATTGATATTATTATTATTATTATTATTATTGCCGTTGTCCTGTTTAGGCTGGAGTCTGTTCCTTTTGCTCTTTCTGTCCCTGCATATTGCCTGGAGATTATCCTTCTGGTTCCACTCCTCGACAAACTTGGTTTGTTTATGTGCGTAGGTTTGAAAAATATACAAATAAAAAGAAAAGAAGAAAAATTCAAATTCAACTTCGTCACATCTATTTTCTTATTGTAGACGTAAGCTCGTTTTATGTTGTACTAAAACAATGTCAACATAATAAAAATAACCTTGCTATTCATTTATTTCTCTCCAATTAATCATTTTTTACATTTAGCAGTTTCATGCATACTTGGGGGTTTTTTTTACCCAAAGATTTTCATAAATTTGCTGCGAGGTACGATTTCAACAGTATTGTATGACGTAAGTAAAAATGTTCAGGGCTTTGTCCTAATGATACATGTAGATACGTTGTTGATATTGTATATCCAGTCTGTTTTCTTTTTTTACCTCTCCATAATCTGTGATGTATTTTATTCATAATGAGTTTCTTTGTAGACTCGTCCGTGACTAAAGTTTAAATCTGTATTATGTTTAGACAGTTGAAATGAGAAAAATCTTTTTGTATCATTTCTCATGTACATGTATTTATAAGCCAGTAGACAGCGCTATACGTATCATCTTCATGAACAGATAAAACTGGTAACGTTGTATCACAAGCGGGGGGGGGGGTCTTAAAATACTGTGTGAAAATACAGCCTTACCGTCTTCCCGCTTTCAATGGTGACTGAGCTGTTGCGATTTTTCAAGTACAGTATTGTGACCAAAATCAAAACCAAGTGCCCGTCATTCAACACCAGGTATCGAGTTTGTTTAAAGGTCACGTCTTAAGTATAGAAATTAAAATTATATTGGGCATTACATTAAATTCTTTGTTGTTGTTATCACCAAGAAGAACAAGAAGACAGATAGGTAAATAGTAATGACGACATTAAAGCCTCATCAAAAACGCAACGAATTCCCTCCATCAATGCATTTTGCGTTTTATTATTTGGCCATTCCTGAGCAAAATTTCAAGCACCGCGTGTTTCTGAAAGTAGAAGGAAAATTAGTTATTCAAGATATGAGTGACGATTACGAGTGAAAACTCGAAGCCGAAAAGTAGACGAAAACACATTTTTCCTTTTTTGTCTTTTCTTCGGCCTATACTGTACTTGATGAAATCTACACGGCGTGCAAGACGTACTAGCCAAATAAACATACATTCAAACAATTAGGCACATAAGCGGCATCGGCAGTATAGAAGACAAAACGAGAAAGAATAGTTTATTCTGTACCATGGCTAATACCCAGTACAAAAGAGAATTCACCAAAAATGGATGAACGCCATAAGAAAGTTAGTTTATCAGATTAATTGTGCCTTTCCCCCACATAATTATTATAAATCATTCGTTAAAAATATTTTCGAGTGTAATTATTACCGCTAATGACACCAGCGCAATCTGAGAGTAATGCTTTTCCGTATCAACAGAGTAACGTTTTAACATTTCAGTTATTTTATTGAAATGCTCAGTCTTCCTCATTTTTGTTGCTATTGCTATTATTATTAATTGTTCTTTTTAGTGATGATGATGATGATCATTGTGATGTTAATAATGTTTAATTTATTGTTATTTGCGTTATTATGTTCTTTTTATCCTCCAAGTCTTTCAAGACTATGGCTAACTTTTGTTCAGTATATATATATATATATATATATATATATATATATATATATATATATTCGAATTGCTGTATTTAGAATACTAACAGAGTTAAAATAAAACTTTAGTTTAGGAATGTAATGGATATATTGTTTTATCATTACCACTCAATAGTGTAATGTATATATTTTATTATTACCAATATATTAAGAATGTAATGGAAATATTTTTATAATTATCTGTATATTGAGAATGTAATGGATATATTTTTATCATTACTAGTGTATTGAAATTCTCCACAATCTGTTCATAAAGATACTCGCTCATGACTGAAATAGAAAAAATAATCACTTTGTTAGTTATTCAGACAGGATGTTATAATCAGACAATTAAAATTCCAAGTATATCACAGATTATACATTCTTTACCATTCTTGTAGGCTACATTACAAATAATGTAATTATTGTTTCTGTTGTAAACAGTTGTGAACTGAAATTTTACACACACAAACACACGCACACGCGCGTCTATATATATAGTTCATACCCTCACACATGCACGTGGAGGTCTGCAATACACAAACCGAAGCTGTAGGTCTGGATTACGACTAAACTAAAGCTTTGTAGCCTCAGTACATTCATATAGACGTAAACATGAAAGTTTTTAATTCTCTTATCAACGAGAAGGCACCTAATTTGTAAAGTATCAGTATTCGGTTTTTAATTTTTGTTGAAGATAATTTGATTGTTGATTTGAGAACAAAAAAGTCTAAGTCTGGGCTATAGATTTCTTTGACAGTTACTATTGTGTCTAAAAAGGGCAGTACAAAAAGAGCACGGGAAAATAACCTTTTTGTGCCAAGTAAAATAAATTATTTAAATCATAATTGTTTATTTTGCTTTCTTAATACAAAAAGCATGTAAGTGTGTTAAAGATTTTTTATATTGCTGCATCAGCATTTTTACATATTTATATTTACTTCTCATCAAGTCGTTGGAAAGACCATCCACAAGTGGGGTCTTCTTGGTTTAGGACATTTAAAGGACCAAAGAGAATCAGCTGACTACATGTCTCTACTACGTGTTAATAATAAAGGATATTATTATTATTATTATAATTATTATTATTATTATTATTATTATTATTACTACTACTACTACTACTACTACTACTACTACTTAGTATGGTCCTATATTTAGAAGAGATGCTTGGAAACGTAAGAAATATATTTAATTGGAAAACTTTACATTAAACTACGGGGGAGGGGGGGGGGGTTAAAATGTATGAGCGCTACCTCTCCTGGAAAAATTCGGAGCGTTCATTTTGACCTTGAGGAAGGCACTTTGGTCCTGTTTTCCTGGCACAATAAAGACACTAATGTTGTCAAAGTGACGTTGACGCCCCCCCCCCCCTTCCGCACACTCAAATATACTATGTTTTGTTTCTTAGCTTGGGGTTTGCATACACCATTCTTGAATAATCCAGGCAAATCCAGCTAATGAAAGAAGTTTTATTATTGACTTTTGTTGAATATGTAAGGTTTTTTATTATAATATAAACAATATAGTTTTTATGACTCCAAGAACTTGGCTTTAATTTGTAAACGAACCGCCCTTTCTTGGTGAACCGAAATCTGAAATATCAAAAACCTGCGTTTGGAGTGAAAGACAAAGTAAGCAGGAGAAATGAATAGTTGCGTTGAAATCTAAGTGCAAATTTTGATTATAAATTTTAATTTAAATTAGCCAAGAGTGAACTAAAATGTTAACCTTGTGTGTATCAATCTCGCACATTAATTGATTACTGTTTATTATGTTTTATATTGATTTTACGAGTATCTTGTTACAGATTGTGTATTTTGACTCGTTTCATATATTTAGTTATTTGTTTATTTATTTACTTACCATCACATTGTAGGTTTTAATCTTCTTTCGAATCGTCTCGCCCAAAATACCCTACTAAGATGCTGAAAACTACTCTCTCTCTCTCTCTATCTTTCTCTCTCTCTCTCTCTCTCAGATGAAACTTAATTTTAAAACAATTTTCAAAATATATGCAAGACGTTGAGTTTATTATGCGGACTAAATATTCTCTCGTCCCCTAACTTAAATACTCCAGAAATGAATTCACAAATTTTCAGTATATATGACTGTTTAATCGGACAAAAGAATTTAATTTGAAGCTGTATGATCGGCGTTTTGCATATATTCTTGCTGTTTTCATAAATCATTAACGCACGCACTCGCAGAAATAAATGAGCAAAAGACCAAAGTTATCAAATTATTTATTGTTCAGTTTTAATTTTTCACAATTCAGCAATTTTTGTGCATTGTTCAGCCCAAACACAATTTTTATTATTTATTTATTTGTTTATTTTTATTCACTTGAAACAGTCCTTATCAAGGAACCAAACCCCTGGAAAATTATTATTTATAGTTTTCAGAGTTAGTGTTTCTCCGCAAAAAGGATTGCTTTAACGGCGACGTAAACAAGAACGCTTCTTTGAAAGTGTTATAAAACTATAAAATAGAATACCAAGTACTTACTCCACTGTTGTTGATGTAATTTTGCAACTTACTGATATAAATAAAGAAGTAAATTAACCAAAGCCTGCATACCGAGGCTGCACACGCGCTGTTGGTAAACAAGTATTGCACATATTGAGGTTAATTGAGGGTGTGGACGGACGGACGGACACGCAGAGAGAGACCAAATACTACATCGAGCGGATTCTACCACAATGAACTAGTGCGTTATATATATATATATATATATATATATATATATATATATATATATATATATATATATATGTTGTGTCTGTGTGTGTGTAATATAATATATTATACTGGAATGGCTTCATTCCAAACGGATTCTTATTAGATAAATGTTATATTGACACATTTCGTACTTTCTCAGTTTCTTTGCCTTTAAAATGAAAGAAAAGATACAATTTGTGTTTTAGTCGTAGAAAGAAAAAGAAAACAGTAACACCAGAGAAACGGATTAAGGAATAGAAGAAAAAAAACGTGGTTAATACAGCACTATCAGGCAGTTCCCATGCCCGAATGACCCCTCTTGACGCCAACACTTTACGTCTTCGACAGGTGTTTGATGTTCAAGCAATCAAAGTAACAACCCTCTAATTTCCAATTTTGTTAGTCCATAAAAAGCAGCCGGTATGACACAGCCATGAGAAAGTCAAATGGAAGATACATTTTAGATTTCATATAAAAAATATTTTTGCTCTTCGGAAAATTTAAATGTAGGCGTGTTATGCCTGTCCGTACGTATGTGTGTATGTATGCACGGATATTGAAGCACAGAACAATTGTTCCAAATTTGCATGCGGTAAATTGGTGGGGGGTGGGGAATCAAAATTTTTGACGTTTCTTTTTTCAGAAATAAAGTTGATTATCCTTACTCTTTCCGTTTCTCTTGTCCCTCTACAGTAGGACTCGCGGTACTAATTAAGTTCCCATAGTAAACCTATGCAAACTTCCATGAAATTAAAAATTCAATAACTTTAAATTTCTGAGTGCACATGATCAAACCAATATTTATCAGATAGATGAAACCTGAATGTCATCTTCTGTGTAGAGAAAAGGATATGAGCCGTGGCATTTACTGGACCAGCATATGTCTGAAACATGTGCTTTCAATTCCACACGAAAGAGTCAGGTGCTAATTTTAGTAATGAGTGTTCCAAACTCAAGACTTTTAAAGGACTGAAATTCCATCAATAAAACAATGTCTCTATTTTTGTTTCACTTCCAACTAGGATAAGCTCGGAAAAGATTCTTTTTCCTACAACATAACTTACATTATTAACCAATCCTGGCCAGCCAAACCCATATATATATATATATATTTCCAGACTGGTTCCCATTTTCTATACAATCAATACCCTGCGTCCAGTATTGAACATGCATGTCCGTATTTTCTTGCTTCAAGTGGATCTGTACGATATTTTCCGGTGTTTAATGACAATCAGACGAACAACATCCGAAAAATAAATAACAAAAACATTATGGGAAATGAGGCAAATTACGGTGTACTGAAACAAGACAAAATCAGTCGATCAGTCGCACATATACTCTTCTTTGCACAGAATACCGGAGGAAGTGACACGAACGCCCAGATTCTGGTCCTCGCTCTCAGACGATGTCACGATATTAAGCTACATAAATCGGAATATCCACTGTCTTTTCCGTCAAATCGAGAAAGAAACCTCGAATGTAAAACGCCGCCACTGAGAAATATATTCTGAACTACTTTCTTTCAAGTGGAATAATATGTCAGCGGAAGGAGACAATTTCACAAACGTAACAATCTCGGCCTTTGCTGTAGGAACACGTCACCAATCAAATTCATGTGTATTCATACACTTACTTACGAGGTAGGTTATTTCACGACTGACAGAAATTGCCGAGCGATGTTCTTTCTGATGGGAAACTACATTAGGACAACGTCATCTATTTTTATGAGGCACGCCTGATATATGTAATTTACAGAAAAATCAACTATTTTGTTCGTCGGACATTTTTCCGAAAAAAGAAATCGTAATTTTGAGGTTTGATTCGTAGAAATCACCCCGTAGTTGCGAATGATGATATATCATTTCTGCTGTACATGCATACGACCATGCATACATAGTTGCATATTGTCGGAGGAAGCTAACCAGGCTTATGCGTCATAAAATTTAACACAGCATTTCGAAGAAAGGAATATGTGCTCCAGACTTCCTCCAAATGTACAGTTGGGATTCTTACTACAGATCAAGAAATAAAGCACAACCGTTTTTATTTATCAGAATATTTTTAATAAGAGTTGAGCATTCGGACCACATCGACTATTCCTGCGAGACACAACCTTGCCACGGATGTATATTGAAGTATTAATTGTCAGAACAATCATACATTTGTTCGCCAGATATTTCGCGGCAAAAAAGAAACCGCATTCTTTCGGACATGCGATTACCTCGGCGATTGATCAAAAAGCTGAGCATAAAAATCGTTAAATCCATTTGGAACTTTTCGGTAAAGCCATGTTCTGTAAATAACAGAAGTGGCCCGAATGGCAGTTATTGTATACCAAACCACATGTGCTAGACGCGAGCACGATGTTGAAAAACTGAAGAAAAAAACTCGTACCGAGTGACAAAATTACCTTAGATTGCTTCCATGACCAGGTCTGACATAGGACCCTGTCTATCATACAATAAAAGAGACAAGCTAAGTAACTTTCAAAAACTTCGTTCCACGTCTATCCCTCGATTTCCTTCTGCTATCTCAGTCTTTAAAGAAACACGACATAATCTATCGCTTGTTTTACTCCTGAGATATTTTTCTTTTAATCAAGCTATTGTTGATTTTTCTGCGTTGCACCAAACTGAAGTTACGAGCTCCGAAACGTACGAATTGCAAAAATTTTGCCTACCAGGACAAAGTTACGCTCTTCTGCGATGTGCTCTGTTTAGTGAAAGATAGGCGTTTGCGACTCTACGAAACACGATTGGCTTAAAAGGTAACATCATAAACCAGATGCATGAGTGTTATTTAGGTATTACCCTTTGAACCAATCATATTTCGCCGTTAACGTGTGTGTCGCATGGTCGGGATATTTTTAAAATCGGTGTAATGTGTATTCGATATGTGGACTCGAGATGATAAATGTATACTTCTTCTGTGGAACGGGATTCCTAAAGTTGGACCGACTTAATGGTAAGTATGAACGTTTTTGCATCTACCACTTTCCTCAGCTTAATGAAGGAATGTATCGTAGAGTCGCAAGCAATGTAGCTTGTGTCGAAATCCTATCTGCCAAACGGGTCACGTAACGAGTTCTCGCGTTGGTCAATTTATTTGATGCTACGGGTATGAGAGTTCTTGTTGGAAGACGTTTGATCGAGTGCCATGTTTATCAGATTTTGTTTATTATTTAAAGGTATTCTGTGACTATGTTTATTTCTTGACGTAGAAGAGAACCTCTTTCTTGGTCGATCCGAGCCTCATACAGGAGAATGGCGGCGAATTGTAGCAGACGCTTCGTTCACAATATGACTTAAAAGGCCCAAGATGTTCCGATTGAAAATTGAACTGTCTTTACCACCATTAAGTAAGTGAAAGTGTGACATTACTAGGAGAATGCTATACCCGCCAATCACGAACAACAAAAAAAAAAAAACCAACACAACAAAAACAAATGTACACGACAAGAATCTATTAAGCTTCCTGTGCAGACATAATTAAAGGGGTCGGGGTCTCGTGGAATCGTGCAAAACAGCAGTTTAAAACAAAATGCACAGTCTACAAAGAAAACAAATACTTTGGTTAAAATAAATTGATCGTATCTGATTCTTGGGCAGCCTTCTTCAGTCATACATATGATTTATAGTGTCGATGCAAAAAAATTGGACACATTATTAGGTTTATTTTGGGGTTGACTCGAAAACAGATTTGTGGAAATTTGCATGATTAATGCTTCCAGCTAAAATTCATGGCGAGGATCAAGCACGTTTTTATTGAAGTTTGATATATCCAGGGATCGTAATTGGTTTGTCAAACTACAGCGGGTTCTCGTTATCGCTATATGCATTGGGTTCATGTTCATATAACTGTTGCATTATGGTTATGGAATTTGATGTATACCTTCACCATTATCACCTAAAGAAAAACCCATAAAAGAGTAAATTTGGATCGTAATGACATACTTTTCTTTCTAAACTGGTTTTGGATTATTACTTTACCAGCAAAAAAGGCGAGAAATAGAATTTTTTAAAATTTCCCGTTAGTTTTTTTAGCGCATAACTTCGCATTTGTATCCACTTAAAAGTATCGATGAAGATAAAACTATTTCATTTGGATTGGTTTTTATAAAAGGGGAAACAGTCAGATTTTTGTTTCATGCAACATTTCACCCGCGTCCTTTCATGGTACATTTATAAAGTACAAATTTTATTATTGTTTAGAACATTGTCTATGCTAAGCTACATGTGCAGAACTTTGGCTAACAAAAATACTTTAGTATCCCGTAACCAGGTTTTTCTACAAGGGTTCAATTTTGACAATGATGTAGTTTTCAGCTATACTGGTCAAAGACCAGAAGAGTATATGGGATGTTATGTTGTCCGTCGTCCGAGGTTCGTGCATCCGTTGGTACATGTTTATAATGACTTATCCAAAACTATTGAAATTATTGCAATGAAGCTGCAGACCCACATTCATCTCATAGTCATGAAAATGGTTCTGCTCATCCATTATATTGGGATTGTCTTACTGAATGGATTGTCATATCAACATGATGTTTCCACTTGTAGATGTCTAGCTGGTCCAAAATGAAAATGATACCGCTTTACAATCCAATATGACCGCCATGGGAGCCATCTTGAAGAAGAAAAAAAAGTCTTGTTATCGCGTCTATTCCTGAACGCAAGTCATAATCGAAACAAGGTTTTCACCAGAAGACCGTCTTGCTGGTCTTAATTGACGCTATAAAGATATTTTGCACTTCTGAGAAGGTGACAGGTGTAAGGTGAAGTTTTTTGCGTCTGCAACATACACAGTAGAGAGAATGTTGGCACACCACAGTGTTACTTTCACGTAATATGGCTGAAATTACTTCGGATATTGTGCATGTGGGAATTGTACATGATCTAAGCACTTAGCTAACCGAAACGATTGCTCGCATGTGCTCTAAAATTCGGCCTGAATTATTCTAAAGATTGTTATCTTTAGCAGTTATTAGAATAAACAGTATCAATTTCTGAGAGTGCAATGAATGAATTACAAAATATTTGAAAAGAACAAGGTATCGGCTTTTGTTTTTATAATTTCCATTTGAAGTCCAGTAAGTGAAAATGACCAAACGGGGCTAGCATCATTTGTATATGTGCGCATCTAAAGTAAAGCCAAGTTGTATAATCTGTAAACTAAACTACACCCATCTATCATGCACCAAACATAACGAGAATTAAAACCTTTTTAACAACATTTAAAGCAAAAAAAAAATAATAATTTTTTAATGGCCAGGATAACCAAAGACGAAAACCTTGGAAATTCTTTTTCCTTACCTAAACCTATGCAAAATAAGAAAATGTAGAGTGTCACTTCAAGTTAAATGATGTACGTCCATATAGCCACCACGGCAGCCATCTTAAAAATCAATATGGGGCCGTCAATTTAGTACGTACGCATGTTTTTTTGTATAACCCAAATGCATATGCTTGCGTGTGGCGGGGGGGGGGGTTACTGATAATGTACTTGCGCATAGGAAACGGGGGTGGGTGGGGGTGAAACCTCGATAATAATTTGTCTAATACGTAACCTGTTCGACTGGATTCAGTTGGCGTTTGAATTTTAGCGGACACTAGACAAACTTTTTAAAGTTACGCAGCTTATTTCTTTGATGCAGCCAGACATTCGACATCGGTGGACTATCTGTTTCATTAAACACGTTAATTTTATTAATCCTTGATCGTTTCTGCGTGGATTAAATATAGGACGTTTTATAGAATGGGGAGGGGGGCGTCAAGCGTACGTATGCAGGTGGGGGTGTAAAAAAAGTACGCATGTGTGTGGGGGGAGGAGGGGTCAAGCTTTGCCAGATTTTTGCTACGTA
Organism: Sinohyriopsis cumingii; assembly: GCA_028554795.2. NCBI lineage: Eukaryota > Metazoa > Mollusca > Bivalvia > Unionida > Unionidae > Sinohyriopsis > Sinohyriopsis cumingii. The sequence continues at coordinate 30,186,386 of CM068826.1, forward strand.
CTGAATGGATGGCCCCTTACTTCTGATGAACGGAAAGTCATATCGGCTTGGGGTTTTGCCAGAAAATGTATATAGTCTAGTTGGTCCTAAATATGGTGCTGACTGGACGACCAATATGACCACCACAATGGCCACTTTGAAAAGCTTGTTATATCTACTCCTTGTGAATGAATATTCATATCAACATGAGGTTTTCACTAACATACATTTTATGAAAGTTGGTCCTAAAGGAAAACAGTGCCAACCTGAAGTCCAGTATGGCAACCACAGCAACCATCTTAAAAATCTTCTTATTGCTACTCTTCCCGAACTGAAAGTGATATCAGCATTGGTTTTGCACCAGACGACATCTGATGTCTGGTCTTAAATAAAGATTATGCCAATCTAGTATCCAGTATGGCCATCATAGAGTTATTACTAGAAAACTTGTTGTGATGTCTAGTAGATACCAAATGAATATTAAATTAAAATGGTGCCCATCTGACATCCATTATGGCCACCATTGTATCCATCTTTAAAATCTTGATAGTACTACTGCTAAATGGAAAGTCATATCGACATTTAGTTTACACAGAAAGCAAATTATAATAACTGGATTGTCCTGAATAGAAATGGTACCGATCTGACCTCAAATATAGTTGCCACAACGAACAAATAAATTTAAAAAAAACTGTCTCTAATTCTCCTAATTAGATTGTCGTATTGGATAGGGTTTTCACCATTAAAAAAATTCAGTGGTATCTGCATTGTTATAAATTAAAATGGGGATACTATTTTATTCAGGGTGGCTGCCACAGTCGTTGATTTTTAAATCGTTTCGCATAATAAAATCAGATGGTTTCACGCTCGACAGTTAAAATGACCAGTCACAAAAGGTCATGTATGAATGCAAGGTATATTTTTGGATGGCGATGACAGTAAATCAGGAGATGAAGATAACAATAATCACCATTATCATCATCATCATCATCATCATCATCAAGAAAATAAAATAACAGATGCAGCAGTAATAGGTCTACGACAAACTCTAATACAGACACCAAAAGACTATTTATTTTCGTGGGTATGTTAGAAAGCTTGCCAGTAGCTTCTCGTGGGTCGGTAGTTCTTTCCGGGGTTTTCCCGGGTTCTACCTCCACCATTAATACTGGCCGCCATATATAGCCATTCGTGTGCTGAAAAATGGCGTTAAACCCCACAACAACAACAACTACTATTTATTTTCAGCTCGTGTTCTTCTAAAACTGTAATATTGAATATTAATCATAGCTTTCACATACATTAGTTGAATCCTCATACTCAACAGATAATAAATAGTAATATCAAACATAACCCAATATGGCCTCCGATGACGTCATTAAAAAGATTATATTGCAATTACTACGAAGACTCATATTTCCACTACATATTCATTTTAATGCCGCTTGAAACTGATACTTCCTGCTCTTGTCTTTGATGGCACTCTAGAAAACACATTAGCACCTTTGGACGAAAGCACGGCTTCAGTCTGCACTGTGCAGATTTCCTCATTTGAACATGTGGCACAGATATGCTCACTTGAGCATACTAATTTACCACATCTGTTGTAGCATTGACCATGCTGTGCATTTAAAACAATTAGTTCCACATCGCAGTATTTTGCACAGTAAATGGCAACTAGCAAGCAATTAATTAGTTAATTGTTCATTTAAGTACTACATATTATAATTAAATTTGTATGGACCTATACTAGTTTTCGTTATGATAATTTCTTTGAAAATGAATGTTATAAACACGAAATTAAATTATTACCATAATATCGATATTACGTCTGCCGCCATTTTCAAATTAGCAGTCTTGCATGCCGTCATAACCCATGTGCAGTATCTATTGCATCCATGATATCACTCTCTTTTCTTACTCATCAGCTGGCAAAATGCGAGACATAGAATCTCGTGAGGCCTTTATCTCAGTCGTCAAAATGTAGGATAGGATTTCGTTAGTTGTTTTTTTTTTTTTTATCGCAGTTTTCCGAGGTAATGCAACTTGGAAACTCTGAGGATCAACGCCGAGAACATTCATTACATATTGGCTATATATTTTCGATAGCATATTAGGCTATGTACAGTAGATGTAAGATTATTTATGTGCAGTATTTCGCGAATTATCAAGAAGTTTTACAAAGCACAAAAAAAGAAAGGGAAGAAAGAAAATACCCATATACAACGGTAGATGCACGGCGGATCGCTGTATCCAACTCATTTGTCCAACTGTTTTCAGACCCCGCCGTTTCGTGAATTTACCTCTTGAGAAGTCAGACTCTTGCATAGACATTGATGTCGGGTTTATTTTTGTTATATTACTTTTGATATTATTTTATTTACTGCATATAAAAAATATTTAAGCGAGCACATTTTCGACAATTTCGCAAGCACGTTAAATTTCAAAAAGTAGTATTCAGAAAAAGTATGTTTTACAGAATCTTTGCTAGCTGTGGGTCATCGATGCACTTCAAGGTAAAAGTTAATTGTTAGTGTGTGTGTATATATATATATATATATATATATATATATATATATATATGGTTTATGTACATTTTGAACATTTAAAGATAAACTGAAAAAACAATTCGTTTGTTTTAGAATATAACTTTTCATCGACACTGTATAACCAGAATTGTGCTGGCGTACCGTTAACCCATACATGCATGCATACACATATTCACCCACGCAACGACAATATCGAACTGACTTCTATTTGGTCAGCTTGGTGTTCGACCTAACTTGATTAAATTACAATATATAATGGCCCCATAGGGTGGGGTGAGTAGTCTAATGCGCTGCCTTTACCGATCACTGCCATTTTTATCCGCGTGGGTACGAGTCTCGCCCACTGCCAATATAGGCATGTGAAAAACCTTGCCCAGTGGGTTGGTGGTTATGACCTGGTTCTTCCTCCATCTGGCCGCATTGTGTAGCCTATCATTTGAAAAATGGCGTTAAACACTTACGGTTAGGATGAATATCACGAAAACTTTTTTGCTGCGAGTCATGTCAGAATGTTAACAAGTACGTTATCAAATTGTAAGAAAGGAAAAAAAAATCCTCCAAAACAAAAACAAAAACAACAATGGTGATCAGGAGAAAAGTATAATTAGGAAAGCAGATGACCTTTTATTGTTCACGGTTATAACCCATACAAGTGTTTATGGTTTCAAGTCCAATTAGGATAATTCTATTTGTTGGTAATAACTACAAAATCTGATACGACACATTGACACCCATTTACACTCCGAATACAAATGGAATATGTAATAGTTTGCTGTTACAGATATCCCTGTGTTTGAACAAATAATAATTACCTACTTTTATGCCTATACAATTAGCGCGACTAGTACTTCAGATAAGAAGGTTGCAATTTTCAGCACAGGTTTGACGATGAGCATCAGTGTTAAAGAAGACAAAAAGTTAAAACTGGTGCAAACATATACCACATTATACCATCATTGACGTTGCTTGAACTATAACCAACTGACGAATTTTTTCTGATATAATTACATTTTCAAAAAACTATAAAAGTTTCGACATTTTGCTATGCGTTTTTAAATACTGTTTTTTATACAATATACAATATCTCATGATAGGAACTGAAACACTGTTTGGATAGATGCTTTTTTAACGGAACATTTAACGCTTTATTTGCTATATATGTTTCTCGTGGAGTGTTTTTAACGATCGAACAAAGATATTTTGTGGTGCATGAGGATTGTAATAAAGTGAATAAGTGCTGTTTAAAAGTATGTATAATCCCGCCCCCCCTAAACTAATTACTGAAATAATCCGTATCGAACGGTACAAGAGCTGTATGACTTGTACATTACAAGATGTATGACCAGCCGAATTTATAGCACACGACTGTAACACCATCGGAGCGTGTTCGCCATTTTCCGTTAAGTCAAGAAAGAATCCTCGGATGTAATTCGACACCATTGAGAACTATATTCTGAACTACTATCGTTCATATGGAACAGTACTGCGGCGGAAGGACACGAGTCATAATCATAAACATCTCGGCTTTTGCTGTTGTAACATGTGTGATGGACACCGCCAGATGAAATTCAACAAATACATTAAATGGATTGATATTCCTACAACTACTACAAAGTCTCTCTCTCTCTCTCTCTCTCTCCAACTTTGAATTTGCAGCGACTAGCAAGCATCCACGTTTTGCAGGCAAGCTGGATAATTGACTTTGATCGCTCACTCGATTGTATGATGAAAAGTGTCTCATCGGTATAAACAGAATGGCTAATGTCATTTTTGTAAACGTGGTAATTATTTTCCAAGAGAAGTGTATAATTCAAGTGTCATGTTCATTTTTATTTTGTCTACACAATCATTAAATTGAATTATTACATTCTATATTAGGGAACTCCTGTTGTTCTCTTCTATATCTCTGCTCAGATCTCCATTGATTCTATCTATACATTTCGTATCATACGTTTATTGCTCACTCGGTCTGGGTAATAAAACTGAGGTGTATCATTCTCTAGATAACGATAACCAAATCAAAGATAGGTCAGTCTAATCTTTAACACATGTTCACGTAACCTAACCTAAACAATGGGAACTAACTTAATTCTTCTAAGAATCCACCTTACCCCACTAGCAAATGAGAAATTACCCAAAACTCGTTTTTATTATATGAAGCATGACATGCTCTATGTATAGATACTATGCAATCGACATGTACTGCAATATCTTAAAATAGAATCTAAACCTTTGTACAAAATTAACTATTTAATATCTTCTTTATAAACAGTCACTACAGTTTACAGTCATGAACAAAATTACACATACAATAAATATATATCTTGGTAGTCTCTCGAGCCGAGGAAGACAAGTTGTGCGATCTCATCGACGGAGGACGCGCATGTGGCTCCGGAGTCCAAATTCCGATGCATACAGGCGGTTACAGGTGGGGCATGGGACACCGGTGGTTGAGGGTGGCTGGGATACAGCTCTGCGATGTCTCTCACGAGGTGCAGAAAGACGCTGGCGACGGTCAACTTCAGGGGTGGAACAGGCTTTTCTAGTCAGAGCTCGCCAGTGGTTTCTGTCTGAGGCAGCGAGCACGAGCTGGTGGGGTTGAAGGTCTGCCCATCTGATGTGCATCTGGAGATTATCTTTGTACCTCTTGCGAGGGCGGCCTTGCTATCGGTTGCTCTGGTCTAGCTCGCCAAAGAACAGCTGCTTTGGGATTCTGTTTTGATCCATGCGGATGAGATGGCCAGTCCAACGAAGCTGGACCTGGATTAGTTTGGCTTCGATGCTTGTTGTGTTGGCTCTATCAAGGACTTCCTGGTTGGTGATTCGGTCCTGCCACTCGATCCGCATGATGGAACTCGGGGAGCGCTGGTGGAATTGTTCCAACTGACTGATATGCATTTGGTAGACAGTCCACGTTTCACAGCCATACAAGACAGACGTGAGGACAACTGCATTGTACACTTTCATCTTTGTTGACAGTCGTATGTCCTTGTGCTGCAAGACATTGGTTCGGAGTCGTCCGAGTGATTGACTGGCATTTTGGATCCTCGCAGTGATCTCTTTGTCCAGGGAGCCATCACTGGATACTGTGCTGCCAAGCTATTTGAAATTGTCCACATTATTCAGCTGAGTGTCGCAAATGGTGATGCAGGGTTGTGAAGGGACAGTATTCAGGGTGGGCTGGAAGAGGACTTCTGTGCTTCCCAAGATAATTCTCAGGTTGGATGCTTCAGAGAACCTGTCCACGATTGCCTGTAGGTGAGTCTCTTTATGGGCCTTGATGGCACAGTCATCTGCAAAGAGTGCTTCAGTGATGAGTCTTTCTGGCTTCTTGTTTTTTGTTTTTTTTCAGCTAGGCGACAGAGATCAAACACTAATCCATCCAGGCGATGTCTATTGTAGATACCAAGGTCAAGGTCACGGATGACATGGAGCAGTACCTGTGTGAAGAAGAGACTGAAGAGTACCGGAGCGAGTGCACAGTCCTGTTTGACACCGTTAGACATGGGGAATTTCTCAAAGGGTTCAACGTCTGAGAGAATCTCTCCAGTCATGTCATCATGGAAGAGCCGGATGAGATTGGTAAACTTCTGAGGACACCCGAGCTTCTTGAGTACTACCCATAGTGCGTCTCGGTTGACTATATCAAAAGTCTTTGTCAGGTCCACGACGACGGCATACAGATTCATGTTCTGCTCAAGGCACTTCTCTTCGACTTGTCTCAATGCGAAGATCATGTCAGCAGTCTGGGCGAAAACCACACTGAAACTCGGGGAGATAATCTTTTGACACTGCCGCAATAAGCCTGTTGAGAATGATTCGAGCAAGTATTTTGCTAGCTATGGAGAGCAAGGAGATGCCTCTGTAGTTACTGCAGTCCGCACATGTGCCTTTATTCTTATAGAGGGTCACAATTGATGCGTCATTTAGGTCGTCTGGCATATCCTCTTCCGTCCAGATGCTGGTAAGCACATCGTGTAATGTCTCCAGAGCGTGTTCACTTAGAGCCCTGTACACCTCCACTGGGATACCATCCTTTCCAGGTGCCATGCCACAGTTCATTTGTTTAATAGCCTTCCTCAACTCCTCTATCGTTGGCAGAACATCCAGTTGGTCGTGCGTTGGCTGTTGGGGTATTTGGTCAAGAAGAGATTGGCTGACCGATGAGGGCAGGTTTAGGAGCTTACTAAAATGTTCTTTCCAACTGTCCTTAATGCCAGCCTTGTCTTTTATTAGTGTACTGTCATCTGCAGCAAGCAAGGGGGCAGAACCAGACTTTGAAGGACTTCAGATTTATTTGATGGCGTTTTAGAACTCTTTGGAGTTGTTAGTATCGGCATATTGTTGCACTTCATCAGATTTCCTTTCCCACCAAAGGTCATTTATCTTGTGGATTTCTTTCTGAGCCTCAGCTCGACAGGATTTGAAGCGGTCTTTTTTTGGAGATGAAGTTTGTGTCATTCTGCCAATTCATGAATGCTTCGTTCTTTCTGGCAAGCAGATCTTCAATGGCACCGTTGTTATCGTCGAACCAGTCTTGATGGGTTCGCTTCTTGGGGTCCAGAGTCGCCATAGCTGTTTCTCTTATCATGTCCCTGAGCTTGTTCCATTTCTCGGAGGAATTTCCACGTATAGGTCCCTTGGTAGACAGCTTGTCATCCAGGCGCTCCTGGAAATTTAGCTGGGTGGAAGTCTTCTGCAGTTTGACAGTGTGGAATGCTGTACGCACAAGCTTACGACACCTTGGATGACGTGGAGCAATGCTTAGCTTTAGGGTAGTTTCAGACAAGTTTGTGGTCTGTCCAGCATTCCGCACCTCGTACGGCCTTGGTGATGAGGACATCCTGGGCATCGCGCTGGCGGAATATTACATGTCGATTAAGTGCCATTGGCGAGATCTGGGTTGCATTCAGGTGTGCTTGTGTTTGTTACCCATTCTGAACATTGAGTGTGTGATTAGTAGGACAACTTCTTCGCATTTGCTGATTAGTAGCAGGCCGTTGTTGTTCATCTTGCCGACACCGTGCTTTCCAAGCACACCTTTCCATGGACCATAATCGCAGCCAACACGGGCGTTGATGTCCCCCAGTAGCATGATCTCGGCGTCAGCTGGAACTGAGCCAAGTACAGAGCTGGGGTCCGTATAGAACTGCTCAATGGTTTCGCTGGACTCGAGAGAGTAGGTGCTAAGGATTGTTGCGTAGCGTTTTCGGCTGATAGGTAGTCGCAGTTTCCGTAGGACTTTGGTAGGTGCAGGTAAGGAACGATGAGTGTGATGATGATGAATGATAAGTGCACAACATAACCTGTGCGTGAAGGAGATTAAACTGAAACAGCTTTTGCACAGAGACAACCTCACTCTCTCGGCCTTGATATTTGGAACTCAGTGGTACGAAGATTCGTCACGGCTGAAGACTACTTCGGTTGCATTGGATGGCCGTGACGTCTTCAGTGCCTTGTCATACCCTACGCTCTACACAAAGGGTTTGATAACACATTTGATCTCTTCCGCCCAGTCTGTCGAAGCTGGCTTTGCATGCAAGGATGGGCAAGCTCCTAAGTTACGGAGGGTTTGAGGCCCGTCGGCCACCCTCAACCTGGTTTAGCCGGCCAGTCGAAGCTGTTGCTTGTGGTGTGGCAGCTGAACTTGCTTGGAACCACAGGTGAGAGATGAGCTCCTGGTGGGGACCAAAGGTGGACCAGCTACTCCCGAAGAAGCACAAAGTGCCCACCCCAGGTACTACCCCTCCCAGAGCATACTGAACACCATATATATATATATATATATATATATATATATATATATATATATATATATATATATATATATATATATATATATATATATCGTTTGCCCAGGACCGGGTTGAAGATTGAAACTAAAACTAAGTCTCCGCCAATCAGATCTCGTGTGATATTATTCTGCCAAGACGTGTTCTCTCTTTTATTTCGAACGCAAGAGGATTATGTGTCATCCCTTTATATGTTCTAGATCGTTTCTACGGCTCACAAGTACAGTACACATTCTTGAATTAAAGACCACGTTCTGGGTTGCGGCTGCATTTGGATACTTATACCCGGGGTGACAATAATATCACTGCTGCCGTGGCTATTACTTTTCCACCGATGGTATCCTCTGTTCCAGACAGGCCATGAGCGCGGAGCCCCAAGCAAAAAAAAATTGAATTGCGGAGTTGATTTCCTGAAAGCGCGGGGCCCAAGGCGGTGCCATTCCTGGTTCCAGAGAACGAATTGAATTTGGATTTGGGTTTCTGCGATTTCTTATTATTGCAGGAATAGTTGCCGTCATCACCTTCTCTTGCATAACTACCATGATGGCCAGAATACGATGATTTTAAAAAGAAACAGAATGAAACAGTGTTCGTTTTCTTGACATACATTACATATATCTTCACTTATATCTCGAGAGGAATAGTCTTGAGTCTCTCCATAGGTCATGCTCAATGTTGTTTATTCGCCAGAATCACGCTTTATAAATCTCTGACCAACACTGTAATAACTGGTTGCACTTCGTCTTCAGTCTGAAATTAAATGCTACTACTCTCTTACGTATTGACTATATTTATATGTGAGAGAGGTAACTTGGTTCATTCAATCTAGAATCGATCGTAGTCATGAAACGATCACACCACGTTCTTACGTATGGACTATATATATATATATATATATATATATATATATATATATATATATATATATATATATATATATATATATATATATATATATATATATATATATATATATATATATATATATATATATATATGTGTGTGTGTGTGTGTGTGTGTGTGTGTGTGTGTGAGAGAGAGAGAGGTACCTTAGTCCATTTATTCTAGAATCGATCATGGTCATACTACGATCACATCATGCTCTTACATGTGGACTATGTTTATATGTGAGAGAGGTACCTTGGTCCATTCATTCTAGAATCGATCATAGTCATGAAACGATCACACCACGCTCTTAGGTATGGATTTTATTTATATTTGAGAGAGGAACCTTGGTCCATTCAATCTAGAATCGATCATAATCATGAAACGATCACACCATACTCTGGAGAAGACAAAAAACAATGCAACATCGACGCTCTGAGTCACCGAATATCTTCTAAGATGTATGGACAGAAATTCACTCTAACGACTTTGAAGAGGAACTGACTGATCCATTTTCAGCATCATCATTACCCCTTTTCCTCTCCAAGACCGAGAATGTCAAGATTGTCGAAGAAAGAAAATCATGCGGTAGCCCCAGAGGATAATTTTAACATTTTAACTGTTCACAGAGTGACTTCCGGATTTTTTTATAAAATGACTTTACCTTACACAGCCGAATTGAAAGAGTTCAAGACTCAAAACCCTGAAGAGAAATCTAAGGTATTTCTTATGGACTCATTGGGGTCTGTGTTAGATGAGTTGACATGCCAGTTTCAAGCAGAAGTTCAGTATTGTTTTGAACTTCTTACCACTCACGACAGTTTGAAATCTTTTGTCTGGATCGAATTTAGTACATCGGCTGTATTAACCTCTCCCAAAATCTTATATAATGTGCAGCACATTAACAATCCAGAGATGAGTTTAACATGACCGATAGAAAAGACAATCATAAAACGACACGTTTCACCTCCTTCCGGCAGCAGAACACGTAAAGGTTTTATCTGTGGCTTAGATCATATTGTCAATAATTACTATCAGGATCATTTGTGTTTAGTCCGCGTGATCGACGTGGCAACAGCGTATGCAGAGAAACCGATATACTAGAATAAAAACGATTATGGAGAAGCACTGGGCAATTGGAAAGAGCCAGACAAGGAAGAGAAACAGACTCTTGAGAAATTAGAAATTTCGAAAGAGACCGTTTTTGGATCTCATGAAATGTAGAAAAGTCATTAAGTGTTAATCCATCGTTATACGCTGAATGTTTATCGTCGCTTCATCCGTAGAGATCTCTTGTTTCGAAGACCATAGTCTCCAGACGAAATATACATTCACGTCTCTCATCAAAAATATGATTTCGATGCCATTATCAGTATTACAAGATTTCTTGGACACGCATACAATCGTGATAAATGTGACCAAGGATTTAGGAATCGGGAATAACACATTCATTGCGTTGGAATTAGTCGTGACATTTCAGCGTCGAGACCTCGTGTTCTTGAAGGGAAACAAATGTCCAGTGCTCTACCTAGATACGAATATTGATTAATCAACCGTCTTACAAATGACAGTATACGAAACGATTCCAAATACAGGAAGTGCTTGCGAATCATTGGAAAAGTATCTTTCACGTGGGCAGCATGTTCGTATCAATTTCAAAGATTCCACGCTTGTCCAGGAAAGAAACGGTTGTCAAGTCACCGAGTTGGTTCATCCGTATTACATTTAGAGATATAACAACGACCCAGAGGAAATTGTCGTATCACCAGAACAAGAAAGAGAAACAAGACCATCGTGCAGATTTTATTGTTACTTTGAAGCTTCTCAGGAAAGTGGGCTTCACATTTCTAACATTTATGCCGCAGTTTGCCACGAATATATTCAAGAACATTTATTTTATCACTGTCAGGATTGTAGCGCTCCCAGATGAAAGTGAAAAGATACTTCGTGGATCTAGTATTTCTGATTTCGCTCAGACTGCTCTGTGAGTTTTAGACCGTACCAACGAGGACCGGGACGCAGATTAGGTGAATCATTACGAGAACCGTCATCAATATGTAAGTTATCACGATTTCTTGAAATACGACGAACAGTTTCTTTTGAAATATTTTTCAGAACAAAGAACTGGACTTTCAAAGTCACTTTGAATGGAACTAAGATCATTCAGATTAATGAACACACGGTTTGCAGCATCCGTGAGTTATTTGGCTATGATATTAAGTAGTAGCCAAATGATACTTTGCCCGCTTATTTAATACTAAAGAAAATCAACACGATGTGCTTCGCCATGTGCCTCAAACCCAGTTCAGTTTTGTCCGTCACCCCTGCCGGGGTAAAGGCCACCCACAAAAGATCGCCAGAGACTTCTGTCCTGTGATATCTCCTCGAGCTAACTCCAGATGAGACCCAGCCTAGTGATATCCGCCTCAAGGTCACATCGCCAGTTGTTTCTTGGTCGGCCTCTTCTCCGCTTGCCTTGAGGGCTCCACCTCACTGCCTGTCTGGTAATGTTGATTGGCGGCTTGCGTAGGTTGTGTCCTATCCAACCCCACCATCTCTTCTCGTCCTTTACTGGAAGCTGGGAGGTTCTCTGCCACAGGTTGGCGTTGCTGGTGGTGTCTGGTCAGCGGATCTGGAGAATGCTTCTTAGGCAGCTGTTGATGAAGGTCTAAACTCTCTTTACGGCCAACATGGTGATTCTCCAGGTTTCTGCTCCATACGGTAGGACAGACGTTGCGTTGGAGTTGAACAGTCTGATCTTGGTAGTCCAGGAAATTTATTTGGAGCTCCAAATGTTCTTGAGCTGTATGAAAGTTGATATCCCCTTTCCCTTCCTTGCCTTGACGTCTGACTCTATGCCACCATGCTGTTTGATAATGCTGCCCAGGTACGTGAAGGACTCCACCTCTTCCAGGGGACTTCCATGCAGGGTGACTGGGTTGTTACTGACATAATTGATCTTGAGGATCTTGGTCTTGTCTTTGTGGATGTTGAGGCCTACCTGTGCTGATGTGGCTGCCTGTACGTCGGTCTTGTCATGCATTTGTTGCTGACTGTGGGACAAGAGCGCTAGGTCATCGGCGAAGTCCAAGTCCTCAACTTGAATCCACAATGTCCACTGGATCCCGTTTCTCCGCTCATTAGTGAACGTCTTCATAATCTAGTCGATAGCGAGAAGGAAGAGAAAAGGTGAAAGCAAGCAGCCTTGCCTCACGCCAGTCTGCACTAGGAAGCTGTCTGTGTGCTGTCCTGCATGAATGACTATGCAGGACATTCCGTTATAAGCGTTCTTGATCAGGTTCACCAGCTTAGTTGGGATGCCATAGTGGCGAAGAAGTTTCCAGAGTGTCTCTCGGTACACGCTGTCGAATGCCTTCTCATAATCAACAAAGGTGATGTAGAGCAAAGAATTCCACTCCAACGAGTGCTCGACTATGATACGAACAGTAGCTCTTTGGTCCGTACACGATAGGTTCTTCCAGAAGCCCGCTTGCTCGTCTTGTAACTGTGTTCTGCCCAACTATTCATTTGGTGTTCTGTACTTGCTATGGTCTTTCCCTGCTTGTCTTTTACGGGTCTTTCTGTTTTGCTGTACTTGCCGGACAGTTTCTTGGTGATGTCGTACAGCTTCTTCATGTTTCCACTTTCGGCCGCTTCTTCTGCCTCTGCTGCCAGTTCTTCAACATAGTTTCTCTTGTCTATCTTGATGCTTCTTTATACTTGTTTGTGGGCGTCAATGTACTCCTTTTGTACCTTTACTTTTGTAGTTCTTTCCTACTGCTATTTACTGCTGATTTCTTCTGTTTCCGCTCCTGGATTTTGCGCAGTGTTTCGGCTGAAATCCATTCTTTCTGCTGCTGCTTCATGGAGCCTAGTACTTCTTGGCATGCTGATTTTCCTGCCTCCTTAACTTTCTGCCATCTGTTGTTTGCATTGTCTTCCTCATCTCCAAGAAGCTCTTGTAGCACTTGTTACTTTTTGTTAAGCGACAGTCTGTATTCTTCTTTAGTTTTTGCATCCTTCAACAGGCTGATGTTATACTTTGTTTTCTTCTCTTTTGTGCCCATCCAGTTCTTCTTCAACTTAAGTTTCAGCCGTGCGACAACTAAGTGGTGGTCAGATGCCATGTCTAATCCCCTCTTCACCCTCACATCTTGCAGGGATCTCCTGAACTTCTTGGCTACGCAGATGTTGTCAGTCTGATTTTCTGTCACAAGGTCTGGTGATATCCATGTCTTCTTGTGGATTATCTTGTGGGGAAAGATGGTACCCCCGATGACCAAGTTGTTCAGTGCACAAAGGTCTGTAAATCTCTCTCCATTTTCGTTCATCTCACCCAGGCCGTGGATCCCCATGGCTTGTTCGAACCCTGTGTTGCCTGATCCAGCTTTGGCATGGAACTCATCCATGAGGATGTTGATGTCTTTGTCTGGGAAGTTCTCGACTATGTTCTATAGTCTGTTGTAAAACTGGTCCTTATCTTTTTCTTCACCGTCATTTGTTGGAGCGTAGTGTATGGTGTATGACGTTAATCTTTATTTTCTCTTTTTTGGTCCTAAACGTTGCCGTGAAGATTCTGAGCCCGTGTGGTTCCCATCTTATCAGTGCATTATATGCTTCCTTCGACAGCATGAGCCCCACCCCTTGTGTATGAGGCGCGTTATCTTCTTCATGTCCTGAATACAGTAGCATATCTCCTGTCATCAGTCTTCTTTGTCGAGATTGAATCTATCTTGTCTCGGTAATGCCCAGTAGGGATAGATTATAGTTCCTCATCTCTTCTGCTACCTGTGCTGTTTTTCCTGCCTCATACATTGTCCTCACATTCCATGTTGCGATGTTAATTCTCCTGTTTGATAGAAGGATGGTCTGCTTTATGGCTTCCGCGGGCTCGCGGCTTTCACCACATAGCATCATAAATATTCCAGAAGAAGACCCTTCCTCCCTCAGGCTTTCAGTTTCTGGTTTTTCTTCTGTTGGCGTTCTTGTAGCAAGTTGGGGTTTTACAGGGTCGGTTTGCTAGCCCCACGCCAACCGCTCCTCCTTTTACATCCGGACTTGGGACCGGCAATGGAGAAGTTATTTCATAGATGTGCAACTTTGTTATACTCACAGAGAATTGAACATTGTGTCATTCACTTGACAGTATTGACAACGAAAGAATTTTACAATAAAACTTGCCAACAACGTCATAGTTTGTAAATTCAAGGATACCGCGTAGTGGAAATGTGGAATGTACATTTGAAAACAAATCTGGAATTTCGGCGCATCGTCTTTTACTCGAGGATTACGTTGTGATATACATCGAATCTTTGAATCCTCTCGACAGTTTGTTTAGAGGACGTACCAATGTCACACGCTTATTGTACGAAGCAGACGAATTCAAAGAGAACAACTCAAATATATCAATGCGTGTTCGTTGTACTCTTGGGTTTGTAAATATTGTCGACAACCTACCTGTCACCCGGAAATTTTGACAGAACACATCGACGTGGAACACATTCATCAGTACAGAGGTTTGATTAAATGTAATGATCTTCGGCACACGAACCTGTACTATATCGTGTTGCCTCATCATTCATGTTTCCTTTATGTCATACGTGTCCTGAAACCAGGGTACGATTGTTTGATGCTCTCGATCGTGGATACTAATTGTCAAAAGTGTACGAAATTTGGTACCTTCTTACCACAAAACAGTATCAACAGGACGGCCATTCGAATCAGGTAGACAAAATTCGGGCTACGTTATCGAGTGTCTTAATTATAAACAAGACGTCCCTCCTGGTGTCACACCTGTTATGTATATTTTATTTAATTTATATTTGATTTAATTTAATTGTTTGTAAGTTTAAAATATTTTTATTTTGATTTCGTTACATGTCAAAGTAATGTTATTTTGTTTCGTAGAAATTTGATATTTTCCAGAAAATTCAGTTTGACCTGACTCTTTCCATAAATATCTAATAATAGAAACTGCTTCTATTTTTGACATAGTTTTCGACATTGATTCAGAAATCACTGAGTCAAGTACACAACTTTCTATTTTTATTTTATTATCGGAGTAAAATTATTTGGTTTTTAGCAAGGTCATACTGGGAATATGTGGCGTTTTATTGTAAACAGCCTCTATTTCGCAATTCTGGGTTTTCCGAAATTGCGCAACAATTAGATTTAGTAGTGATATATTATTTAGAGCGATATTTCTCAGTTGGGCTTTACACTGGAAAATGTTTGTTTGTGACCAGTTTAGAGTTACATTTTAATTTTTATTCAAATCATTGGGATTCTCAAAGATTAATTCTTTTTCATGGAAATATTTGACTGCTCATACAGAATTATTGGATAAAGACATTTATTTAAATTTTATTCGGAAGTTCAAACACTGGAATATTATTGTCTGTGGAATAACAAAGAATTGTAGACACTACAACACCATACTGAATACAGTATACATCATCGCCTTCCATTTTGGATTTTTCGTCAGGACTCAAACTTGAATTCATTAGAACATTTCATTATTAGGACTTCTCAAATTTAATTCGTGGATTATTCTTGGATTATTCTTGGATTTGATTCTTAAAACCGTAATTCTTTTTTTCTCTCACTTTTACAATGTTTTTCCAGGGAAATAAATTATTTGTTAAATTTTTCAAAGCTTGTTGTTTTCTCTTTTCTTTTGTTACTGTTTATTAGAGCCTAAATACGTAACATAAGACACCCCAGAAGAAAAGACCAATTCAAGAAATGGTACCGATCCATGGAAGGCATCGACTTGCAACATGTGGAACAACGGAATGTCTATCCTTTGCTAAATTCATGTTAAAATGTTTGTGTTGAAAACGCGCTGAACTTCATATGTTGTCCGAAACCGAATACTTGGTAGATACTTTCTATACTTTCAGCTGATGAACAATAATGGAAAATTCATTAAATTCACCGAAATCATACATGAAGATTTGCTCTCAGTAATTTACGATGAGGTCACCCCTCATCATTGCAGATTACTTGGCAGTCAGTGCCTGTTTAAAGCTGCACTCGGTGTTAGATCCGTTAGAACAACGCATCCTTTATTTTGACACCAATAGATACATGTACATAGATAGAACTCGAGGATATCACTGTCACATCGACGACGAACGTTAAGTAGCGTGGACCAACGAACATCCCGAAGAGATTATTCTGAGTTTTGTTAGCGGCCGACCTCATAGACACGGCTATAATAAAAAAATAAAAAACGAGATACCAAATGCAAATTTGAAAGGACTAACGTTCAACTATTGTTCTAGTCAAATGATAAACTTATATGTATTGAAAGAAGTCTCAAAGTCAGGTCAGTACCAAGACTTTCTTGTCAAAACGTATGACCCTCACAAGATCGTAAGTTTGTCAGATCACCAAATCATGAAAAGATGAATATCTTTCTGCGCTGTGCAATGAGACTGATGCAGTTCCCATTTGTAGAAGAGATTCCTTCTGATCACGATGGGATCGTTGTTATTCTAGTTAAATGGATCTGGTAATGTTCTATCCCATGTTCGGAGAAGAGGCGATCTCATGTTCAAGTGCTGGCTAACAATTAAAAACGCAATGACTAACATATACTTTTAACGATGTCACTCAGTTGCCACATGATTGATTTTACAAGTCCTGATTATTTGAGGTTTCGTACGGATATGTTTCATGATTGGTATTTGCATAGACTTCCTCCCAATCTCACCCTCCAGCCTGATTGATTTGTATTCTGTGTGACATCGTTCACACAAGTGTTATCATTTTTCTTACAAGCTAGTCTCAAATAAATGTTACGATGGTCAGGTGCAACTGAGAATCAATCAAATGCAAGGGGTTTTGGTAAGCATAAAGCAGCCCGTACAGAACTGGACGATCCAAGAATATATCAATCCTGAAAAGAAGAAAACTTTATCTCGAAACCGGTACGAAGTGGATCTCTTGGAGGAGGGATCGGATCCTGATGCCTTAGCCAAAACTTGAAAAAAGTACAAAACACAAGACACCAACAAAGATCCAAGATAAACATGAAGAAGAAGATGAGAGTGATAGTCAATTCACACCCAAAATTCCCGTCAATTCACACCCAAAATTCCCGTAACCTGAAATTAAAACCAAAACTAATACTAACACTTTAACATCAAGAAAGATAAGTACTGCGCTTAGAACGCACAAGTATCCACGGAAACATCGATCTGTATGCACCACTCCAATATACGTTATACTCGTCTTCTATGGCAGCTAAACATTGTTTAAAACATGTGTTTCCCAATCTCATGAAGAAATTTAAACCGTTCCTAAATGGCCTCTACTCCTCCGTCTACTACTCCTCTGTCATTATCATCTCTTTCCGCTCTCTGGCTGCTGCGGCCAACAAGGTTGCACCCCGTACAAAAAGTGCGAGACAGAACATGAAAAAAGTTTACCGGATTTGTCGAAACAAGTACATCACGACTTAGATTGTTGACAACAGTTTGTCGTCTAGTGTTACCTAAATTATTTCTTGTCGCTCGGGAGGTCCATGTACGTTCCTCTTCTGTGTATATAAATTGGCAGCATGAACGGAGAAGTATTGAAAGTACGTCCTCCCTTGCCCGAGTTACAACAACACAACGAGTCAGCAAGAAATACGACATGTACGATCTCGAAAACATTTTCGATCAAACAATACATTAAGTGAGAAAACGAAGAATCTTTCAAATCAAAGTTCGTTGGAAATGATGTCCCCGTTTTAATTCTTGATTGCAGCTTCCCAAGTCATCGACAACAAGAAGAAGTAGAAGTCCCGACATGTCGTTTGACATAGCATCCTCTTCTTCCACTTCGTCTCTCAAAGAGCTACAGAAACAAACACAACACTAACAACAACAGTAGCTTTGGAATGGAGAATGTGTTTCTAAAAATCAAGTTTTTGCTTCATGATCTTTCTAGTTTATCGTGCCAATGCAGCATCCATTGGAAACTTGAGTTTGCAACTAGAGGATAAACAACTGTGGACTGTTAAACTCAGCAGTTGCATGAGATATCTTCTTCCCAATCCTTCGTTGAAATACCGACAGTAGTAATGACCATAGTCACTCTAACTCCTGTCACAACTCCTAGTCACATTTACCCTCATAAGCTTTGGAGGATCATTCTACCTTGACATCGAGAGATTCCTCGTGACAAGAACAGTCGAACCATGAACAATGAATTTAATTTGACTTTGCTTGGTGACGGTTCTATGGATGTGCTTCCCAACAACAAAAGATGTTGTTACACGGAAAAATTTCCCCAGTCCGTTTAAGCGTAGTATTAAACTTACTGGGAAGTGGCATTGGTATAAATCATTCATTTCGTTACAGATTTCAGTATTGCCATTGAATAAACCACATTCGTCGTAGAAATACTCAACTCTTGAAAAAAATATCCAAGGCTGTTACAGAAGAAGAAAATAAATACACACACACACACACACACCAGCGCCAGAAAATTCTATATTAAATGTGTGAAACATTATTATAATCCTCGACCTCTGAGTTCTATATGATTTCAAGTATTTTTAACGATTAGTTTGGCAAGACACTTGACAAAACCATGAAACATAGACTGATCCTGTACTTTCTACCTTCTTATCTTTTCAAGCTATAAAGAGACTGAAAAACACACTCCGTCAAATTTTCTCAAAGTAAATATGCTATTTTGGGTATAAACACGAATAAAGTGCCGCAGTTAAATGACAACAATTTCAAGAACAACCGATTCTTCAAACAATTGAATTAGACAAAGACTCGGTTTAATGCTTGTGTACTCCGATCGATTAGTGGGAAACACGGCCGTTGCTGAGAGTCACTCCTGTAAAAGTTTTGTTTAGCCAGATATTGCCACCCTTATTGCCCAGTTTAGTTAATTCTGACAAATTGTCATGTCATACTGTTCTGCATCATTTCATTGAGTAATTACTGCCAAATGTTCAAGTGTAGTCATAAAAATGTTTAAACGTTATTTTGTGAGAAACAGTTTTATTTTTAAAATATTAATTCTTGAACGTTGGAAAATACATATTTGCTTCAGTATTTATTTGCATCGCTTCTGTATTTTCTATGAATGAAATTTGAAAGATATGGATATGATGTTTAATAGCTTTTACGTTGATGAAAATCTCGTAGTCCAGATTGTAGTCTCTCACCTTTGTAAAATTTACGAGCTCAATATCAAACGAGTAATTGATTCCTTCTTTATACGGTATTGTTTAAATCCTCTTCCTGTCGGATTAATTGTATAGCATATAATGCTCTGAAAAATGGCGTTACACCAAAACTAAACATCAACACCAATTATAGCTTGATGTCATTATTTATGTTGTGTAAAAAATTTAACAATTGCGGTCTACTCAATGCACAGTGCGTAATTATAAAAAATATAAGTGTTGTCGCGCTGTCGAGGGTATTTAAGGTAGTGCTTGGTTGGTGGTGGTTTTGGTGGTGGTGATGCCATGGGCAGAGCTTAAATTTTAATTTCTGGAATTTGGTGAAGCCCACGCCAAAATGTTTACGTGTTGTTCCGCTAACCCTAACTACCTACATATGAGCACATATAATTACGCTCATGTAAGTAGTACAGCATGATTTTTTTGTATTTTAACTCCTATATGTGTGTATGTAATCTAGCCGACGTTGAGGGTTGTAGAAAGCGACCTCTTCTACTTCATAGAGGCGAGCTAATTATTCAAAGCAATTAAATTATATATATATATATATATATATATATATATATATATATATATATATATATATATATATATATATATATATATATATATATATATATATATATCTGTGTGTGCTGTAACTGAAAGTATTTTCCCTCAGAAATGAGAACATATTTCGAGTCACGGAGTCTTGGACACAAGCATTAAAACCTTTATAAGTTTGATTTATCTGAGATAATTTTGGAAATTTTTTCTTCGATTTGGGAAAATTACTTTAATGATAAATAATGAAAGTATTTCGCTGGAAGGAAGCCTATCTCGCCAACTAGGCAATTATTTTGCTTCAGCAGCCAGTGCAGCGGTTAGGCTTCTTTGTCACACATGAAAATACTTTATACTTGAAAGAAGAGGCAGAGGAATACCTTTAAATTTGGTCGATTATTCAGAGTACTACGATTCTTGATTCATGATCAAATTTACCGCGCGTTTAAAATGCAGAACAGAGGTTCGTAGTCACGAATGCATTATATGAAGAAACAAGCAAACATCAAATGATACGGAAAGGACAATTCAGCCTTGCACATTTGGCGTATTAAGATCAAACCGTCCGCTTTCAGATAAGATTAAAGTTACTATTCAGTGGTGTAGCTTAGTCTTTCAATCCAGGTATTCACGACCGCATCTAATGTCATCGACTACGATCCTGTCTAAATTGCGAAAGAAAATATATTAATCAGGGTGCAATTACTTTCAGAATTATTTACGGGAAAAACTTGTATAGGAATGAACCTAAACGTGAAAAGATTATGGTTGTCTACATTGAATTTTGTTCCTTCTTTGAAACATTCGCAACATAGAGGTTAATCCGACGGATCTTACATAGAATGTATGTTGGTAGCATGGATTCGGACAATTTCGGCTATTTACAAGACAAGGTTTGACCGAGAAGTTACGAATGATAGAACTATATTTTTTCATTCGTATTGTCACGTTTGCTCAGCGCCAGATCCTAATGGACATAGAGCACACTTAATTTTACTATATGTTCTCTACATT
This sequence comes from Sinohyriopsis cumingii, assembly GCA_028554795.2. NCBI lineage: Eukaryota > Metazoa > Mollusca > Bivalvia > Unionida > Unionidae > Sinohyriopsis > Sinohyriopsis cumingii. The sequence goes on from CM068826.1 coordinate 30,207,346, forward strand.
TGTTTCTCAGTACTGACCTTTCCACTGTGTGACAATCAATGAAAATCATATGTTAATCTAAAAATACCTTCAAAGATGACTTCACGGTGAAGTTCTTGTCAAAGGTTGACCTGCCCTTTTTTTAGATGCTGGACTGTCAACATAGCAGCATGTAAACAGAACACAAATTTCACTTCCGGATCATCACCAAGGCCTTATTACTCACTGTGCACTGTCGCCGAAATACACACAGACAACAACATCCTGAGCTCATATTGTCAAGAATAAACAGTTACCTTTAAATCCCTACCAAAAATGCATAAATAAAACTCTTCTGTGACCTCCAAAATGAGAGAGGAAAAAATGTTCTCAAAATAGACTAGAACTACATTCGTGGGTACTGAACTGGAAGTATTAATTGTGACCCGATTCCTATTGCCAGGTTACCGTGACCAGATTGAAGATCCGGCATCTTGAATCGGCACAGGCGTTAGATAGAGCGACTTCCCACCTAGGTGTTACAGTTTTGTCCTAGATCAGAGGAACCGCGAGGGACCAGGGCGTTTTCTAAATCCGTACCCACGTGGACAGACAGCGAGAAGGACATTGTCCGCTAAGTTTGATTTGATCGAGTCAAAGAGACATCCAATAGGAATTGAGACGGAGGGTGTGCTAACAATTTCGATCCGAATTGTAACTTCTAACTAGCAAGCGAAAACTTAGTTTTCCTGGGAAGATTGCTGAGCAAATATGATTACTCCGAGAAAACCACTTGTAATTTGGCTTGAAAACTTAGAGAAGAGATTGTAAGGAAAGACAAAGCTTCGTAAAGGAAGCTTATTGGGAGACAGAACTTCCGGTTCAGTGAGTCCCTAGTATCTAGGAGGGGAGACGGAAGTAAGACTAGCAGAGCAGTCGGAGTCAACAAGTCTAGTCGGTATAGAGTCGAGGAGGAGGATGAAAAGGAGTCGAGGAGGAGAAAGTGTAGAAGGAGGAGGAGTATCGAGGAGTCGGTGGAGAGAAGGAATTTGGAGAAAGTCGGGAGGAAGAGGAGAAGGAATTGGGAGAGAAGAATACACAGATGAGTAGAATACAAGGCCAGGTGGAAAGCTATCCCGCACCACAAATCAAATGATGCAATAGGCTATCACAGGGTCGAGAAGAAGGAGAGTACTTGGGAAATTTTAATCATTTGATTATTGAAAGGTCATTAAATTGTTATTAGTTGAATTTCACTTGTTTGTATATTAAGTCACTTAACCGTCGGCATTGCTGACTGGGGGCACGGAGCTTTACGTCTATCTTTCACTAATTTATCCTAAATCGAGTCTGGGTGGGACTTTTATAATAATTTAAATACATATTAGAAGTACCCGACCCACACCTACCACAGTGACGGCATAACAACCCGTCACACCATACGTATCCTCTCGGTCACTCCTACTTTAAATCTATTCGTAAAAACAACGAGATTGCGTTTCTTTACTTGGTGAGAACATTTCGGAGAACAAATTGTATTATTTTTCTGAATAGTACTGAAGAACATTTTTTTTACGCAGAAATAGCCGATGTAGTTTCGAATGTCCTTAAATTCTGGTAAAATCCAGTTTGGGTTACACTCACCGCACCAATCGAAACATGTTAGGCCTTTTCCGCGATGTTCAGAAGCAACATCGGATGCAATTTGCCGCCATTTAGAACTTCATTCGGAACTGGTTTTGTTTACATGGCAGGGCTGGATTAGGGGTGAGGTTTCAATGGTTTCCGACGCCCCTCCCCCCCCCCCCGCTAAAATAAAAAGTACACACACACACACATACACACACAAATACAGTCAATTTTCACTTGAAATTTGACTATTCTTTTTAGGGTAATATGCACTGTTTGAGTAAAGAGGCACATATACTTTTGCATTAGTGCCATTTCGCGGTAAGCCAAGGCTGTTTTGAAATTTTGGAAACCACCCATACACCCACCCACCACACACAAACACACACACTTGACCTCACCCGTCCTTGCATGGTACACTATGGCAGAGGAAGGAAAATTAGCCACATTTGAAACATTTTCGACCTATTCTGTTGCAATATATAATGAGTGTTGCCAGAGTCGAATCACCAAATCCTTCAAGGGACCGCGAGTGGCCGAGTGGTCTAAAGCTCTCGCCTTTACGGATCATCGATATCTCATTTCTGTCCGCGTGGGTTTTAAGTCTCAGTTCAACAAATGTGAGTATATAGAAAGTTTGTCATTGGCCTTCCGTGCACCAGTCATTCCTCCCAAAGTTTGCCCAAGCTCTTCCTCCAACGAATATGCACGCCTTGTATAAGGTCATCATGTGTCGAGAAATGGCATTACAGCCACAAAATACGAACATCCGCACCTTTTAAATTAATTGTATGCCTACAACTACATCCAAGAATATATTTCGACTTGACGAACAGTGCCGAGCGATGCTACTATTGCCACTGCACCTACGCTGGCTACACTTCTACAGTATGCATATAATATAAGGCATATTTGTTTTTCTTTGGCAGAGGTATTATAGCCCAAAATAAGTTTATTCTCTTTTGCAAAATTATATTAGAATGAGCAGCTTCTTGAGTCAATAATAAAAAAGTATGCTGACCTTATGTTCGTTTATGTAATATCTGTTGAACTGTTACTAAATGTGCAGTATGCAACGGTATATCTGAATCTAATCCGATTGCAACTGACTGGGGCTTAAACGAAGGTAGTTACGGTACTTAATAATGATAGCCATGATGCAATAGTGTAATGGTGCAAATATTTTCAGAATAATCTGTCTGTAGAATATTTCACAGTACATTTTTTCTTGGTCAGCGTGACATGTAAACATTAAGATTGACGTATGGGGTAGCCTGCCAATAACCTAGCGACAATTAAGATCTGCTGCATATGGCATAAATTTAATTTTGATTAGGACTCGCTATGTTAACAGTTAGCAACCGACATGTGTGGAATGATAACGCGAGGTTACAGCGATAAAATATCCAGAGCTGATATGAACCAGAGAAAAATCTAAGAAACTGAAGTCCATTTAAAACAGGTATCATACAATGACACTTTCCAGCATAGTTATTAATAAAGGCGGATGATTATTCTAACTTCCATGGGAGTGACAGGAGTTTGGCGGCAAAAATATTAATCCTGATTGGATAAGTTAAGCGAGGGTGGATGTGTTCCCAGTCGGAATTCACGATTTTAAAACAGTTCCCTCGTAAAATAAGTAGTCTAATTTTCTATGGGATGCCAAGAACTTTACTCTGAGGAAAACCTGCAGGTATCTTTTTTCGTTAAATAAATCGTCCTAAGGACGAGTGTCGGAAAGTTGAGGACACTGAAAGAGACAGATTCAGCTGCATTAGGGGGAGCGTATCTCGAGTAAAGCACAACGTTAGTTTCGATTGTATCCAATGTATATTCATTGATGTAAATATCTAATGTTTGTTAAATTGTTTCCTTTTAAATTCATACTTAAAGATTTCATTTAGCTAAAAAAATCGTGCATGTGATATGATTCCTATGAAGTAAGAAAGTCATACAATATTTCGCGATATGTTTGCAGAAAATAATCGTGCGTATTATATGATTCATGTAAGGTAAGCATGTCATACAATATTTCCGTACATGTAAGAGTTCGGATTCAGTTGTTTTGTATGTAATAGAGATCATGTAGTGTAAGATTTCGTGTATTTCTTCTGACACAAATTGTGAGGAGTAAATTATCTATCTTAAATGTATATTTTTGTACCATAGAGATTTCATGTTTTGTATAAAGTATAGTGAGAAATTATTTGTTCTACGTCTGGAAATCTATGTCAATGACTCGTGAAGTAACGGAGCTAGGACAAGGAGTAACGCCCGTTAATTCGTGTGAAACTAAGTTGTGAATTCTCTTCAGCTTAGAATCGAATAACTCTTGCCGACTGAGACAGTTAAGCTGGTAAATTTATAACCACAGCGGGGTGTGATGGTTTATCTGAAGAGGTTTAATTATGTCTCGGTCGGTTGGAATGCGGTAGCCGCTAACACGACATTGATTTATGATAATAGGATCGTGTATCAATATTAGGTTAATGGTCATAGCTAGTTATGTTGAATTTCGATAGACGATATATGAGGAAAACAGTGGGATTATTTGTTGATCCCAGGAAAAGGACAAACCCGACATGTATTTAGGTTGGGTAATATATTTTTATTTTGAAGGAAGAAAATAGATATACACAGGCCTGTATTGTACAGTCAGAAAAACAGCACAGTCTACAACGAAATGGTTGATGACCCGAAGAGAAGAGAGAGAGCGAGAGGAGGGGGGGGGACGCGACCGATCACCAGAAGTGATTTGGGAAAGACAAGAAGCACAAGATGATGCTGTCATGCCGGCAATTTGAGTTTGATCTGTGACTCGATCATTTGATGAAATTTCTTCTATTAGTATAACATAACGGCTAATTGAATTTGGCATAATTTTGTTTTTCTATTTCTGAGATCAGGTGAATCATTCACATGTCATGGTAGATTTCATATTGTTTATGTAATTGATTAAATTTTGTATTTTAAATACGGGGACTCGTGTTATTCTATTCTATGCTATCTCTGCTTAGATTTCTGTTATTCCATCCATTAATTTCATATTTTATGTTATTAATTACTCGATTAGGGCAATATCACCGTGGTCGATGATCTCCAAGATAATGATAACCAAAATACATAGAGTGAAAAAGATCACTCCATCTTCACCAGCTCCATAAGACATATGTTATAAGACTCTCCGATTCAATTAATATTACCACGCATTTATTTATCTGATCATTCGAGCTTATTACCGTTGTTAACTTACTGATGATAAGTTACTATTATGTCATGATATATAACACAGGTAAGTAAATACCAACAAGAGTTAAAACACCCAAAACTGACAAAACTCATATAGCCATTAAAGTATTACAAAGTATTACAGCTTTCACGCTCCATGTTGCACGGTCACTTGACCGCTTCTTCAAAACAAAGTTTGCACGGAGACATTACAGATACTTGGATTCGACAGAGGAGATATTAATTAAAATTTATCAAAACTAATAACATTTTCAAATTTTCTATTGCGCTGAAACAATGTTAAAGATCCTTACTTGAGATATTGGTGAACTATGTGTGAAATTGTTTGTCCCATATTTATAATGTTGAACTTCAGGTATCGACAATAAATAAATATTCTTGCTTTGATTTGTAGAAAGAGAACTTTTTAATATTCATTGTTATTACATATAACACTATACATACATACATACATACATACATACGTACGTACGTACGTGCGTGCGTGCGTGCGTGCGTACGTACGTACGTACATACTATCGAGAGTGATACATATAGACCAGGGAGAGAGAGAGAGAGAGAACACATTAATCTACTTGAAAAGGGATACCCCATGCCCTACCCCCGGCAAAAACAACCCCTAACGGGTTCCTTATTCATCGTTGCCCTAATTACCTTGAGGACTCCGACTGTTTCTACATCCAGAACCATACTCCACTGACATCTCGATATCCATGAAAAATGTTTGGAAAAATGTTTGTGGTTTTGTCTTGAAATGTGGTTAGATTAATTGTACAATAAAGAGTGAGCAGGATGGCGGATCGGCTCAAAAATAATGCAAATTCTTGGAGGGTAACATTGGATTTTGAGATCATTGAGAGCACTCTTTGCTTCAGCAGCTCTGAGGTCAACACATGACAAGCTTTCTAGATTTACCTTAGGTCCATTGACATCATGATGATATAGGCCGTGAAGAACAAAATGAAGTTTGTAAATATTAATGCAAGCAGATGATACCTTTGTCTTTCATCTGGGATCATGGGTTTGTTCATAAGTTGCGCTAAAACGTTTGCTGCACCGTTGCCACAAAACACCCTGAAAGGGCTAATGCAACGACGCTTACACTGGTGGCTATTTCAGCCAATCATACACTTCAAATCATGTATAAATGTAAAAATTCATACTTCTTTAGATTTGGGCTGCCTTCACTAATCTACACGCAATACAAACATTGTCCTTAGCTTCCACATTTCTGCATTGTTCTAAGCAATCTCTATCAGTTACGACATGCACGCTAGCCACCCACCCCACCCACCTCTCTCTCTCTCTCTCTCTCTCTCTCTCTCTCTCTCTCTCTCTCTCGTTTCCTTTGAACTAAACTCTTTCATGACGTTTGGTGAAGTCTCGGGGACAAGAATGTTGACCACCTTTACCGGTTATTTTTGTTGGAAGTGAAAGAGCGCACCATGCACCAGTTTTTAATTTGCACGTGTCGTGTAATAAGCACTCCGAACCTGAATGCACACGTTATCGTTTTTGTTTGTTTTCTTTGATTTAGATTAACTCGATGCGTATGAATTCGATCCCATTAGGTATCTAATTGGAGGAAATATACCAGATATACTAGATTATCATATAAAACTGTTTTGATACCTACTACCACCCTCCACCTTATCTTCTCCCCATGAAATGAGTCTTCCTTCAGTTTTTATTCTCCAGATGTAAACACACACACACACACACACCGCCCCCTCTCTTTCTTTATAGTTTCCTGTAGGTTTCCTTTTTGGACCTGCCTTACAATGTTAATCTGTGATATTTTTTTTCAAGACACGGCACATAAATGCTAAAAGAAATCAGCCTTTGTAAGGTTGTCTCTAATAAGATATATAATGAAACAAAGAACAGAGGAAGACTGGTCGACAGCACCTCGTCTCACAAACAAAATTCCAGAGTTATCGTTAATCAACGGAGTAAGAGAAACGTAAAGATACAGATTTGACAGAGAAAATAAAATTCAGAATTGAAACAGCAAAGAAAATGTAAATGTCAACATAAGCCCCGAGTTTGTGATACAAAGTGCCAAAATCAGGTTGGTGTAGCCATTAAGATTGTACTAGATTATCACATAAAAACTGTGCCAATTGCTTTGTTACATGACGGCTCAGTGAGAAAGAAAACGAATTTCGGATTTAGTAACGTGCTGGAAAACCAGCTTAAATCCATACTGAGCTTTCAAACATTTACAAGGCTGAGTCTGTTTATATTATTAGGGATTGGAAGGCTGCTACATAATTAAAGGATGGATGAAGGTATACAAGTTTATTGCGTATGATGGCCATTTAGTGAAGACTGTGGTAAATACTTCTTAAGAAGTACCCATGTAAAAATAAATTGCTGGATACTTCACAAAGGTTAAAGATCTCATGATACTTCATGCAGTGCAACTGAACATCAATTAAGACTCAGTGAGTAATGTTACTTGTTTAGTATCGAATAAAGGGTAACAAATGAAGGAATGAAAACAACAAGCTTTCAAAAAATTTAAAAATTATTTATTTCCCTGAAAAAATACTGTAAAAATGAAAATATAAGAACTTACGGTTTTAAGAATCAAATCCAAAAATAATCAAGGAATAATCCACGAATAAAATTTTAGAAGAACTAATAATGAAATGTTCTAATGAATTCAAGTTTGAGTCCCGACGAAGAATCCAAGAAGGAAGGCGATGACGTATGCTGTATCATATACAGTGTTGAAGTCTACAGTTCCTTGTAGAAACACAAGAAATAACACTCAGGTGTTGGAAATCAGAATAAAATTTTAAAGAAATGTCTTTGTTCAAGAATTCTCTGTAAGCACACATATATGTCCAGGAAAAAAGAATTAATCCTTTTGAATCCAAATAATTTAAATTAACATTAAAATGACTCCAAACTGACACGACAAAAGAACACCTTGACATCAAGTGTTTAAAGCCCAGACTGAGATATCTCTCTCTCTCTCTCTCTCTTTCTCTCTCTCTCTCTCTCTCTCTGAGCATTAGTATTAAAACTAAGTGATGCGCAATTTCGGAAATGCCTGAATTGCGAAATAGAGGGTCACGTGATCATGTTTACATATATAAAAATATCACGTATCCCCAGTAAGACTTGATAAAAACCAATAATTTTACTCCGAGCACAAAATAATAAAAAAGTTTTTTACTTCACTAAAAACTATTTCAAGTCGAGGGTCACGTATCCAACACAGCCTCGATCTCACTCTCATTATTCACAAAATAAAAATAAATAAAAAGGAACTTGTTCACGTGACTGTTACTAATTTTGAAATAAGGTCGGGAACTAGGTCATCTTTCAGTGTTTACAAAAGGAACAGTCAGGGTCAAACTATTTTCTGGAAAGGTATCGAGTTCCTAGTAAACAAAACTACATTATTTTGACATGTAATGAAATTGATTTTTAAAAAAACAAACTTACAAACAATTAAATCAGATATATATAAATTAAATCAAATATGCATAAGAGTAATCAAAAGGGAGCAACAATTTCAATTTTATTGCATGCACTACATGCCACTGCATGCACGCGAGTATTGTGATCAGTTCCCAAGTTAAATCAACAGACGTTTTGTGTTTGCAGAAAATTATTTGGCATCTTTGTAGGCAAATGAATGGTGTTTACGAACTGGAACGGTGACATATAAGAGGGGTATTTGATGTATCATTTTTTTTTCCACATCGTATGCCAGTCAATAGTCTGTTGTATGTCAACACCTAATAGCAGCTTATGTGTTGACAAGTTGCGATTCAAGCGTTTGGTGTCAGAGAAAAGTCAAGTTCTAATTCAAACGTTTGGTTTCACAGAAAGACAAATTGTGACTCAAGCGTCTGGTGTCAGAGACAAGACAAGTTTATTTGAAGCGTCTGATGTCAGAGAAAAATACATAGTTAAGACTTGAGCAGACAGTGGGTGACAATTTTAAGAATATTTGTTCTCTTGGTAGCAGTGATGAAGGCCATAGCGGGTGTCTGGACTCAACACTAACTCGTTAGTAAGGGTGATCTAAAATGGCGACCATTGGAGTAAGTCATAGTTCTTCTTTAGTAAATGTCACTGTTTGTACTAGTTTAAAAATAAAATTACAAATATGTGAATATTTAGCGTGTAAAAAGTAAATGTTCGCTGTCCAAATTCCTCTCAAAGCTGAATATGTCAGGTAATTTGCAATATTTTAGGGAGGAAATAATTTTTAAAAAATCCGCCTGTTATGAATTCTTCCTTTGCATGCTTCCTTAGTTTCCAAAATACTGCGCACGTAATTTCACAAATATAAGACGCTAACTCAGTGAATACCGCTACAAAAAGTGTTAAAATTTCAATGGATTCATTAAGTTGTAGAAGCAAAATAATCAAACTCAAATTCACGACGCCAAAATTACAAACACAATTTTAAAGAATCCTCTGACAGCTGTTAAATTTTTCAATAAAGTGAAACCCAAAATAATAACCTAATTCTGAAATGTTGGCAATTCTACCACTATTCAAAACGAAGTATCCAATAAATATTACTGCGAATAAATATTACTGCATTACTGGGTTTAGCATATACGCACAATACATTTCCGGAATAAAGGGCTGGGTGCTTCTTTACAAAACCACTAATCAATCATGCGCCATGAAAGAATCAAATTGTCTTCTGTCTTGGAAGTCATTTCAATATTTGACGGGGCCCCGATTGGCCTAGTGGTCTAAGGCGCTCACCGTTACGGATCATTGCCATCTCACGTGGGTTCGAGTCTCGGGTTCGGCCAATGTGGATATGTGTGAAAGCTTGCCAGTAGCTTCTCGTGGGTCGGTGGGTCTTTCCGGGGTGATCCCGTGTTCTTCCTCCACCGTTTATACTAGCCGCCATGTATAGCATATGTTGTGCTGAACAATGACGTTAAATCCTACAACAACAACAGCAACAGCAACATCAATATTTGACTGTTACTATCCATTTCCGTCATGCGTGAGTAAAAATTTCTACACTAGATGTATATCTGAATCTGATAACTATCTTTGTACTTATCAAGTGTAGAAAAATTAGACTGTTATTTGCCCCGATCGACACTTTTATTTTGAAGTCCCTGAAAATAGATCGATGCGGTGGCTTACTTTGTTACAGCATCCGCCTCGGAACGCGAGGTTGCGAGTTCGATCCCCGGCTGAGTCATACCAAAGACTTTTGAAAATGGTACTCGCAACTCGCAGCTGCCTCGCTTGGCACTCAGCCTTAAGAGGTTAGAGTTAGGACTGGTCGGCGTGGTATCAGGATAATTTGACTGGGTCGGATATCATGCTTCATGTCTGCGGCATGATGCCCCAGTGCTAGACATCAGTATAAACTGCCACACTGCAGACATTGTAGCGATATGACTGAAAAATTTTTCAAGATACCTTAAAAATCCAAATCACACACATACACACACAGAGAGGTCATACTATCTTATCTTAGAGACGGCTAACCTTGACAAAACAGTTTATTAATTAAGGTAAAAGAAAAGCACGATTCTTTTAGTTGTGTTTTGTAATGATAATATTTACTGTCTCTACGTGAATCCATTCTATTGTTGACTCCAATTATAAAAAAAAAAACAGGAGACTTGGTAAAAAATTTGTGTTATATTTAGATGACATAAAAACAGATGTTCATATAGTATTTCCTGAATCTGACCATGACAAGTGCTTCGTTTTGTCCGGGAATGCAATAAATCTGGATTTGTCATATTTTCATGCTGTTGGACACTCCTATTACCTACATAAGTAAGAACTGGAGGCGAGAGAAATCGGGAGGTATTTTTTATTATTTTGTCAAGATGTCGAGTTCTTTGATGCTATCATAAAACCAGAAGCTGTTGGAAACATTTAATTTGTGTTTCCATGGAAACCATTCCATTGATGTTTCATTTTCCATTATATGTTACAATTGTATTTTCTCCATATCCAAATAATTGAATAAAAAAAAAATGTTTTCCAGGTGAAGAAACAACTAATTAATATCTACAGATGTTCTAAAGAATTCCCCAAAAGTATCCACTGAGGCTGGTGTCAAGTTTCCGCTATCCACCCATGCTGGTGTCAAACAGCCGTTATCCACCCAGGCTGGTGTCATGTTGCTTGTTGTACATCCATGCTTGTTAAGTTGCAGTTAACCAACTTGGCTGGTGTCAAATTGTCATTATCCATCCAGGCTGGTGTCAAGTTGCCGAGGTACATGCTTTATCGAGTTAGTACTAGGGTATCATTTTGAAGAGTGTCAAATGTCATATTTTACTAACGGATATACTTCGAGGAACCTATAGTGTGAATATGACAAAGAAAAGAGATTTAGCTTTATTTACCTATATTTTATAGAAGGATGATGGAATATAACCACTGCAAAGATTAATGTAATGACCGGGTTTGTAGCTAGCTCACCATAGGCCATTACCTGGGCGTTACTTAGCGGTACCACAAGAATTTCATGTTCAAATGCCTTCAAATCAGATGATTCATTTAAAAATTGTCTGACACTGTAATTCCAAGGAAAGTAAACAAACTCCTTTATAGATATTACATCGTAATTGTTAAAGAAAAAAGTGCTTATATTCATTGCTAAGAGACTAATGAAAAGTTGACCCTATTCAGACGATTGATTTTTATTGATTTTGTTACTAATTTTGCACAAAAACACACGAGTCATAAAGTAAGCAAGTTACTTTCTTGTTTAATATTTTTCATCACATACAATGTTGAAAACCATATTTGTTTTATATATTCGACAATAATTTCTCGTATTTTGAGGTTATAATAAGAATATTCCACCAGATATGGGTAATATTACCAATGGACTTTTGATACCAAAAGAAAAGCTACATTGCCGGAGTCCCCAAAAATAACATAGTGTTTATCAAACACATTTTGAACCTTTGAAATATTTTTAAGGAAAACACAAAGATGGAATAGTCCTTCTCAATTTATTGTCTAGTGTGCATAGAATGTGAATAGAAATTAGACAGCGGTGGCCGAGTGGTCTATAGCGCTGTCCGTTACGGATCACTGCCATCTCACCTCCAATGTGGGTATGTGAGAAAGCTTGCCAGTAACTTCTCGTGGATCGGTGGTTCTTTCCGGGGTTTTCCCGGGTTCTTCCTCCACCATTAATACTGGCCGCCATGTATAGCCTATCGTGTGCTGAAAAATGGCGTTAAACGTACAAAACAACAACAAGAAGACACCGGAAATTTATAATAATACGTGGAATAGATGAAATGTATGTCTTCTCCATTTTTCGTTTTAAGATTTAAAGTAAATTATGACGCCATTTCGGAAACTCGTATTTTATTTACGAAATTAGTTTCATTATAAAGCCCCGATTAATTACATTTGCTATAAGTATCTTGTTAAATCTCACACGTTAAATTATTATTTTCAACTTTTAATTACATGTAGACATATGGACAGGGAAAATGGTGCATATATTTTAATTTCTAGATGACATTTCCATTGTTTTTCCTAACAACAGAACTCTATATCTCCGTTCTACTTGAGGGAAATCAACTCTAAAGCAAAAGTAGATCGTCTTGGCCCATCTTTCACGCTAAAGTTATCATGATATGTCTATATCATGACCCGTTTCTTATAACCGCAGCATACACAGTAATGAACTGTGACATTTTTAAGCGTTGCTAGTAAAAGTACTACAGGTAAGTCGGTCATTTTGACTAATCTTTCATGAATGAAATTCTGAATTGTCTAATCTACGTCCATTTTTCGGTTACCACTGCACACCGTTGCATTACATTCGATTAATTATAGCATTCCTCGAAATACCTCTCCACATAAAAAGCTTCTAAAGTAAATATATATGAATGCATGTTGGGGTATACGCCTCGCTATTATCGGTAATTGACGCAAAAGTTCTTTTTTCTTCTACCTAAACGCACTGTTGGTTGCAGTTCAATAAATTACGATACTCAGTATTTGAATGTATACTCTGACTATTGACAGAGACTTTTCCATCTTACGCTTTTGAAAGACTTAATTTTGAAATGAAATGTCTACCTGTATTTTGCAGACTTCAATTAAATGATGAAAAAAAAATTGTTTATTTTAAAGTCTATTATAAAAGATAATTAAAATAAATTTGCCTTTTCCTACATAACAGTGTTTGGATCCAGTGGACACAACATTGTGGGGAGGAACTATGTTACAGGACATCGTATACACCAGGGACAAAGTGGTACGGCACATGAAGGTTTTATGCAGCTCAATTAGTCATTACATTTTTTTCTTGCAGTTTCCATGTAGGCAGAAAATTAGTATATTAGTAAATATTCGTGACTACTTGATATAAATTTATGATCATTTCATAAAGACAATGGACGTAAATACTGACATATCATTAAGTCTTTTAGATTCATCCTGAAGAAGCAATATTCTTAAACACAACAAACAGCTATTGGACTTAATAGATTGAACTTCACACAATATGAGTTCATTACCTTTGACATTAAGAAGAACCACAACTGTGTTCGGTGCTCATTTATCTTATCCTGCACAAAATATTCAGACCGCTCCGGTGGCCTAGTGGTTAGAGCGTCCAAATCACACACACACACACACACACACACACACACACACACACTTCAGCTCACACACAAAATTCCTGCAAGTACAGCTGATTGTTGGCGTACGTCAATCTCCCTTACTATGTGTAGTAACTATAACGATTTATGCGAATTTACTCATGGGGTTCTATATTTAGTGGACATGTTTTCCATATTAACGTTTTCCTGAAGAAATTTTGCCGTCACAATCCAGAAGCTGTCATTAAATAAACTTCTTTAAAGACAGTAACATTGTAATCAGGCGGGCAGCTCGTTAGGATTATAAAGACTTTAAAATGAAGAAATAACTATTGTTCGTGAATGCTAAACAAATTAGAAGTGCGAAGAAAGAACGCAATGGATTATATAACGCCATTTTGTGTGATTTCTGTAGGAAATATAGAATGGAAATGTATTTCTAATCTGCCTTCACTTGACTCTTTATCTATGGGATAAATCCCTACAGAACAGTTTGTCACATCTCTTCAATAATGCATAAACTAGAGATAATTCCGTTGTTAATTCCACTGTATAGTGAGGTTCTGTGAAATACCTCGGATGACTTCTTTTCTTTTGCAAAATCGATTTGAACATGCTTGAAACAGACGCATCCTAAATGTGATGACGTGGACATCAATTGCTAATGTGCTTTCCTGTATGGATTTATTTAGACACTGGTGTCGAAAACTAATTGCAATTCAATCTATTAGTTTCTACTTACTTTCCAGTAGTTCTGTCTTGCAAAACGTGGTATGTACATGTAGTTCATTAATCTGAAGTAAACACGTACGCTGCCTATCGTTCCTTTGAGAACACTTGATGTTTTATGTGGGTTTTTTTTCTTGTCCATTGATGATTTTGTTTTGTTTCTGACCCTGCCAGATACCAGTAAATCATAAGGCACAATACTTAAAGAGTCTGATATGTGTGATACCCTGTCTCGCTCTATTTAAAGTACTTATCTGTAGAAAGAAGAAAGAAAAAAACAGTCATCCCCTATTGTACTAGTGGTATATCCCCATGATGCATTTCATTGTCTGAATAGTTGTCGCCGTTCAGAGGAGGATTACGTTTAGCACAATGCCTATCCAGGTTACAAATGCAGCGATGACAACCAGCACCGGCAACTATACTTACACGTACTGGGGTCAGCAAAAAATTGGTTGTCTTTGATGACACTTTAGGTATATTATTGGCAACATTATGGAAAGGAAACGGAGGCCTTCACCATGTATAAAAGTAGGCAACCGATCCGAACCGTCCTGAGAGGGTATTGGACCGGTGCCACTTCCTTTACGAGTCCAACCAGTTGAGCTACCAAGGCTCAGAAATGGTTGAATAAGGACTCTCAGAAACGCTTGTAACCGATTTCTTTTTTATTCATATAAAGACAAAGATGCTGCTGCTGCTGATAATCACATAGAATGCAAACAAAATTAATCTTTTGATCCTTTCCTTCTGTAATAATGAATTTCTCAGTTTGTGCCTTTAAAACCAATTATCATTTGACCACCACGCAATTAAACTGACCATGGGAACGAAGATTTAAAGTTTCAGGAAACTTTCAGAGACCTATGGACATAGGCATATATAGCCCACGAGACAACCTAATCCAATTGTCGCAGAATAGAAACCGAGTGGGGTTTTGGTCTAAATGAATAAGACAAACACAATGTGAGAAAGATGGAAATTTATGAAATGAATTAATAAAGAAAAATATATGATGTATAAATACAATGATTCTCTCACGCTCTCAACATACAATTGACTCAAATCACTCTACACAACATTCACACATTGAAAATAAAACCAAAATATTAAATCAATATGAAGTACAGATCCAAGAAACCTCATGGACTGCAGATACGCTTCAAACAGTAATTTACACTATAAGAGAGATTCACAATCTCGAATATGAACTCTATTAAGATTCAAAATAATCTTATGAACACAACGAAGATTCAAAATAATCTTATGAACACAACGAAGATTCAAAATAATCTTATGAACACAACTAAGATTCAAAATAATCTTATGAACACAACTAAGATTCAAATAATCTTATGAACACAACGAAGATTTAAAACAATCTTATGAACACAACTAAGATTCAAAATAATCTTATAAACACAACTAAGATTCAAAATAATCTTATGAACACAACTAAGATTCAAAATAATCTTATGAATATAAAAATGCAATGGAACAACAATTGATCCAAACGTATGCTTCTAGATCCCTTGTACAGTCGCACGATTCCTTGGGTTGGCCCACACTCTTATCGGACGCTCGCACCCTTTATGGATCCACCACGTGTACAGTCATACGTATACACACGTACAGACAGCATACAGCACCCTTTTTAATTTGCTACGTCTACATCCGTGGCACAGACATACGTACATACATACATACGTATCGACAGCACGCAGCCTTAAATACTCTGGAAACTCCAGATAGCTCTAAACAACTTTAGACAGCTTCAGACAGCTCTAGTCATATTCACATTGGCAATCACACTTCACAGCGACAGACACAATCACAGCGACAGTCACAATCACAGCGACAGTCACAATCAGCCCTATGGCTGGAGAACAATGGAGAGCGTACACTCCTTGACGTGATCCAAAACGACCAGTCTCGGTTTTAGAAATTGATTTTGCTTAAATACATAGGATAGTGAGCACAAGTCAGGGTAGAATACCCGTGCATATCATGTTAGTAATGTTACTTCGTCACAAGTAATTTCTGGCTAGGTATATGTTAATACAGTCGCTTACCTGGAAAAACACTTATTCACCCTAGATAACGTTGTATGCATGTACAACGAGAAATAGTCGAATAGTTCTAAGGCAAAACCAAGTTATTTCTTTGCCAAATTCTGTGACACCAATCAAGTTTTGATGTTAGAAAACTTTTTATTTATCGTTTTATGGCTGTGCTTTTATTACAACGCAATGAGCAACGATATTTCACGCGCTATTCCAATGGTCACAACCTAAAATTCAATGTACACGAATATTGTTTTACAAAACTGTTATCTTATTTTGAAAAAAATGAAATCGAGAATCACACAAATATGAAAGTCTTTTGCAAAAGAACATTTTGGTTTATACAGTTTTCAAAGATAAATTATTTTGCTTACCCCCAACTTCAACCCCCATTCTTTCAAATATACCTAGGACTTGGTTGTCGGACATTCGTTTTCTTACATACGATCTTTTCTCTTACTTCGAAATAGTATTAGATATTTACCGTTTTGCATGATCTTCTAGTTTTTGGAAAAGTCATAAATGCATACATTTTATAATTTTATGTTCAAAATGTTGACGAATTAAATATTGTTTTAAATTGCTAATGAACAAACATAATGTTAACTATCTTGAATTATATGATTCTGCACATATTATTCGTTTCTTTTTCTTGATGATTTGTCCCACAAATTCATTTTTAATTTTAAACTAATCTGATATCTCACAAATTAATCAGCGCTATATTATTTTCAAGAAAGGGTGACGCTTCCTCATACACTTTACCCCATTCTTCACAAGACACCAAGCAGTTGACGATTTTCAAGCTACGATACTTTATTTTTCTGTATATGTTTGAGGATGGTTTGTTAAGTATATTGTCTGTGTATGTGCATGTGTATGTGTTTTAAGAATATCATTTGTGTGTTTCTGTCTTGATACCACCGACTCTGTTACACAGTCGTTTGAAAATGAAGTAATCCCGAAGATAAAAAAAGAACTACTCCTGAAGGATCCTAGAGTAAAGGGACATAAAGAACATGTAAGCCAAATAATTATTGGACATCGCAGTTATTTCCTTGAGATCGGAACAAAAACAGGGAATAATTTTAAAGTTTTCAGGTTAAGTTATTCGTATTATAATTAGACAGCTAAAAATATTATTAAAAAAACAAAAGGCACCAACAAATTAATTTTAGGGGACGGATGGCCGGATATAAAGATGAAGTCAGCAAACAAAATGAATAAGGTGTCCTTTGAAAAAAATTAGTGACGCGTATTAATACAACCTTGTAAGCTGGTGAAAATTATAGAGAAGTTAGACACGATGTCGAAAACGAAACTTACGATTAGGCGAACGCAGCTAGCAAACGTTTTAACCGTCCGAATGCAACAACTGTATACAGAGGACCCTGATGTTGACTGGTCAGTGGAGGATCGGAGATGTAGTATGGACCTACAAGCTGTTTTTCAACATTTATGTATTTATTAATTATCTGACAAAGTCGTGTAGTGTTTTGGTACTTATCAACCGATTATTTACCATGGAGACGATACAAATTTGGCGTGGAAAAGCTTATTTACTGGGACTGATTGTCTGGGACATAATGGAAAGCATATTTCGCGTTTAACCGTTGCATGAAAGCGTGGCCCTTTTAGAAACGAATGCATGCGTTCGAAAATAAATTTGAATATTACCAGCTCCAACACCCCATAAGCAAATAAATAAGTAAATAAATAAACACACAAATAAATAAATAAAATTAAGAAAAATCAAGAAAGATCATTTCTCAGGCGCATTTATTCCCCTACCTCGGATACACTCTAAAAGATAATTTTCACTTACTGTTCTGATGAAATTACATGGAGAGCATGACAGTATAGCTTTTTAAACCATTACTTTAAAATAAAATTAACGACAAAGTCATAACGATTCGGGCATCGTTACACCGGCATTGTGACAAAACCTTTGTATAATGCTTTGGAATGAAATCAAAGCCATAAAGCAATAAGTACACTAAAACTGCTTAAATAATACTGAAAGGTATACTCTGCCAAGTCAGACATCTACAGCTACCAAAGTAACAGGAGAGGTTAATACCGTTGAATGTTGACCCAGAGAAAACAGCTAAAGCCTGGTTCCCTCTGATAAATCCTATGTGATGGATCAGAAAGTCGAGCAGATATACTCATCACTAGGCCCTGAAAGCAGGTGGACAGCACAGTACATCAGCTTAGGTGCAGTAGAAACTGATGGCCATCCACTGTATTAGCACCTGTCTCCAGACTTCTCGAAATCTGTCGTGCTACTGGATTGCGACAGGCCTGGACAAGGGAGTGAGCCTTCTACACTTTCATCTCAAGGCGCATAAGTAAATAAGAGCGACGTGAGCGTGGTGTTGGGTTTACCATCGTATCACACTAGTCACTAAGCTCACAAATCTCCTAAGGCCGTGAATGACACACTAGTGCAAACGAGACTCCTACTGTCTGGAGAGAAAGACATGGAACTGTAACCAGCGCATATATGTACCCATCAGTACCAACAGAGCTGAGATCAAGGACACATTTTATGAAGGCTTGGAGTCCTTTTTGCACATGTACCAAAGGCAGATAAAGTTTATCACCCGTCTGATTTTAAGGCTGGGTTTGACACACATCACCAGACATTGCCAGATGACATTGGCAAAAATGTCACCAGCATATGCCACAACAACGGACTACTTCTAATGAGGAATCACGGCCTCCAAATCACCAAGTCTTCCGCCTACCAAAGCACAACAAGACTTCTTGGAAGCACCAACGCTCGAAGGACTGTCACCTTATTAATTAAGCGAACGTCACGAGAAGAGACAGGCAGGATGTCCATGTGACGAAGGCCCTGAAAAATGCAGAATACTTGACTGACCACAGGCTCATAATCTCCAACCACAATATCTGGATTCAGCCTAGTACAAAACCACAAAACAGAAAGTGCACCAAAAGCTTCATGTTGCCAAATAAAAAACAGGAAAATATGAAACATGTATTTGTCAAATAACTGTGAAGCCAACTATATGCAATCAATTTTAACTCTGGAAATGTCGCTGCAAACCGGTCATCCTTTGAGACTTTGTACACTCAAATGCACGCCAAACACTCAATACCAACACGCGTAAACATCAAAATTGGTTTCAGGAGAACGATGCTGCCATACAGAGACTTTTGAAGCAATATCTACACAGGGCATGTTTAGTAAACATCGCTTCGTCATCTAAAAAGGCAGAATTCAGCAAAATCAAGAGAACTGTACAATGCAAAACACTAGAGAGTTGCAATTCTCATGGCTGAGCAATAAAGCATATGAAATTCAATCCTACGCAGACAGGAATGACATGAAGAATTTTTATAATGTTTTCAAGACAATCTACGGCCCACAGTCACCAGTGACATCTCCAGTACCGAACGCTGACAGTGCCACGTTGCTCACTGACAAAGAAAATATACTTCAAAGATTGTCAGAACACTTCAACAGTATCCTTATTCAACCCTTATCTATAGGCCAGGAGGCAACTGATCGACTGGACCAAGCGAAAATTAACACTATACTTGCTGATCCTCCAGGACTGATGAAACTTTGAAAACAATTGATCTGCTATCAAACGGCAAATGATGTGCCAAAAAGAGGTCCGCAAAGCCGGAGACTCGCACATGGCACATAAACTTACTAACTCTTCTAGTGAAAGTGTACTCCAGGAACTATAGCATAGAGTTTAAGGATACATCCATTGTCAGCTTGTACAAGCGGAAAGGCAACATATAATCTTGCGACAACCAGAATACTGATGAATCGTCTTGTGCATCACATCGATCCAAGGCTCCTGCCAGAAAGTCGGTGTTGCTTTAGGAATGGACGAGAGGCGTCAGACATGGTGTCTGCACTTCGTCAATTCCAGGTGTAATGACAGGCACAGAACCCCAACCGGTACACGACAATCATCGATCTGAAAAGAGCTTTGAACATCGCCAGCCATGTAGGCCCATGAATGGTCATGGCAAAATTTGGCTGCTCAGAGAAATTCATCATGATGGTTTGGCAGTTCCATGATGGTATGATCTCCTGTGTCTTGGATGACGACAAGTCATATGAACCATTCCCAGTCAGCAATGTGGTCAAGCATGTCTATGTGTTGGCCCCTACCCTCTTCAGTGTTCTCTGACATGCTTACTGATGCTTCCCGTAACTATGATACTGGGATCGACATTAGGTACCGCAGTGGCGACACGTTCTTCAATCTGAGAAGACTACAGGTGAGTATTAAGTTACAGGAAGCGACATTTCGTGATCTCCTATTTGCTGAAGACTTTTCCTTGAATGATAAATCTAAGTCTAGCACAGTATGGACCATTTCTTTTCAGACTGCGACAATGTCGGTCTCATAATCAGTATAAAATGACAGAGGATATGCATCAACCTGTACCAGGAAAGTCTAACGTGAGCTTAACATCACACTGAATGGCCAAACCCTCCTTGAAGTGGAACAAGTTCTCCCATCTCGGCAGCATACTGTCACGTGCAGTCCACATCGATGATGAAAAGGGAAAATCTTTGTTATAAGTGCAAATTTGATTGCATAATAGTTAAATGGTTAAAGAAAAATCCAAAGGAATTTTTTCACGGAACATAAGAGCAAAAATATAAATCTTGTGGACATCTATCATGAGATGGGATGATGGTTATAGTTTTTGGTTATGATTATCTAGGAGATGATCGACTATGGTGTTATTCTCTGGATCGATTAAACAATAAAATAACAGATGAAATAAATGGATGGAATAAAGAGATCTGAGCAGAGATGTAGAATAGAACAGCACGAGCCCCCGTATGTAAAATATAACAGTTTAATAAATAACATAAATGAAATGAAATTGAACATGACATTTTAATTATTCACTTTCTCTTAGAAATATAGTTACAAAATTTATGTGAAGTTCAATTAGCCGTTCTCTCACACCGATAATATAAATTTCGTGTGACTGATATAACTTAAATTGCCGGCATGTCAGCATTACCTGATTGCTTCCGGTCTTTACCTGATTTCTTCCGGTCTTTTCCAAATCACTGTTGTTGATAGGTTGGCGCTGCCATATTGCTTTTCCTTTCCTCTCTCCCTCAATCCTCTTCGGGTCATCAACCCTCATTGCTGTAGTCTGTGCTCGTTTCCACTGTGCAGTGCAGGTATGAAGGTATTATTTTCTTCAAATAAAAATATAATACCCAAACTATATACGTGTCAGGTTTTTTTCCTCTTCTCCTGGGATCAACAAAATTCCAACTCATTTATGTCAGATGTTGTCTATCGCAATTCCACAGTCCTAAGCTAATATGGTCAGTTCGAAACCAGATACTGATACACACACACCATACCTTCATGAATTAATGTGTTATTAGCGGCTACTCACATTCCTCTGGAACTTGACGTGACATAATTAGACCTCTTTAATAACCATATCACCCCACTGTGGCTATAAATTACTAACTGAACAGTAAGTCGACGCACCTTTCTAATGCTAACACCATCGATTCTCGGTTGAAAAGAATTCACAACTTAATTACACAAATTATTTAATGGACTCCACTCCTTGTCCTAGCTAAGTTACTTTGCTAATTAGCAATCCATTGACACTGACATAGTCAAATCAGATCTGACTGACCGTTTTTGAACGGACTTTATTTAAAATTTAATTCACTCCCTAAATAGAGTATATCCCATCCCTCGCAGTAAGGAATTTGTTAGGAGTCTAGCCCATATATAATGATTACGTGTGAAGCTGACCACGACATAATAGACTGGGAAATTATCTCTACAAAAGTTTGCACCATTGCAACATCCTGTATGACCTGCAGAAGCAACGTCATTATCCTAACACGAGTTAAACTGAAAAATCGGTCACAAATCTTCCCGAGTCCCTGATTTCGCCATTTGTCTCGTTTCCGGTGTCTAGAAGTATTGTTGGCCGTGCATTATGATGAACTACTGTGCTTTAGTGTCATGTTATCACCATCTGAGTCAGTCACTTTGCAGCGGCGAGGATAGATATAAACAGGCTGATACTAATATAACTGCTCGCAACATACTACGAAATCCATTGAGGTTGTAGAAAATTGTCTTATATAATATTTTTGGATCCCATCCAAAGACCCCCTACTGGCTGGGTGATGTAAAATAGACCCTCTGCGCCGTCATAATTTTTGTAAGGGTCGACTAAAGGAGCATTTTTTTGCATTTGGATGCTTCTCCTTTATTTTCTGTGCTTAGTTGTAATCATAAGTGTGAACGAAATGAGATAGAAGCAATAATAATGAATGTTGTTAATAATGATAAACAATTAAAATTATAAAACTTATTCATTAAAAATTCTATGCTATAACAGTCCTTGTGTTTATTTACTCTAATAAAAGTATTATTCTTTAAATCACCGAGATCGCCTACTAACAATATCACTGTTCTAAACTGAGTCTTTCTCCAAGATTACTGATTCATGTGTTCGCTGTGTTTTAATGGTCATTGAAATCATGTTTTTCAGAGACCATCGGGTTCTCGAATACCCCTTTTCACAAGACCTTTGGGTGTTGGAGTTGGCCCTTCTCCATGACCACTACAATCTGGAATTACTCATAGGTAAAGACTGTCGCATTTATGTCCGTCTTCTCCTGAATCTATTGCGTTCTGCAGGTCGCCTTTCATTGATACCATGATACCTAGGAGTCTAGATGCAGCCACACTGCGTCCTGGAGTTTGCCTTCTTGTAAGAACATTGCATCCTGCAGTTCGCCTTTCTCGAAGACCATCTTGTGACGGAGTTCGCCTACCTTCAAAAGAATGCAGTTCCGGTATTCGTTTTACTGTAAGACCATTGGGTTCTGCAGTTCGCCTTTTTTTTCAAGCCATTCTATTAGATAGCTCTCTTTCCCGCAGCACAAATGCGCAACTGCATTTGTATTTTGCTAATACAATTTAGTCGTGGAATCTTCGTAACTCAAAGATCACTGCGTGAGATAAACGAATACCGGGACTGCATCCTATAATTTCCAACATGACTGCCTTTGCGGCCATCTAGACAAACTTTTAAGGCTACTAAACACTATCTAAACACCACTGTTGTTACTACTGCATTTGAAACAAAATGGTTGCATTAGCATGTTTCTTTCTCTAATCTACCTCTGCAATATGCAATTGGTTCTGAATGAAAATGCCGTAGATCTGATCCAACATGAATTCTCTGTTGTGAGGAGTTTGAGAACCAGACCTACCGGACATTTCGGTCAAGCTCAGTATCAATGCTTTTGTTTATGTACATCGTGAAGCTTATGAACCCAGTGACTTTTGCACATAAAAAAAAAGAAATCTGAAAAGACACGGTATTTCTATGGTTACCAATCAACAAGTTAATAGTTGTCACTTTGACACTGATTTCAAGGTTAAAAGTAACGACACGGGAGTAGTAAGGTGGGATACTTTACGGACAATGGAAATTCCAGTCAAAACACCCCTGGGACACTTTACGGACAATGGAAATTTAACATGGCGAAAAATCGTGGGAACATATACGGACAAGGGGAATTAACATGGGAATAAATCGTGGGACACTTTACGGACAAGGGGAATTTAACATGGGAATAAATCGTGGGACAATCTACGGACAAGGGGAATTTAACATGGGATTTTTTTTTAAATTTTTTTTAAAAAAAGGGGTAGGCAATTCAAAGACTATCTCTTTTCGAGAAATATGGCTGGCCCTGAAAAGGGCCTTTGGTTTATGTTAATATGCCCTTAACATAAAGGGCATTTGCGACATCTTCTTGTCCTCAAACTTCGTCTTACAGCAGGGCCATACATCAGAGTCCTCTTGAGGCAACCTTGTCTCTCTATATAGACTCTTCTTATCCACAGGCTGCTGTTGGTCCTGTGGACAACGGTCCACTTGGATCGGACATACATGAGCATGTCCGTCCTGAACATCATCGTTGACACAAGGGTTGAAGATTCAACGTCTGTCCACATGTTGAGGCTCCGAGAATAGGTGAATCAATGCAGTGAACGGCGCTTATTTATAGGGACAGAAAGGATTGAAACGGATTGAGTTCATTCACCAATCCGAACACGCGTTACAGAATTCAGTCAGCTCGCATCCAATCCGAAGAGAGTAGTCTGTGACGTCACGTAGTCAATATAGATTCGCTAGCGCTTGTGTGCAGTCAATCTATGCGACAGTGATTCAACATGACGGAAACTCAGAAAACGATCCATTGGGGTGCACCATCAGGGGAGACCGCCCAAGGGAACTCGGACTTACTTTCAGAAGAGGTGAATTGGGATTTTGTGGATTTTCTCTCCTCGCAAGAATTTGTTCCGGAACCTTCGTTACCTTCTTCGTTACCGCAAGTGGAGAATTTTAGACAGAGACAAAAAGAAGAATTGGAGAAATTTATACAACGACAAAAGGAAGCGGAACAGGCTTTTCTCCTACAGCAACAGCAACAAGAAGAAGAGGTAAGAAAAAAACAACAGCAGCAACAGCAAGAAGAAGTAGCAGCAAAGAAACAAGAGGGTGAAAATCAAACGGTCACGGTACTGTTGGACATTTTAGCAGAGTTAAGAAGTCTGAAACAAATGTATCAGACTTCTTTATCACGACCGAAGAGAATACGACCTTCCCGAGCCAAACATGTCAACCCTGTGACTAAGCCTACCGTACCACCCTTAGTGATTTCAACCCAATCATTATCAACATTACGCAGTCCAGAAGTAGGCCTTGGACGTGGCAAAGGCATAAGGCAGTTAAAGTTGATTGCTTAAACTCACCCTTTCACCATGAAGAAAAAAGGCCCTTTTCAGGGCCACCCACATTTCTCGAAAAGAAATACAATTTCAATTTGCCAATAACTCAAAAAAAAATAAACCCCACCCATGTTACCCTTTTAGTACGTGTCTGTGTATGAGTGCGTGAGTGTAGCTTCTTATTTTAAAATCAAAACTCAAAGACTCTTACCTTATATCATTCATTTATTCTTTTCTCCATTTTTTACAATCCAATTCACAATTCACAACACAACACTTTAATAAAAAGTTCATTGATTTCTTCTTTTCTCCTTGTTTAGTCTCTCTGTTTTTTAAATTTCTTCACCGTCACACTCTTTTCCTCTTCTTCTTCCTCCTCGCTTTCTTCCCTTCTTCTTTTCTTCTCCTGTTTCTTTTTCTTCACCTGTCTTCTTTCTTCCTCAGAAGAATCCCTCTCTTCCTCTGAAGAATCCCTCTCTTCTTCTGAAGAATTCCTCTTTTCTTCTGACTCCTCTTGTTTCTTTTTTGGGCAATCTGGAGACCAATGTCCTTTTTCTTGACAATAATAACAGGTATCTTGACTTTTGTCTTTTTTATCCCCTGTTTTTTTTCTTTTTTGACGGTCTGGACACTCTGAAGACCAATGCCCTTTCTTCTGACAGATATAGCAAGTATCTTGACTTTTATCTCTAAAGGAAGGAGAGTAGTCCGTAGGCTGGTCTGAAGAGAATTTTCTAATGACCCCTCGCAAAGCTCTGACGAAACGTTCCATCTGGTTAGTCTCTTCCATCGTTGTGCTCGGCTTGAGAGTGAAATGAATAGTGAAAGGACAAGACACACACCCTTTTATATACGCTGGTCTGCTATGACTATAAAGTAGTTTATGGTGTTTGAACTTGAGTCATTTGACTTTTTGCTTTCAAGATGAAACGATCCCATTCATTCGAGAAGAAAGAAGAAGAAGAAAGTAAGAGGCAGAAACGTGATCTATCGCCTCGTACCAGGGCTGAAATCTTGGCACAAATTCATGCCAGTGATTTTGAAGAGGACATGAGTGAACCAGAATCCCAACCCTCTAAACCAAGTTCATCACCCTTAGTCAACCCTGAAAAGTATTATTCCATTCGAGAGACGGAAAAGCGCTCCTCTAGAAAATTTAGAACTACGGCTTACAAATACACGGTGAAGTTTAAAGATTTCAAGGCTGAAGTGCCGTTAGAGAAAGCAGAAGTGTTCATCACCGAGGTGTGGGATTCTTTGCTCACTGCACTCAAGCGACAATGTCAACCCAAAGAAGACGATCGCTTGAGACTTTCCATACAACACGACGGTTTGAAATCCCCTGTTTGGATCGAGTTTAGCACCCCTGCAGAATTGACTGCTTCCAAAGTCATGGACAAGATTCAACACGTACAACAATCTAATGATCAGTTTGACATCACCGATGGTAAAGCCACACTGGACATGACCCACGTCTCTCCTCCTCAAGGGACAGGACGCAAGAAGATGTTATTGGTGGACGACCTTCGCAACACCAAAAAGAGTCTCGTCCGAATTAACAACCCTCAAGACCAGATGTGTTTAGCCCGTGCCATCGTGGTGGGACGAACCTATGCCAACAAGAACGACACGGCAGAATGGAAAAGAACCTGGGACACTATTCAACGTTCCGACCGAGCCAAACAACGAAACGAAGCAGAACTCCTGTTACAACAAGCCGGACTGCCCAAAGACACACCCTGTGGCATTCCTGAGATGCAAAAATTGCAAGATGCCCTAGCTCCACGCTACACCTTGAAAGTGCACCCTCAAGAAATGCGCGGGCCTCTATTGTTTCGAGGCCAAGATTTTAAGGACGGAAAATACATTCATGTTTATCATCACGATGACCATTTCGATACCATTACCAGTATCACCGGATTCCTGGGATACGGTTATTACTGTGAGAAATGTGACTATGGTTATAATAATCGAGAGCAACACAAACATTGTGGATGGAAATGCTCAGGATGTTTGGCCTCTCCACCCTGTCTGAGCGAAGAACCAGTGCCTTGTTCCACTTGTCTGCGCACGTTTGTCAGCCCTACCTGTTACCAACAACATTTGAAAACACAAGGTTCACAGAAGAAATGTGCTTGTCAACTCCTGAGATTGTGCTCTACGTGTGGACAAGGCATACTTACCAACAATGCCAAGGCACACGTATGTCGAGGAAAGAAAAAATGTCACATTTGTCACCACATCGTGGACTTGGAACACCAATGTTACGTGCAAAAATACCAACCCCCACCAGAGAAAGAGGACGGTCACAAGAAGAAAGGCAATTTCATCTTTTTCGATTTCGAATGCATGCAAGAGACTGGCATTCACATCCCTAATTTCTGCGTGGCTCATCGAGCGTGCGAGAAGTGCATTCAAGAACCTATCTTCAGTCATTGCCCTCACTGCAGCAAGATTCCTGGAGGACGTGAAAAAATCTTTCGGGGACCGAACACGTTAGCCGATTTTGCCCAATGGGTCTTAGACCCCGTCGACAAGACGTGGAGCCAAGAGGACATCGAACGTTACGGAGATTGTCATCGTCATGCCACGGTGATGGCTCACAATTTTTCCGGATACGATGGACAGTTTCTTCTCAGATACTATACGGAACAAGGCACCGAGCGTCCTAAAGTGACTTTGAACGGAGCCAAAATCATTTTCATGCAAGTGGGACAAGTGCAGTTTAAAGATTCGATGAGCTATTTGGCCATGCCTTTGAGTCGAATGCCTAAAACGTTTGGAATGACAGAAATGGCTAAAGGGTACTTTCCACACTTTTTCAATACGGAAGCCAATCAACACGCCGTTCTACCCCATTTACCTGAGGCTCACTATTACGACCCCGACAACATGCGTACCGAACAACGAGAAGCTTTCTACGCTTGGTACCAGATTCACGCCTCGGACCCTTTCGACTTTCAGGAAGAAATGCTAAAGTATTGTCGTTCCGACGTGGACATTTTACGGCGTTGCTGTGGAAAATTTCGAGAACTGTTCATGGAACACGGAGGGGTCGATCCTTTGAAAGAAGCTTGCACCATTGCCAAAGCGTGTTCCTTAGTGTATCGACAACGATTCATGCCTGAAAACACCGTGGCTGTCATCAGCCCTCAAACGACCCACTTTGTCAAACGTCAATACTCGGTCAAAGCCCTACGTTGGTTACATTACTTGTGCGACAAGGAAGACAAGTGGATTCAGCATGCCCGCAACGGAGGGGGCGAAAAGACCATCGGAACGTATTCGGTCGATGGTTGGGACTTAGAAAACCCCAAGATCGTGTACGAGTTTAACGGTTGCTTATTTCACGGATGTCCCGTCTGCTACCCTGACCGTGACACTAAAAATCAGTTTTTGCAACGAACCATGGAAGACTTGTACCAGGACACTTGTCAGCGACGCCTAAAGTTAGAACAGCAAGGATACCAAGTGGTGGAAATGTGGGAACACGAATACGATCACCGTATGAAAACCGATCCCGAGTTTAAACGCCTCGTGGAAAGTTACCAGTTCATGGACCCGCTGAACCCGAGGGATAGTTTGTACGGAGGAAGGACCAATGCCACCTGTTTGCTGTACCAAGCCGACGAAGAGATAGGAGAAGAAATCAAATACTTGGACGTGTGTTCGCTGTATCCCTACGTCTGCAAATATTGTCGCTTTCCCGTAGGGCACCCGCAATTGTTAACGGAACACATCGACCTGAAAAACATTCGACAATACGAAGGCTTGATCAAGTGTAAAGTTTTGCCTCCCACGAACCTATACCATCCCGTCTTACCTCACCATTGTCAAGGCAAATTGATGTTTCCCTTGTGCCGTACTTGTGCCGAAACGTGCAACCAAGATCAACCTTGTCAGCACAGTCAGGAAGAACGGGCCTTGACGGGAACCTGGGTCAGCGTAGAATTGTTCAAAGCTTTGGACATGGGATACCAACTGTTAGAAGTGTACGAAATTTGCCACTTTCCCAAGACACAACAGTATTGCAAGGGTGATCCCAGTCAGAAAGGCATTTTCGCAGACTACGTGGATGCCTTTTTGAAACTGAAGCAAGAAGCCAGCGGCTATCCTTCCTGGTGTCACACTCCCGAAGACCAAATAAAATTCAAAGAGAAATACTACGAACAAGAAGGCATCAATTTAGACCACATCGAGAAAAACGAAGGCAGGCGATCGTTTGCCAAAGTGATGTTAAATTGCTTGTGGGGTAAAATGGCACAACGACCGTGTTTACCCAAGACGGAATATTTGACAGAACCTTCCCGCTACTTCCAGATGATTCACGACAAAACCAAATACATGAAACACGTGGACGTCGTTCGAGAGAATTTGATCTTGGTCAATTACGAAGAAGATCTGGACTTTGTACAAGACGACCCTTTTGGAAATGTCATCATTGCGGCTTACGTGACAGCCCATGCTCGCTTAAAATTGTACGAAGCTTTAGAACTGTTAGAAGAACGCGTCCTGTACTTTGACACGGACAGTTGCATTTACATCCATCACCCGATTCAACATCACCCTAACATCGAAGGAGACCGTTTAGGAGCCTGGACAGACGAGCATCCCGACGACAAGATTCTAAGTTTCGTCAGTGGCGGTCCCAAAAATTACGGCTACGAATACCGGGACAAACAAGGAGAAGTGCACACGACGTGCAAAGTGAAAGGACTGACTCTGAATTATCGTACCAGTCGAGTGGTCAATTTTGGGGTATTGAAAGAAGCCTTGCAATCGGGAGAGGATGGAAACTTTAAAGTGACCACTTACCAACCGAACAAGATTGTACGTTTACCCACTCACCACATCGTCAGTCGACCCCTGGAAAAAGTCTATCAAATCGTGTACCAGAAGCGAGTTCGACTTCATAATCAATTCAACTTACCGTACGGTCACATCGGTATTGGTCTGTATATAAAAAAGGAACCCTAGGCAAGATCGATAGTTCATTGGGACTACCAAGACCGAGCGAACAAGATGAATACTTTGAAAAAGACATCGTTCCAGTTTGGGGATTGTAAAAAAGCTGTATGGATAAGACCCATGCATTGCGACGGAAAATGTCCGGAAGGAAACTGCGATTGTCCATGTGGTTACCATTGTAATTGCGTAACGGAGTTTGCAGACGAGTGCGATTGTGAGCCTTGCGATGGGACCGATGCTGTACGTTGTGACCTGAGCGATGCCGTAAAGCATCATGGGAACTTTGTTCTCACTACCCCTGTCATGGAAAGTGATGCTGTGCGTGTCAAACCTGAGGGATGCGAAAGCGATGCTGCTCGTCCTCTTGGACATTTTACTGGGTTTCGTTTTAAAGGGGAATGTCGACCTTCACGTTTACCTCCCTACGGATGTCATCCAGCCCTGAGCAAACTCCTGCCCATGTCACTCAACCCTCATCGAAACGAACCTGTGAAAAACGAATATTCGTTTCCTGTGCGTTTGTCGGAATACTGCGACTTTGAAAATCGTCTTCAATCGTTCAAAGGAAAGTGGCCTAAGTATCTGGGAGGACCGACCCCCGAAGAATTAGCCAGAGCCGGATTTTTCTACTTGGGCGAAGGAGATAAAGTCAAGTGCTTCAGTTGCAGTGTGTCACTTCACCACTGGGAACCGCAAGATTCGGCCTACGTAGAACATGCTCGATGGTCACCGAATTGTCATTACTTACCTTTAGTGGGACCGAGACATTGAAGTAACTTTTTTACCATAATCATCTGTTCATGGATACTTTACAAGAGAACATTCGTGCTTTGCCTGTGGAGTTGAGAGAACGCATTTATCGAGAACTGGTCAAAATACAAGTGAAACGTAAAGAACAATTGCATCCGATACGTCACCGGTGTTTGAACCACTGGTACCTGAAGGCTATACAAGGACTGATTCAATTGAAAGTGTTCCATTGGACAGACATTGATCAACGACCTCCTGGTTATAAAAAGGAATGGTTTGGTATTGACGATTTTATCTACTACATTGTAAACGTACTGCATCGAATTCCAGAGGAAGAGTTAACGAATTACCAACATCTTGAACACAATGTCAACTTGGTGAAAGAGGAAACTTCTGAACGAATTGTAATGTGTAGATTAGTGACTCAACGATTTAAATTCGACACTGAAGTGAAACCATGTTTGTGCAAAGAGTACATTTCTTGTGTCAGACCAAAGAGGATTTAGTATGACCTATTCATGGATACTTTAGAAGAGAACATTCGTGCTTTGCCTGTGGAGTTGAGAGAACGCATTTACCGAGAGCTGGTGAAAATACAAGTGAAACGTAAAGAACAATTGCATCCGATACGTCACCAGATCTTTAACCACTGGTACCTGAATGGTATAAGAGAACTGATTCGTCAGAAATTCTTTCAATGGTCAGACCTTGTTCAAAACTTTGAGGTCGCTAATGATCGACATGTTCATGATTATGGTTACTTCGAGATTCACCTACAGCAATACATTGAGGAAGACAAGTTAAAGGATTACCAACATATTTTACGTGGAATCTACTTAGAGGAAGAGGAAACACCTAAACGAACTCTGACGTTTCGGTTACAGTATGCAAGATTTAGATTCCCTACTGGAGAACGAAGATCTCTGGCTAGAAAGTACGTCTATTGCATCCGAAAAAAAGAGAATATAAAAACAGGCTGTCATGCCACGGTTTATGTCACATGTCATCCAACAGATTCCGTGGAAGGAACTCAATGACCATATTCAAACCGTGGATCATTACCATCAATTATTACAAGAACTGTATCCATTCAATTTTGGACGACAAGTGGTGTGTGTCTTAGTGACTTGTTTTCTGGGATTTCGTTTACCAGCCGATTCTTTGTGGACTCTTTACGATCAGTACTTACCACCTCCATGGCCTTAAATGGTCACGAAAAACTCCTTTTGTTCAAAGCCTTGCGTTTTCATCTGGATACTTCTCGACCTCAACAGGAAAAAAAGATTCGTCAACTTTTAGCGACCAAAGACGTGTATGACGATGTGTGTGTAGCTTGTGACTTACACCCTCATTGGACAGATGTTCGTGATTGGAAAAAGGGGGGTTTTGAGGCTTGGACCCAAGAAGTGGCCCAGTATGCACAAGAGTTGTTCAAGGAAAAAAGTTACTTTTCAACCTGTGTTAGTGACGGTGCCAGAAGAACCCGTCACCGAGAACAACCACTCGCTTCAGGACAGGACTGTCATGGACATTCCTGAAAGGTCATTCCGAGAGGACACTTGTGTGACAATACCTCATGTAGAGACTGTAAGAACATTACACACTGTCCCTAGGACATCTTGGTTACCCAAAACATGTTGTACAGACACTTGTTTATATTCCATTTTGATCGCTTTGCTGTGTTTTATATTCCTGTACATCACTATTTGGGTTGTATGTATTTTTGTCTTTCGTGTTCATATTTGAAACATTCAATAAACGTGTTCTGAAAAAGTATATAAACTCTTGTCTTGTTTGTTTTCGTGTCACAAGTGACATTTCTCATACCATGGCTACCTCTGCTGTCTCTGCTCCCTCTTCCTCTACTGTCAAAGTCATCGACGAACACTTAGATCGTGCCAGTTGGGAGGCTTTGTATCTTCGCCATCCCTTTAACATGCTCATTGCTGGACCTAGCGGTTCAGGCAAAACCGAATTCGTCAAACGTTTGATCGAACATAAACATCATTTGATCGATCGGCCCCCTCAACGGATCGTGTGGTGTTACAAAGAGTGGCAATCGGCGTACAGCCTTTTGCGAGAAAGTCAAGGCGATTCCATCGTGTTTGTGGAAGGCATTCCTAAAGAAGACGACGGCATCGTCTCTGACTCCCGTCTAACCCATTTGGTCATTTTCGACGACATGTTAGGAGAAGACGAAGAAGAAATTAAATTGTGGTTCACGCGCAAAGGGCATCACCGTAATGCCAGTGTCATTTACATCACCCAAAATTTGTTTCAACAAAGTAAAGCCCATCGCACCATCAGTCTCAATGCGCATTACGTGGTCTTGTTTAAAAGCCCTCGAGATAAATCGCAAGTGCAAGTCTTAGCCAAACAGTTAGGAACGCCTTGGCTCACTCAGGCGTACGACGATGCCACTCAAACGCCACACGCCTATTTACTCGTCGATTTGAAACCTACGACCCCCGAGGATTTGCGATTTCGTACCCACTTGTTTCACCACTGGTGCCAAGACGGAGGGCCTGTCCTGTACACGTCTCCGTCCTCGACTTCATTTCACTCCCCATCAAAAAATCTATAAAAACCTCAGACCCTTTTTCGTCTGTCTCACACAGTGTGAACATGACGTCCCTTCAGTCGCATCTTCCCGTCAAATTGATTCGTGCCTTGTATGGCATCAGTCGAGAAAAAGATCCACAAACACGAGCCCGTGTCTTAGAAGCTAGTCTCAAAGAAGTCTTACGATGGTTCACGGTGACGGCACGTCAATTACTCCAAGGAATCATTCAGATTCCTCATCAAACCCAACGCTTTTTCGATCGAAACAAAGTCGCTTTGGTCCAACTGGCCGATCCCCGCATCGACACTCAAACCAAAAAACAAATCATTTTGAAACCTGGAGGGAGCGGTACTCTAGGAGGGGTCATCATTCGCTCACTCTTAAGATGGGATCCTAATGCCCCCAAAGTTATCCCTAAGACAAAAGTCCAACGAAGCCCCAAGAAGAAAAAGAAAAAGACCAAGTCCCCAAGAAGAACTTCTCCAGTGGCGGGACCCTCCTCTTACCAGACACCACCACCATCACCCTGGAAAAAGAAAAGAAGCCCCAAGAAAAAGAAACAGAGAAAAAGTCCTCAAAAAAAGAAAAGTCCACAGAAGAAAACTAGTCGCAAGAGAGGCACTTCGGCCAGGACGCAACCTTACACTCGCAAGCCACGACCTGCCACAACGTCTCCGGCAGCCTCACGTTTGTCCACTTCTCCGTTGATGTCACCAGGAACTGAAGAGTACTTGGAGACGTTGATCACACCAAGAACTTCTCCGTTGATGACCCCCAAAAGAACTTCCCCAGTGGCAGGACCCTCCAATTTAGCGGCAGTGGCTGCTGCTCACAAAGTACCTTCTCCCAAAATCAAAGTCCATGAAAGATCGGGCATGTTACAAAGTTTACTGGATTTGTCCAAGCAAGAACTGGCTCGATTTAGTCCGTTACGTACCCCTGCACGACGTGTCATGCCTGTCCTCAAACTGATAAAACGTAAAGACAATCAGTGGCGACGCGTTCCAGTATAAAAAAGGCCTGTGACCGAGTAGAGTATCAGTGTTTTTAGGTGCTCCTAAAGACTCAAAGATGTCACCCTCCAGAAAACCCCAAGGAAAGAAAAGGAAAGGACTACCACCACGTTTAGCCAAACATGGGGACCTGTTATCTGTCCTGTCCAAAGCTTCTCCACCCCTACGAAAAAAACTCATTCAAACGGCCTCCAAAGAGGTCATCGATACCGTGTGCGAATGTTGTTTGAACGTCTTGAAAGGCACGATCCCTTTGTCCAAACACCAGAAACAATGCTTAGGCAAACATCGTCACGTTCTTCGGAAAATGGTTCAAAAGAAAGTTCCCATTCGTCAGAAAAAGAAGATGTTGGTCCAACGTGGAGGCATTTTGCCTCTCTTGTTAGGCCCCATACTGAAAGGAGTCTTGGGAACCATGTTGGGAGGACTGGTGGGAGCAAGATAAAAAGGCCTTCGGAAGTCCCAAGATCTCAGAATCGACCCCTGACAACCCCATGGAAGGACGAAAACTAGCTTTAGTGCCTTACAAACGATGGATGGAATACCATCGGTGGCAAGAACAACGCACCCCGCATTTACCTCCCAATCCCAATTTGAGCGAAATGTCCCAGTTACAACACGAATTGCAGTCCTTGATGGATCGCCAAGATTTGTCCGAAACAGAAAAATCGCAAAAGTACGGTCAACTCTTGCAACGATTGCAACTCTTTCACCAGAAAGCTTTAGACGAAACAGCTCTACCCACTTTGAAAGATTTTAAGACCTTGATGAAAAGTCCAGCACCATCACCAGTACCAGTACCAGTTCCACCACTACCCGTGACCAAGACAGAAAAAGGAAAAGAAGAAGAAGAAGAAGGATTTCAAACTCCACCAGAAAAAGTACGCAAGTTAACAACACCACCTACCTCCAGAATTGGATGGATTAAAAAGATGATGGCCACCCCTTCTTCCTCACAAGAGAAAAAGAAAGTGAAGACAGAAGTGAAGACAGAAGTGAAACAAGAACCGATATCCCCCGCTCAGACATCCTCCTCATCTTCGACACCTATTGCTGGCCGCACACGCAAAGCATTGCAATCCAAGAAAATACCCCAAGAGAAAAAGAGTAGCCTCTTCCAAGAGTGGGTGCCTTATTAACACACCAATTCACACAAAAAAATGGAAAAAGTCTTAGCCAGCATTTACTACGATCCCTCCCATCCTGCAGGTTACGCAGGAGTTCAAAAATTGTATCGTGCTGCCAAAACGCGACTGAAAAGTCTCCGTTTACCTCAAGTGCAACGATGGTTACAAGAACAAGCTACCTACACTTTACACAAACCCATTCGACGCAAGTTTGCCAGAAGTCGCACCCGAGTGGAAGGCATCGATCATCAATGGCAAGCCGATTTAGCCGATGTCTCTCATTTGGCCAGCTACAATCGTGGCTACAAATATTTGTTTTGTGTCATCGACGTCTTTTCCAAATTTGCCTGGGTCGTGCCCTTGACTTCCAAATCGAGCAGCGAGTTAGTGCGAGCCCTGCAACGGGTGTTGAAACAAAGCGGCCGTCGCCCTCTTCGATGGCAAACGGACAAAGGCACCGAATTTCTGAACCAAGCTTTCCAAAAAGAATTAAAGAAACGTGACATTCATTTTTTTACCACCGAAAATCCCGAAACCAAAGCCAGCATCGTGGAACGTTTTCAACGCACTTTGAAAGAACACATGTGGAAATATTTTACGCATCACCACACTCTGAAGTACATCGACATCTTACCGCACCTGGTGCAAGCGTACAACCAATCTTACCATCGAAGCATCGGACGTGCCCCGCAAGACGTGACTCCCGACAACGAAGTGCTGGTGTTCGAGCGCCTGTTCGGTACGTCCCCGACGAGGGCTGTCCCCAAGAAAAGTGGAGAGTTGACCGTAGGAGATTGGGTGCGCATTGGCAAAACCAAACGCACTTTCGACAAAGGTTACTTACCTAACTGGACGACCGAACTGTTTCGCGTCACTGGACGAGTGCATGGCCGTCATCCTGCCGTCTATAAATTGGAAGACATGAACGGAGAAGTACTCAAAGGAACGTTTTATTTGCCCGAGTTACAACGTGTCACCAAAAAAGAAGACGACGTGTACGACATCGAAAGCATTCTCGAACGCAGAACCCGTAAAGTGGGCAAACGACGTGTCAAAGAAGTCAAAGTACGTTGGAAAGGATATCCACCCAGTTTCGATTCTTGGATCGACGCTTCGCAAGTCATCGACTATAAAAAGAAGAAGTGACCATCATGCCCTTTCACACAGCAGACGTAGCTACGTCGACCAGTCCTTCTTCCCCTAGTTCTTCTGTGCAAGATTTACAAAAACAACCCTTGTGGGTGTGGTGTGGAGAACGTGTGCCTAAAACGCAAATCGTCTTTTTCTGCCAAATCTTCGTGGTGTATTGTGTCATCGGGGCAGCCATCGCCAATTTGAGTTTGCAACAAGGAGACAAACAATTGTGGACCATTTTATTGAGCAGTTGCATCGGTTACCTGCTTCCCAATCCCTCCCTGAAATTCTCCTCGAACGGGAACGTTGTGTCCAGTGCCAGTGTCAGTCACCACTCCAATAACAACCACAACCAGAACCCCATTTTGGGCGGAGACACGCCTCTGACGTCCAGTAATATCCCCTCGGACAGCCACAGAACTCTGGAATTATGAGTCACCAAAACCAATTTTACTTAACTTTACCCAGTGACAGTTCCATGGAGGTGTTTCCCAACAACAAGTTGTGCTGTTACACGGCCAAATTACCTCAAGCCATCCAGTTAGATCACGAAGCCCATTGGGAAGTGGCTTTAGTAGAAATGATTCACCCGACCCAAGTCCACAATGTCATTGCCCAGCAAAATAAATTCGATGTGGAAGTTCATGACGAGCCATTGCAAGAGTACTTGGATAAGAATGTCAAATATGACAATAAAACCTATGATGAGAAAACTAAAACGTGGACCTACCACTTCTTCATTTCCCCAGGCTATTATTTCAGTGGTCATCATTTGGTCAGCGCCATAGCCTCCAGGTTTAATGGCGTGTTTGGGAAAGCTTTTGACATTGTCAAGAACAAAAGTGTCACCCTGGAGTACCACAAAGTAGCTCGTCGCTTCTTGATGAAATTTGAGCGAAGTAAAATCGTGTCCATTAAATTTTGTCCTGAATTGTTTGACATGTTGGGCGGTAACACGGAGATGAGGAAGAGCTTAGAACAAAAACAAAAACCCGAATTACCCATCATTTACGACAACGTGACTTTTGGCCAGTATTTTAATAGCCCGGTAGAACTGAACCAAGGACTGAATTTGATCTTTGTGTATTCCGATGTGGTGGAATACAACGTGGTGGGACACACCTCCGTGCCGTTACTGCGTGTCATTCCTTTCAAAGTGGATTCTGCCACGAACGCTGACGAGGAAGGTGGAAACACTTACCACGTCCACCGCGAATTTGTCCATCCTCACTATTTGCCGGTCAGCAAGTCGTATTTGGACACGGTCAACATTACTATAAAAGGAGATTTGGGACAAAATATTCCATTCACCAAAGGAAAAGTCACGGTGAAACTCCATTTTCGAAAACGGTTCTCTCACGACTCGTAAGCAAGTCATGTATCCAGTGTACCAAGGGGTGGCTCGACAGCGAGGACACGGTTTAGGAGACATGTTAAAATCGGCCTTTCGTTCGGTGGCCCCGGTGTTAAAACCGATGGTGACACGAGGATTGCACGCCTTGAAAGATGCGGCACTGACGCAAGGCAAAGAATTTCTCCAAAATGTCATCATCGGCAAACAGAACCCTAAAGAAGCCTTCATGAGGGCTGGCAAAAATGTCTTGCTGCAAACGGGTAAAGACATTTTAGGCCAACGAGACACACCTATAAATGCCCTGCACGCTACCGAGTCAGGCATTCAGCAAGGACAAGGCAGAAAGAGACGACGAAGAAGAAAACACCCTTTCACCAGACTTCAAGCGAGAAAGGCCAAGAAAAGAAGAACCGTTCGAGACTTAGACGTTTTCGATTATTGAAACACAAAACAAAATGATGCACCGAGAGTCTTGCGCTTGTTCCAAGACGGAACTGGATCTGTTTGCCATGCCCCCCACCATGATGACCATGCAAGAATCTCAGTGGGTGGAATTTAATCCCGTCTCCTCACTGATCGATTCCGCTCCCATCGAGTTTGAAATCAAAGGACAGCCCGAAGATTACATCGATCTGAATAGCAGTTACTTGTACTTGAAAGTCCAAGTTCTAGATAAGGATGGTGCTGGAGTAGAAGACACTGAGAATATAGCTCCCGTCAACAATTTCATGCATTCCTTGTTCAGCTCAGTGGACTTGTACTTGAATAACAAACTAGTCAGCAGCAGCATGGATACATACCCTTACCGCGCCTACCTGGAAAATCTCTTGACGTACGGAATAGATGCCAAGGATACTCATCTCAATGCCTGTGTGCTGTGGGAACCTGACGAAGCGGGCAAGTTCGACGCATTAGATGGAAGCAATTCCGGCTTTCAGTCAAGAGAAGAGAAAATCTTAGACAAGAGGAGTTTAGAACTGATGGATCGTTTGCATTTGGACATGTGGTTGCAAGAGAAATATTTGCTGAACGGGGTGAATGTTCGCTTGAGACTGAATCGCAACAGTACCGCTTTCCATTTGTTGGCTGATTCTGATAAGACTGGCATTCCTAAAAGCAAAATTTTAGAGGCCAAACTCTACGTACGACGCGTAGAAGTGTTACCCAAAGTGGGTAACGACATCAGTCAAACGTTGAGCAGAACGACTGCCAAGTATCCCATCCGACGTGTGGAAGTGAAAACGTTCACCATTTCTGCTGGACTACAATCCATAACCGAAGATCATCTGTTCCAAGGACAGTTACCCAAACGTTTGATCCTTGGTATGGTCACGAATTCAGCCTTCAACGGAGCCTTCAATCAAAATCCTTTCAACTTTAAACACTTTTTTGTGAAGAAAGTCGAAGTCAGTCGTGATGGCAAGACCTTGTGTACCCGACCTTTCGAACCTGACTTTAGTGACAAGAACAAAAATTACTTGAGATCGTACTTGTCCCTGTACGAAGCCACCGGTCAGTTAGGAACCAACACCAGTCACGGCATTGAGTATGACGATTATGCAGGAGGCTATGCTTTGTGGGCTTTCGATTTCACTCCAGACCAAGGCAGCGACGAAGGACATTTCCACCCTATAAAATCTGGCCAGATTCGTGTGGAACTTCAGTTTGCAAAGCCACTGGACCAGACAGTGAACGTCATCCTGTATGCAGAATTCGATAATACCATAGAAATCAACAGTTTGAGAGAAGTCATTCTAGATTATTAGAAAGCCATGGAAGACTGTTATCCCTCTTTACCTAGTGGAGAAACTTTGGAGATGGAATGTAAGGAGACCGTGGAAGGAGAAGAATCTCAAGACAAAGACGAAGAAGTTTTGATGAAGTCGAGATGGCCAGAACAAGAAGCCCATTTAGTCTCCTGTTTTGCCAAACACTTGGTCGACAAAATGACAGAATTGATCAAGAAAAATTGCTATGGATGTCAAAACGATCATCCCAGTCAAATTCAACACGATAAATGCCTGATGTTAAGTCAAGAAGAAAAATTGGACGAGTATCTGGACGAAGCTTGGAGCCTCATCTCGAACAAAGACGTGTTGCACCAGTGGTATAAAGACTTGCGTGAACATTCTTGTCCAGCATTAACCACTCAAGAGATCCATCGTATCGAAGCTCTCCTGAATCAGAGTGAGGAAACAGAACGAATAACCGTTTATTCGTCAGACATTTTCAAGCAA
Organism: Sinohyriopsis cumingii; assembly: GCA_028554795.2. Taxonomy (NCBI): domain Eukaryota; kingdom Metazoa; phylum Mollusca; class Bivalvia; order Unionida; family Unionidae; genus Sinohyriopsis; species Sinohyriopsis cumingii. The sequence continues at coordinate 30,247,515 of CM068826.1, forward strand.
AAAGTCAGGATCGAATTGACGACGTATTATTACCTGTGAAGAAGAAAACAAACACAAAACAATGGATACCTGGGAACTTTATTACCTTTTGAACCACAGTTCGTATACGGCTTCTTGGAATCCTGTCGTCTGTGCTAAAGATGAACTCCCTCATCGCAAACCTAAAGACCATCAAGCTTACGTGATCAACACGGACGACAGTCATCTCCCAGGAACCCACTGGGTAGCCGTCTACTTTCCTCAAGAAGGATGTGTGGAATATTTCGATTCGTACGGATTGCCCCCTTTGGAAGACGATATCATCGACTTTATGAGAAGAAATGCTCAAACCACCCGATTCAATAACGTGAAATTACAAGGCACAGATTCCTTGGTGTGTGGACAGTACTGTGTGTATTTTCTGCATCATCGCAGCCTGGGCTATTCCTTAGAACATTTAGTGACTCATTTTGATCCTCGTTCTTCTGCTAGAAATGATGTGAAAGTAGATCGATGGTTTTGTGACCATTATGCTTATCTTTTGTCTCAAGCTAGGAAACGTAGTGTCCATCAATGGCCTAATGATTTCCAACAGTGGAAATCACAATTTCATTCACAACGTTGTAAGCCTTGTTTAAAGTAGATTGTATTTGAAGAAAAAAATGTTCGTGATTTGAAAAAAATTGTTTGATGTTATAGAGTTGGATTATTGTTAAAAATGTTGTTGTTTAGTGTTAAGTGATTTTTGAATAAAAAAATGTTGTGTTTAGAAAAAAATGCCTTTGTCTTTTGTTTAGCTATAAGAATGTTGGATTGATGCTCTTTCATTTCTTACTATCCCTCTCATGAACGTTGCGGCTCGAAAACCGTGTGGGGGATGTTTTCCTTCACGTCCGCGCTTTCACTTTAAGAACCGGGTTGTTCCCAGTCTAGCCATCCATTGTCGACTCATCCTCCTAAGAAGATGTGCTCCAAACTAGCTAAGCTCAACGAAGCCTACGTGAATTTGCATAGGGTCAGACACAGTCTGATACCGAAGCCAGAAGAAATAGAGAATGTGAGAATGTTAAAAATCACTGAAGACCTGATAGAAGAGCTCTTCAGAGAAGAAATGAACAGGGAGAAAGAAGAATGGACAGAGAAGTACAGACTTCAGAGACAGCAGCAACAGCAACAACAGCAGCAGCAGCAACCTGAAGCTGACAGAGGCTTTGTCGATTGTCGTATCGACACCAAAGAATTCTTCTTCTCTTTTCGAAGAAGCAGACCTATCGCCAGAAAGTCTATCCTCAGAGGACATCGCATTCTTAGAAACTAAAAAAGAATGCCATAGCAAAACAAAAAAACAGCCCTTTTCAGGGCTACCCCAATACTCTAGAAAAGAAGTAATGATCCATTTGCCAATGTGTGTAGGTAGTGTGAAAATAAACACTAACTCTTTATTAATAGTGGAAGTGTATGTGTTTGTGTGTTTGTGTTTGTAAGTGGTAAAATAGGTTGGTGTGGATAGTAGATTAAAATGATGTTAGTTTTTTTGGCTGTTAGAGGTATATATTTTGGGTTAGATTGAATTGCTTTGCGTATGTGGATAGTCTATTGAAGTGATTTATAAAAATTTTACAATAGTAATGGGTAGCATAAAAAGTGAGTGAGTGTTTCTTTTAGGTCCGCGCGTTGTTGTTGTTGTTTTTTGGTTCATGATCTAGGTAAGATGAATTTTATGTTATTAGGGGGATGTTTTCCTTCACGTCCGCGCTTTCAGTATAAATTGAAACTCGTTCGGCAGTCCAGCTACCCTTGTTGATTGATCAACACCAAAAATGAACACGAGACTGGAGAAACTGTTGGAACTTCATGTGCATCTGGAATATGCCAGGCGCATATTAAATGAACTGGCCGCTGAAGCCATTGTCGAGGAGGGAAGGATAAGAGAGGAGGAAAGAAGAAAAAAAGAAGAGGAGGAGAGAAGATATAAAGAAGAGGAGGAGGAAAAGGAGAGAAGAAAAAAATTCAGAATCCCAGAGAGTGAAAATTGGGATTCTGAAGCGACATATCCTGCCTCTGCTCTCTCCCCCCAAAAGGTAAAAAGTAACTGGGGGATAAGATGTGTATGTGGCGCCAGGCCTGGAAGGTGCCACCATTAACCAGGTGTCCATGAAGTTCCAAACAAAACAGCCCTTTTCAGGGCTAACCAATACTCTAGAAAAGAAATAACTATTAATTTGCCAATGTGTGTAGGTAGAGTAGTGTGAATATAAACACTAACTCTTTATTAATAGTGAAAGTGTGTGTTTGTGTGTTTGTGTTTGTAAATGGTGAAGTAAGTTTGTGTGAATAGTAGATTATGGGTTTCTTAGCGTATGTGAAGAGTATAGTTAGGGTTATATTATATGAAAAAAGTAGGGGATGTTTTCCTTCACGTCCGCGCGTTGTTGGGTCATTATCTAGGTAAGATCCATTTTATGTTTTAGGGGGATGTTTTCCTTCACGTTCGCGCTTTTCGTATAAGAACCCACAGTGTTGGTCGTTCAAACCATTCTGCAAAGAATAAAAAGAAGATGGCGTCAAACCAAATGGACAAATTACAAACCTTGCAAGACGTTTTAGACAACTTAGGAATAATGGAACAGATGCTAATAAGACTCGTTGAAGACCATTATTCCTATAGTCCCCATCGTGTAAAGATGGAAATTAACAATTTAAGGAAAGCAAAGGACAAGATTAGTGGTGTCATGAAAGAGATCAAGGAGGAGAAGGAGGATGAAGAGGAAAAGATAAGAATAAGAAGATGGAACGAAAAAATTGAAAAAGAAGAAGAAAATGAGAAGAGGAAGAAAGAAGAGGAGGAAGAGAAGAAGAAAGAAGAGGAGGAGAAGAAAAAAAAAGAAAGAGAAGAAGAGTGTAGGAGATAAAATAAGAACTTGGTGGAGGAAAAGAAGAAATTAGAAGAAGAAGAAAACCCAAAGGCCCTTTTCAGGGCCAGCCATATTTCTCGAAAAGAGATAGTCTTTGAATTGCCTACCCCTTTTTTTAAAAAAAATTTTAAAAAAAATCCCATGTTAAATTCCCCTTGTCCGTAGATTGTCCCACGATTTATTCCCATGTTAAATTCCCCTTGTCCGTAAAGTGTCCCACGATTTATTCCCATGTTAATTCCCCTTGTCCGTATATGTTCCCACGATTTTTCGCCATGTTAAATTTCCATTGTCCGTAAAGTGTCCCAGGGGTGTTTTGACTGGAATTTCCATTGTCCGTAAAGTATCCCACCTTACTACTCACGGGGTTTTAGCCGTGATGGCTTCTGAGCATGATAACACACGCTTGTATGAATGGATTTAAAAAAAATGAAAACTCGTTTGTTGGGAGATACACCTGAAGAATATAACGAATAATGCCAGTTAAGCAGCTTTTAGAAAATAAATGTTTATTTTGGATTAAACCAAACTTAGCATGTGGGTATACCTTAATAGTTTTTGCAGCAAATTCAAGAATTTCTTTATTCTTTATATCAAGTTCAAGGTCGAAAGCTTTGGCAAATATTGTTGTACTTCACTTATCTTGTGAACATGTTCACTCAAGCATGTAAAGAATACAATTTATTTATTAAAGGGTGTGTTAGAGATTCTTATTAGCATCCGAGATAAGTGGAATGCTCAGCAATTAAAAAGGTAAATGGAGATACGAAATGGTCTTCTCGTAAATTCGCAGTCTTTACAGCAAGTAGAGCGTCAGTCCCTTTGACGGACTCAAGTACATTCTTTAACTTCATTTTCGACAAATTTAATCTGAGATCTACTTTCAAAATTTGCGAGGAAATTTGCTCTCATTATCAAATTCCATCCAAATTCCTTTTACAGGATACAAGCTGATGTATTTCTCTAAACCTGAAGTCTTTTTTATTCGTGGTGCCTTGTCGAGCATTAGGCTAACTCTGGAGTGTTCAAACTTTCTCGGCTGGGGCCAAAAACAAATTAAATGCTTCAGGTTGCAGGCCACATAAGCAAGAACTGTTTAATAATTAAATACGAAAATCCAACACAATTATAACATGACACCAATAACATTCTTATTAAATGGTTGTAATAATATTATTAAATAAGATAGTGAAATATTGTGGTAGATACATAAAACATTAGAAACCAGTACAATTTAACGGAATAAGTATTAATAAAAATGTACATTTTCAAATGGACCGCTGACGTGGTCGCGGGCCGCACAACTAAAAGGACTGGGCCCGCATGCGTCCCGCCGGCGACGGGTCAGACACTTAGATGATACATTGCGACTAAGGTGAACAGCTGAGCATGAACCACACCAATCCCAGATCTTGGAAATTCGAAATGGTCGATCCAAATTTCATATGTTACAGATCTATCAGAACCCTATTATTTCCACAGCAATAACAAGAATATCAGTCCTTTAATGACAGCCATAACCCTTTAATCCTACAATAATAAGACTATCAACTCCCCAATGACAGTCACAATTCTTCTATTTCTAAAACAATAAGAAGAATATCAACCCCCCAATGACAGTCACAATTCTTCTATTTCTACAACAATAACAAAAATGTCAATCCCCTACTGACAGTAAAAAACCTTTTATTTCTACAACAATGATAAGAATATCATAGTCACAGCTCTTCTATTTCTACAACAATAACAAGACTATCAACCCCCGAATGACAGTCACAACCCTTCTATTTCTACAACAATAATAAGACCATCACCCCACCCCCAACGACAGTCACACCCAATCTATTTCTACAACAATAATAAGACTATCAACTCCCCAATGACAGTCACAACCCTTCTATTTCTACAACAATAACAAGAATATCAATCCCCTAACGACAGTCACAACCCTTCTATTTCTACAACAATAATAAGACTATCAATGCCCTAACGACAGACACAACCCTTCTATTTCTACAACAATAACAAGACTATCAAGCCCCCGAATGACAAATACAACCCATCTATTTCTACAACAATAACAATACTTTCAACCCCCGAATGACAGACACAACCCTTCTATTTCTACAACAATAATAAGACTATCAACCCCGAATAACAGTCACAACCCTTCTATTTCTACAACAATAGCAAGACTATCAATCCCCTAACGACAGTCACAACCCTTCTATTTCTACAATAATAACAAGACTATCAACCCCGAATGACATACAACCCTTCTATTTCTACAACAATAATAAGACTATTAACCCCCGAATGACATACAACCCTTCTATTTCTACAACAAAAATAAGACTATTAATCCCCGAATGACATACAACCCTTCTATTTCTACAACAATAATAAGACTATTAACCCCCGAATGACATACAACCCTTCTATTTCTACAACAATAATAAGACTATCAACCCCCGAATGACAGACACAACCCTTCGATTTCTACAACAATAATAAGACTATCAACCCCTGAATGACAGACACAACCCTTCTATTTCTACAACAATAATAAGACTATTAACCCCCGAATGACAGACACAACCCTTCTATTTCTACAACAATAATAAGACTATTAACCCCCGAATGACATACAACCCTTCTATTTCTACAACAATAATAAGACTATTAACCCCCGAATGACATACAACCCTTCTATTTCTACAACAATAATAAGACTATCAACCCCCGAATGACAGACACAAGCCTTCTATTTCTACAACACTAATAAGACTATCAACCCCCGAATGACAGACACAACCCTTCTATTTCTACAACAATAATAAGACTATCAACCCCCGAACGACAGACACAACCCATCGCTTTCTACAACAGCAACAAGACTATCAACCCCCAAATGACAGACACAACCCTTCGATTTCTACAACAATAACAAGGCTATCAACCCCCGAATGAGAGACACAACCCTTCGATTTCTACAACAATAACAAGACTATCAACCCCCGAATGACACACAACCCTTCTATTTCTACAACAATAATAAGACTATCAACCCCCGAATGACAGACACAACCCTTCTATTTCTACAACAATAACAAGACTATCAACCCTCGAATGACATACAACCCTTCTATTTCTACAACAATAATAAGACTATTAACCCCCGAATGACAATCAACCCTTCTATTTCTACAACAATAATAAGACTATTAACCCCCGAATGACATACAACCCTTCTATTTCTACAACAATAATAAGACTATTAACCCCCGAATGACGTACAACCCTTCTATTTCTACAACAATAACAAGACTATCAACCCCCGAATGACAGACACAAGCCTTCTATTTCAACAACACTAATAAGACTATCAACCCCCGAATGACAGACACAACCCTTCTATTTCTACAACAATAATAAGACTATCAACCCCCGAATGACACACAACCCTTCTATTTCTACAACAATAACAAGATTATCAACCCCCGAATGACAGACACAACCCCTCTATTTCTACAACAATAACAAGACTATCAACCCCCGAATGACAGACACAACCCTTCGATTTATACAACAATAACAAGACTATCAACCCCCGAATGAAAGACACAACCCTTCGATTTCTACAACAATAACAAGACTATCAACCCCCGAATGACAGACACAACCCTTCGATTTCTACAACAATAACAAGACTATCAACCCCCGAATTATAGACACAACCCTTCGATTTCTACAACAATAACAAGACTATCAACCCCCGAATGACAGACACAACCCTTCTATTTCTACAACAATAATAAGACTATCAACCCCCGAATGACATACAACCCTTCGATTTCTACAACAATAATAAGACTATCAACCCCCGAATGACAGACACAACCCTTCTATTTCTACAACAATAATAGGGCTATCAACCCCCCGAATGACAGACACAACCCTTCTATTTCTACAACAATAATAAGACTATTAACCCCCGAATGACATACAACCCTTCTATTTCCACAACAATAACAAGACTATTAACCCCCGAATGACATACAACCCTTCTATTTCTACAACAATAACAAGACTATCAACCCCCGAATGACCGACACAACCCTTCGATTTCTACAACAATAATAAGACTATCAACCCCCGAATGACATACAACCCTTCGATTTCTACAACAATAATAAGACTATCAACCCCCGAATGACAGACACAACCCTTCTATTTCTACAACAATAATAAGGCTATTAACCCCCGAATGACATACAAGCCTTCTATTTCTACAACAATAATAAGACTATTAACCCCCGAATGACATACAACCCTTCTATTTCTACAACAATAATAAGACTATCAACCCCCGAATGACAGACACAAGCCTTCTATTTCTGCAACAATAACAAGACTATCAACCCCCGAATGACAGACACAACCCTTCGATTTCTACAACAATAACAAGACTATCAACCCCCGAATGACAGACACAACCCTTCTATTTCTACAACAATAACAAGACTATCAACCCCCGAATGATATACAACCCTTCTATTTCTACAACAATAACAAGACTATCAACCCCCGAATGACAGACACAACCCTTCGATTTCTACAACAATAACAAGACTATCAACCCCCGAATGACAGACACAACCCTTCTATTTCTACAACAATAATAAGACTATCAACCCCCGAATGACATACAACCCTTCTATTTCTACAACAATAATAAGACTATTAACCCCCGAATGACATACAACCCTTCTATTTCTACAACAATAATTAGACTATTAACCCCCGAATGACATACAACCCTTCTATTTCTACAACAATAATAAGACTATCAACCCCGGAATGACAGACACAAGCCTTCGATTTCTAGAACAATAACAAGACTATCAACCCCCGAATGACATACAACCCTTCTATTTCTGCAACAATAATAAGACTATCAACCCCGAATTACAGACACAACCCTTCTATTTCTACAACAATAATAAGACTATCAACCCCCGAATGACATACAACCCTTCTATTTCTACAACAATAATAAGACTATTAACCCCCGAATGACATACAACCCTTCTATTTCTACAACAATAATTAGACTATTAACCCCCGAATGACATACAACCCTTCTATTTCTACAACAATAATAAGACTATCAACCCCGGAATGACAGACACAAGCCTTCGATTTCTAGAACAATAACAAGACTATCAACCCCCGAATGACATACAACCCTTCTATTTCTGCAACAATAATAAGACTATCAACCCCGAATTACAGACACAACCCTTCTATTTCTACAACAATAATAAGACTATCAACCCCCGAATGACAGACACAACCCTTCTATTTCTACAACAATAACGAGACTATCAACCCCCGAATGACAGACACAACCCTTCGATTTCTACAACATTAACAAGACTATCAACCCCCGAATGACAGACACAACCCTTCGATTTCTACAACAATAACAAGACTATCAACCCCCGAATGACAGACACAACCCTTCTATTTCTACAACAATAACAAGACTATCAACCCCCGAATGACAGACACAACCATTCAATTTCTACAACAATAATAAGACTATCAACCCCCGAATGACAGACACAACCCTTCGATTTCTACAACAATAACAAGACTATCAACCCCCGAATGACAGACACAACCCTTCGATTTCTACAACAATAACAAGACTATCAACCCCCGAATGACAGACACAAGCCTTCGATTTCTAGAACAATAACAAGACTATCAACCCCCGAATGACAGACACAACCCTTCGATTTCTACAACAATAATAAGACTATCAACCCCCGAATGACAGACACAACCCTTCGATTTCTAGAACAATAACAAGACTATCAACCCCCGAATGACAGACACAACCCTTCGATTTCTACAACAATAATAAGACTATCAACCCCCGAATGACAGACACAACCCTTCGATTTCTACAACAATAACAAGACTATCAACCCCCGAATGACAGACACAACCCTTCTATTTCTACAACAATAATAAGACTATTAACCCCCGAATGACATACAACCCTTCTATTTCTACAACAATAATTAGACTATTAACCCCCGAATGACATACAACCCTTCTATTTCTACAACAATAATAAGACTATTAACCCCCGAATGACAGACACAAGCCTTCGATTTCTAGAACAATAACAAGACTATCAACCCCCGAATGACATACAACCCTTCTATTTCTACAACAATAATAAGACTATCAACCCCCGAATTACAGACACAACCCTTCTATTTCTACAACAATAATAAGACTATCAACCCCCGAATGACAGACACAACCCTTCTATTTCTACAACAATAACAAGACTATCAACCCCCGAATGACAGACACAACCCTTCGATTTCTACAACAATAACAAGACTATCAACCCCCGAATGACATACAACCCTTCTATTTCTACAACAATAATAAGACTATCAAGCCCCTAATGACAGACACAACCCTTCTATTTCTACAACAATAATAAGACTATTAACCCCCGAATGACATACAACCCTTCTATTTCTACAACAATAATTAGACTATTAACCCCCGAATGACATACAACCCTTCTATTTCTACAACAATAATAAGACTATTAACCCCCGAATGACAGACACAAGCCTTCGATTTCTAGAACAATAACAAGACTATCAACCCCCGAATGACATACAACCCTTCTATTTCTACAACAATAATAAGACTATCAACCCCCGAATTACAGACACAACCCTTCTATTTCTACAACAATAATAAGACTATCAACCCCCGAATGACAGACACAACCCTTCGATTTCTACAACAATAACAAGACTATCAACCCCCGAATGACAGACACAACCCTTCGATTTCTACAACAATAACAAGACTATCAACCCCCGAATGACATACAACCCTTCTATTTCTACAACAATAATAAGACTATCAAGCCCCTAATGACAGTCACAGTCACAACCCTTCTATTTGTAGAACAACAAAAGCACTAACAATATCAACTAATATTCTTCCTCCTCCCCATATTACTACTTCCTCGTACAAAGTAATAATCAATCTGAAAATTTTCAGTCGTAGAATATATCAGTTTAGGAAGACAGACAAATACATGGATAGACAGTTTGGGAGGCACACTGTGTTCCTTCTGAATTCAATTCAAAGTTCAATTTCTAAGACGAAATGTTATCAAATGGACCTGAGTGTTACATTCTTTTGCATGAACAAGTGCTTTTGTTTCATGTATAGCTTTCAACATTACAATGGCGTTGAATGACTTTGATACAAAGAATCAACATTGTATTACACTAATTATTTAATACACGACTCAAATTAGATCCGCGCATGTAATGCATTCTAAATTCCACACCGGCATCGTATCAACACAAAACGGGCACCATGGGGTTCAAAAAATGTCATCCGATACATAATGGATAATGAAACCGTAATTTAAAAAATGCATAAAATATTGACGAAGGAAATAAAGTAACTTAATTATTTAAAGTTTTCATCATCATTGTCGTCGTCGTTATTGTTGTCACTGTCATCAGCTGGATATCAAATAAAGCGAAAAATACGTATGAGATTTGCATTTCATTTTAACTATTTAATGTTTAATTCATTAACTCTGAATTTGTTTTCTTTAATTTTTTTTACTTCATGAAATCATGGAAAATATCTACAATCGTGGATAGAAATAATCCACAACAACGGATATAAAATATCCACAAACCCAGATAAAAAAATATATACAACCACATTGCGAATGAACCAAATTTATTTATGGAAATTTATGCTCTTGACATAATTTTAAAATCAGCACGAGGGCACAGTATCTTCCTCTTCTTGATCCTCCTTCTCCCTCATCCCCATTCTTCTTTTTCCTCATCCTCCACCTCCTCCTTCCCATCAGCATCATGTCTTCTTCTTCTTCATCATAATCATCATCATCATCATCATCATCTTCTTCTTCTTCTTTTTCTTCTTAATTATTATTATTATTATCTTTGTTGGTAGCAGTGGTGGCGGTGTAATTTCTCCTGTTGTTATTGCTTTTGTTACATACTGCTCGTTTTCTTGTTAATTTTATTGTTGTCGTTGTTCTTTCTGTTGTCGTTGCTGCAATTGTTAAAATCATTAAATATTGTGGTTGACTGATAACACTGACCCCTTTTACGTCAATGCTGCACTTTTATTTTTTTGTACAATGATTCGTCTTTCAGAGACAAAAAAAGCTGAAAAATTTATTTCATCTCAGTTAGTAGTAAATAATTAGAATCACGTTTAAAATGACAGAGATCACTAAGCAACTTTTCCATTAGGAACGTCTTTATAAAATATGCCTCCGAAAGGCTATGTATAGACTTTATGCAAATTATTAGGAATTTTTATTTTTATTTGGTGGTCAGTTCGTAATGGAAATTATGAGGCTTTGAATAACTGTACTTTGAAATGACTGTACCTTTGAATGGCTGTGTACTTTATCATTTTCGATTGCTGAAAATACATACAATTACTTTTACATAGGTTGATTACGTTAGTCTTGAAGCAGTTCCACCTCTCTCTATATTGTCTTCACATACTCGTGTACAAACAGCTGACGAAAAATTTGCAATGTTGAACATATTGAATTCCATGGAACATCACAATTCAAACATTATTTTGCAGTGACCTTCACCCCTCCATTTCGCTCATTAACGTATACGTACTCGCTTACATATAATGCGCCAGTTATGCAGATTGTTATGAGTAACAAACAACACAGGAAAATCATTTGAACACACGCACAATATGACTTTTTAAAATATCTACTAGCTGAGCTCATTAACACACGATAAGAGCACTCCCCATAGACCAATGAAAAAGCGATCAATAGTTAAAAATAGCAATGAATAGTCTTGCAGTAGATACATTTATGACTTTTATATGATTCAATTTTGAACAGTGCATTAGTTTTATTGCTTTAATAGTCGATGTTCTCAGGCTACAACGCACATAGGGGTCAGTGTACTTTTTGAAAACGTAAGGGCTCAAGGTAACTAACGTAACATTAGTATAAATGGGGTAAAGGGAAGTAATGGTCACAAAAATTACGATGTAAGAAAAAGAGTATAGGTGATTAGGCGTAACACTATTTTGCACGTGTTAGCTTATAAGTCGACTCCAGCTGTAAACAACATAGACCTAGGTCGGCCATCGCATAGTGCGAAGGTAGACCAAGGAATAGACCAACTAGGAAATACCTAATGCACAATCATGAGCGTCCGCAGAATTTGTTGCAGGGTGGGGTAGGGGCAGGATATTTTGCCGGGGGAGGGGGGAGTCACGACCAGTATAGTTAGTATGGTAAGCAGTCTGAAACTAAAGCTAATATTTACTAAGCGTTTTGAACAGAATCAGCTTCATTTGCATGATTAAACTTGTCTGAATATATATATATATATATATATATATATATATATATATATATATATATATATATATATATATATATATGCAGTACGATTTCCAAGGGGGGGTCACCTTGCCCCCACCCCCCGACCTATGCTGCGGGAGCCCATGTGCACAATAGATCCACATATACAGGGCTTATTATTACGACTATATGGTCTTAACCTAAGTAACAGAAGAAAAAAAAAAACAACAAGTTTAGTAAAATTCAATAAATAACTTATTTCCCTACAATATACTAAGTGAAAATTTGAAAGGAGTTTACAGTATTGCGAATTAAATCCCAAATAATCATAAAAGTTCTATCAAAAATAAAAATGTATAGAGTGTTCCGAATTAAGTCCAGTGGTGTTCCGAATCAATTCCAACCTTCAGTGAATGTGCTGATGTACCAATAGTCCTGAATGTGCTGATTATCCAATAGTCTTGGTGTATCATTATAATATAATCCAGAATGTTTTCTGTCCTTCTGTTATTTTTATTACTTTTTTATCTAACAAAATATATTGCATCTTTATTTCTTTTAAAGTGCAAGCATTTTTTTTAAAATAATCCATTTAAAAGTTTTAGAATAATTCTTTTAATTCAGCATTGCTTTATGACACAGATTTTCTGTACTAGTAATAAAGATTCTTTTTAAATTTGAATGTAATCGTTAGACAACTTATATAACCTCGAACTGATATTTCAATCTGTGAAATTGGACAAACTCTACATTTATAAGCCCTATTTTAACAAAGAACACATAGTTCTTTCATTCATTTTTCAATCATTTAAAAATGCATTTGCTATCTTTTTAGATATTGTTCATCGATTATACAACTACTGTTCTGGTGATATACGGAGAATGCGTAAACGTGGACCTCATATAATTGTAAGCATCAGAGATGAATTATATAGGTACGAAAATCATTATAGTTATGCTGTTTTCACATTTTTTGCTGATTATCCGTTTTCAGTGTTCGATTAAATTTTATCAAACTGGGCTTTATGACAGAGATGTTTGATGTTGATTCAATAAGTGAATCAAAGTCCTCGTAGTTAGATGTATATTTCTTACATTGTATTAGATTCATTCATTAATCCATTTTTAATCTTCAGATAAATGCTTTGATTTATTCACTGTTAATGTGAAGCTATCTTCTAGTCAACATCAATTTTTTACATCAATTTGTTATCTTTATCTAATTAGGAAATTTGTGTATATAGTCATCATTCCAGAAATTAAAAAAGTATAGTTATTTTCTTTAATTATTTCACTAGTATTGCTTGATTAGAATTTAATGTCAACCTGCTTTCTTGCTTCAATTTTCAATCTTGATATGTTAAAATGATGCGATAGAAAAAGTTATCCCATGAACTATACAAGCGTAAAGTTTCCTTGAAAGGGGAGCAACGCTATTCTTTCATAAAATTTTGTAATCACTGATTGTGTAAGTTTATTTATTTAAAATAAAATCTGTAAATGACATTTCAAGACTATTGTAAATCTAAATCGATTCTTAAATTTGCACGCCTTGAGCTTATTCATTGCCATAAATGGCGTAAGCATGGTAGTTTAACTGAAGAAAGAAGAAAAAAAAACATGAAGCAAAACAAAACAATCATTTTTTTTAAAATACAAATTTAAAGAGCAATCAAAACAAAACAAGCAATAATTATCTCACACTCGAAACAAGAGTGTGACTTTCCTTCTCTGTCAGCCTCCGGCAGGTTGTCTGAGGGCTTAGTTATCAACTTTAGCTTATAATAATATACAGTAAACGGAGAAAATATCTGCATTTCACGACGTCACAGAAGTTACATAATTTCTAAACACATTTAAGTTTTACATGGTCTCATGGTTTACGTCATAATAAAATGAGGTAACTCAAAATATATATTTGAAAAGATATATGCCATGTGAACTTTTTCTACTGTTTGTGTCTGCATACACGTGATAAGTCATGACATTTTTGGACAAAATAACGATTACAAATATAATCAACAGCCAATGGCACATGGGTGGAATTTTTTTTACATTATTGATTATGAGTCTTCATTTAAATTGTCTACGGATCGTGATAAAAATCATACTATCTTTAATACGAAATAAAATTTAAAAAAATTAACATACATAAATGGTAAGCTACCTTTTACTATACTGCCCCACTGTTAGCATTTAGACTCCGACAAAACATTTGTCAATTCGTCATTTATCAATGTTGATCACAAATATGAAAATTGTCTTTTTTTAAAACCTGGTTTCCTCTATATAAAAAAATAGGGAAAATTGCATGATGCGAGTGTAGGCGATGTTATATTACATTAACATACATGTTGTAGGTAATGCACTCTCAATAATTGGGCATACATCAAGTTAATATGTTAGTCACGTCAACACCGTTAGTTCCATGGCGATGCGCTCGCACTGTGTGTGTGTGTGTGTGTGTGTGTGTGTGTGTGTGTGTGACACTGTTACGCACATGCTTTTAAACTCTAAAGAAAATAAGCAAGTTTTGGATTTTAAAATAAATCTGTGAATGGAATAAAATATCTTTTTTTTTTTTAATTTCGCTCATCCACTCACACAAACGTTGATGTACTGAGAAAAGATAGGCACAGAGGGCTGATAAATATTCTTTATCTGCATCGTTTAGTATTCACCACAAAAATGTCACAATTACCTTCATAAAAACACGCATTTTTAAAGATCCGGTACATTACAGAACCTTCTGTTCCGCACAAAAAGTTTTAACGGCGCATCAGTCGAAAGCGTTTCCCGACGTTTCGGTGGGAGTGGTGTAGGCAGGGAAAGTTCTACGTGAGGGAAACAATGGGCAGGGGGATTTTACAAGGACGAAACCGGCACTTAATACAAGAACCATACAAAATAACAAATATATAAACTTCATTGTCGTTAGTTTCACAACCTATGGGCAAATATAAAATAACGCGAATACGAAGACTGCATGTAAGCTACTTCAAGAAAGTGAGTTGGTTAGGAGATGTACATGTAGTGAAATTAATTGTATTGGTAAATATATATGCATATATGACTAAGGAACCAATAGCAATTTATATAACTGAAATAGACGTGTTATATTCATGTATTTATTCGAAAAGCGAAATTTAGGCTTTTCTTGCAGACTGTAAACTGCTTACTGTATCTAAATTCAGTAATTTCCAAAATTCATAAACTATTGTCTTTTTTATCGGTAAGGTTTAATGATTTTATTTTGACTCTACCTTTTTGCATTCTAACATAAAATCAACTTCATCTCCAAGTAGTTGAAATATACAATTTACATTATTTTCTCTTGTAATCTTTTGATAATGATAACAGGATGACCATACACGATGGTTTGTTTCTGTAAATTAAGGACTTTGCACTGAGGTTGCGGATTTTTCGTCATATAGAAAGTTGTGGATTTTCTGTACACTTCATACAGTTTTGTAAGCGTTTTATGCCAATCGTTACGAAAATATCACACTTTATGGACACACAATCTGGCTTGTGGGCTGAAATACGCATTTTTGACTAGGACATTTTCTCAGATATGTTACTGCATAAGGTGTAGGAGGTATTTTTTAGGAAAGTTGGCAAACCACTTTTTCCAAAGACTTTTTGTCTGCTGAAACCTAATATTGTGTTCGCCACTCTCTATTTTGATGTTTTATTACCGAAATCGCCCAAAACACAAACTAAAAACGCACATAACTTCTGAATTGAGGACGGGGTGGGGTGATAAAGCCATGTCTTTTCGTCTATTAGTGTTTTTTTATGCTTACAAGCACACTGAACACACTAGAATATTTTCAATATAACATGCAAAATTTCTATTCTATCGACTGTGAACAGATACGTAATCCGTATCTATTTTGGTTTTGCTACGCTTTATTTAAATGTTTTGGACCGAAATCGCCCAGAACAAATTCAAACGCTCATAACAGTTTTCAGCTGCAATGTTCTTCATAATAGTTTCTTTAATATAATCGTATGCTGATGTATACATTGTCTTTGTAGGCATCAAAAATATGGCATTAGACGCAAAGATCATGGTTTTATCACGTATCCACCCGCCGTTCAAAGGTTATGCGCGTTTGAAGTTTTCCATTGTGGCCATTTTGTTTTTGTAGATTGCAATCCAAAGGAATCAAAAGAGAGCTTGGCATACACATTATTCGGCTTCAGCATACCCAGCTGGTTTGGAAAAAGTGGTTTGCTAATTTTCCTTTAAAAAATGCTCCTACATTCACGTTTATTGACAAATGTCCTAGTCGTTTCTCTAAAACTGCCGAATTTCACTGATCCAGATGTACTTTTACTATCATATCTGATTTCTGGATTATGAGCTTAAACTTTAGTTTTGAGGTTAAAACTTTTCCCGAATAGGGTCCTTAATTAACAAGAAATTATTGTGTTGGACATGTTTGGTTATTTTCATTGGCAACGAATTGCTGAATAGTTTTCAAATTGGGAGTCTTAAGACTGGATGCAATTGTTGTGCTCAGTCACCTTAGCAAACGGTCTTGTGCTTACAGAACTGAGCACAAATTTAATGTTCAAAGTCTTAATTTTAAAACCATACGTAAAATCGCACAGTCTTCTTTTAGAGTTGTCAAAGATAAGTTAATCCAGTATTACTGAAATCATTTGGCTTCAGATTATTTAAAATTAAAATGTTGAAACTTTAAATACAAGTATGTATATAAGTGGACATAACCATAAACTATGTTTGCCGGTCATAATATTTTAAAAGAATCGATAGAAATATCTTAATTCATTTGAAATTTCAGTAGTAAAAGACCTATAATTTAATTTTGCAAAAATATATTTATCTCTTTTAACTAAAACAAATGATAGTATATATTTATTTCACTGTTCTTCGGCTTCTTTGTGTCTACCAATGGACATTTTTAGGAAGGGTAACAGCAACAGATTACCGTAGAATGCAGAGATCATACATTTACCTGCCTGAAGGAAAGGCGGTAGCCGATCGTATATAGTCTACAGACTTTGCCTTTGTAGACAAGTAGTACTAACACAAATGTCATAATCAGTTTACAACTGATATAGACCATGAAAAGGATTAGTTCTGTTGATGAATGTTGTATCATGTTATTTTTCTGATGATTCAAAGAATTTATTAAAGTTTTCTTACAAAACTGTATAACCAAAATTAAAACTGATCAGCATTATTCGAGAGTTCATACGAAAGGAAAGTTGTAACGATTTGCAATAATGTCACCACGAAGCGTAATATAGAGAGAAAAAAGTTTATAATAAAAGGTATAAGAATTTACATTAAAAAAATACATTCGCAAAATCACAAAAGAAAGCGTTTGAAACCTAAAGTTCGGTAGGAACGAGTTGCTTTTTTTTCAGGGAAGGCAACGCGAACGTGGAAATAACCAGTCTAGATCACACATGCGACACATGCTGCTAATCGAATGCCGAAAACGAACAGAGAACTTGATATGAATGTTTGGTGTATACTGTTCACCGACGGGTAAATAATCGGTTAAGATACCAGTTTCTGGAGGAAATGACCAACTTTCCTTTTATAATGTAACTGAGAACAATAGCAAAAGCCTATTTTCTATAGTAAAATCCGTACTTGTTGCCAATAATTTTGCTCAAAGCTAATGCTACATTTAAGGGCGTTTTTTTTTTTGTTTTTTTTTTTACATTTGCGACTGACAACTTTGCTACATTTTCCTTAACAAATTAATTTATTACCATCCTGGATCTAACATGATTTTCACCACTTGTCATGCATGACATTTTAATCATTTTTGTTAAATCAACAACTGTCTAGGTTCTGAGTGAAAATTTTAATTTGCATTGAAATGTCAAGCCAGTGAATCGGACAAATATGAAAATGTGACTGGTGTCAGATTTGGTCGACATTCATTCAAAAGTCTAATTACATGTTCCTGATTCAGACTGCCATCAGACATCTGTCGATCCTGGTAACATTTACCTGTGTGATTGCGAAACAAAATGAGAGACAATGCATGCGTAGACTCAATCATGCATTGATAACTTACAAAAAAGGTATAAATAAGTAAGGTACATTCTATTCAAATCATTTACAACTTATTAATTCTGAGCAAACGACCGGAAATCTGTGGCTGTCGTAGCAACTTGGAGGAAGCCTGACCACAGGCGCTTGGATCGTTGCTTACAATCGACCTGTCTGTCATACATGTACTATATAATAACTACAAGGAGGACACTTCTCTCTTTTCTCGCGCAACCCATTTCAGAATAAACGCTGTTATTTCAAGCTACATTTCGCGTAGCGTAATAAATTTGGTGCCGATGTTTAACTCAGGCATTCAACTTTGTATGCATATCCAAACTTTAGCTTACTATCATACCTTTAAGGAATGCCAGACCATTTTCCCACGTTACTGCTCGATATGGCCGTGATTGCCCCCCCCCCCCACCGCTTAATACGCAAGTGAGATCCCGCTGAATGAAATACTGTCATATCATTGGTTAAAAGAAAATGACGTCATGCATCTATTTATAACTTATTTTAGTTGGCCAGTGAGAGGGTAGTAATCCATTCAGCGCGTTGTTTTTGCATATTAAGCGGGCGCGATCACGGCCATGTCGAGCAGTAGCGTACATGTATGACAACAGGTCGATTGTAAGCAACGATACGAGCCCCTGTGAGCCAGACTCATCAAGCAAAGAGAACGAGTCAATGAGGATTTTTGGTATCACATAACTACCACGTTAACAATATGTGTTCTTTGCCTGATGAATCTGATTTTCTCCAGATTGCTGCGACAACAATAGGTTTCTGGTCGTTCTTTTCCAGAGTAAATATGTTGAGAATTATGTGTCTTTTCGTTTTTTTAACGAATATTATGTGATCTTCATTTATTACTTTCGAATTTTTTCTACAACAACATGGGAAACAGATTTATTGTTGATACCACGTGACTATTAGACCTGTGATGGCTATGAACATGTAATCATGTGCCTAGTATTGCAAATGGCGAATACTAGGTCACATGTTATTAACGCTGCAGTTTCGTTTCGTCTGTCAGCGGAATAAAGACATAACAAATATTACACTTGCAATTTCTGAGTAGATAAATTATCTTCCTATCAATTTCAGGCAGGCAGGCAGGGCTAGATGTAACGTTGTTAAATTTACTAGGTCCGGTAGTAAGCGGCAACCCTTTACGGCCACCGCTCGGTGGCGATATGGTGGCGCCCAATTCCAGCTTTTCTATAGTCACTATACTCATATCCTCAAACCCCGACATAAATGTCAAAATATCTAAAAATGGAGTTGGAAGGATCAGAGGAAACTGGGACAGAGAATGTGCTTGTTTCCACATATTTGAGGTCATCTTTCATTTGACAGAGGTGAAACTCGTACTTTATCCCACTGAAAATGATCAGATGAAAGAGTTGAATCTGTTATTCAAACTGCCTCATATCCTCAAATATTGCACTATAATAATTGAGAAAGGGCATTTTCTGTAGATTGAATTAAACTTGAATAATTAGGTGCGTGAAATTAGAAGGTTTCTACTTTTCGGTCCAAGATGTGGAAATATATGGCTGTCTCATGTACAGGAGACGAAAACAATGGTACATCGTGCTGTTATAAATGTTCTTTAACATAAAAAGTAAATAAGCGAGATCTCCTATTAAATATATAAGTTTTGGCCAAAGGATAAATGACACGACGTGTAACCAAGTTAACTTCATTAAATCAACAAAGAAAAATGAAGGAAAAAAGATCACAAACGCAGTGAGTCATATCAAGCAAAACTACCAATATATATCAATTCCTCATTATCCAGAGAATGTTTCAATCTAAAAATTCTTTCATCTTCGCTATGTTACTTTTCTACGTGCGATACTTTACAAATAAGTTGATGTGTTGATTGATTATCAAGGAAAAACTATCCAATCGACTTGCTGATTTCAAAAGAAATATCTAAACGATAACTTAGATATTTTCTCTTCACGTAAATTTATTGTCGAATTCCACCATAAGAAAAACACGGTATTAAGATTTTATTTCAACCCAGCTATTAAACACTGCGACTTAAATATATTCCGGAAATGAAAGGTAAAAAATAAAGTGTGTACTTTATGGTAAAACAAAATGACACAGGACGAATGAAATTTTCTTGTAATCTGTATATTATATGCAGATAGTGGAAACTGATAACGCTTTAACTATATAACACGTGGACAAATATGTTGATAATGTATTCCAACAGAGTCCCCACCATGCATATTTTACAAGCGTTGTATGTTTTTCAAAATATTGATAAACTGAATGGCCATATACATTTCGCATCAGTCAATTTTTTTTTTGTCTTTGTTGTTATTATCGACAAGCGGTCAGGATTTATTTCAGTTGTTTTTGGTCGTGTTCTTAGGGTTGAAAACTCGGTAAATCTTTTGATCACTCCTTCATTAACTTTAAATGGATAAATACAATTTGGATAAAATTATATACAGCCTCCCAACCAATGGACAAACAAAGGTTGGTAAGGTATATTAATTACATTTGGTGGCTTTTAATTTTCTTGTGTCAAAGAAGTTCGTTCTGGCACGAGACGGTCAATTTTTTGATGACCTGCTGCAAGACCAAGTAAGCTTATAATATGACAGTGTCCGTTGTCCGTCCATTAGCACTTCCTCTTCTCGACTTCATAATGACCAAGCTGCACTGGAAGCATTATGACACAAGGTCTTCAAATATTTACAAACGAGACTTTTTGGCCAACAAATATGGCCACCGTTTCTAAATATAGTAAAACGTTTTAACGATTTCTCCAAAAACGACTAACCCAGTTTTAACTGCATTTCACACGAAGTATCCGAACATAAATCTCTTTGAATGATGCTGGTCAATAGAAGAGGATCATGCAGCATGATGTCCCACCCAGTCACATTATCCTGACACCAGGCCGACCACTCCTAACACTAGCCTGTGTTAGTACCATTTTTATAAGTTTTTGGCATGACTCGGCCGGACATCGAATCCGCGACCTCTCGCATCTGAGGTGGACGCTGTAACCATTTGACCACCGGAGCGGTCATAATAATAATGTGCCATAAGAATATTGATTTTTGTAACATTGTGACGATACGTTCAGCGCAAAAAACAATATCACTGATGGCATGTAACATGTCACATACATAATTTTGTTAACAACAAAATGGTGAATGAAAAGTATCTAAAGTATCGGAATTAGAAGATAATTTCCTAAAATATAGGATTGATGCGACTAATATAATTATAGAATGAAAATTCAAAAATAAAGTTGTCAATATCTTACAATAACCATTTTAAACAATACTGTACTGGGCTTAAGCTGGGATTTTTTTTCTCTCAAAGTAATGATGATTTTTACTGATATAGGATGAAAAATTTTTCATAGACTGCCCCCTATTCATGAACAATGCTATATACATGGAACATGACACTGTTTTGTTTCATAAATACTTAACGAAAATACTTGCCAAATGAAGACAAAAATCTGACATCATATATCCGAATCATTTTCCTTCCTTTGTCAATGCAATGGTTAATGTAATGTACTAAGTATTTATTTGTAGCAGTCACGTTCCAATATTTATTCTTTATATGCTGATGTGGCTATAACTGTAGAGCAGAATAGAAGAGAACAAAACTTTTATTAATAAAAATAAACCGCTCCGGTGGCCTTGTGGTTAGAGCGTCCGCCTCAGATGAGGGAGGTCGCGGGTTTGAACCCCGGCCGAGTCATACTAAAAACGTAAAAGTGGTACTATCAGCTGCCTCGCTAGGCGCTCAGCATTAAGAGGTTATTATAAGGACTGGTCGGCCTGGTGTCAGAATAATGTGATTGGGTGGGACATCATGCCACATGTCTGCGGCATGATGCCCCAGTGCTAAACATCACTATAAACTGTCCAACTGCAAACATCGTAGCAATATGACTTAAAATTTTGTTATAGCTACGTTAAAACTCCAACACACACACACACACACACACACACACACACACAAAATCTCAGGACACACATAGGTGGCATGTGAGAATACCACAACTGCGACAATATTGTAAGGCGACGTCACTAACATATTTAGATACAAATCACAACATAGGTCAACATTTACAATCAGCAAGAGTAAACATTCGGATGTTTGTGACATTATTTAGGAACATAAATGTAACATTGTTTTCGTAGAGCACAATGTCGATCGATCGATCGATTGATCGAGAGAGAGAGAGAGAGAGAGAGAGTATTTTATTGTGAATTATGGAATATTTTATTGTGCGCTATAAAGAAGTGGGCAAATCCACTTTTTGGCTTAGGAATCGACACATTACACATAAATTCAATTGATTTACATATTCCAAAGCAAGAGAGAAAAACTAATATTACCTTTTAATAAAAATTAAATTAAATAAATAGAAATCAAGAAATTAAATTCAAAAACAAACAAAAACGTTAAATATCATAATAAACGGATTTTGTGGTTCTTTCAAGAACTATTTAAATTACTTCGAATTCTAATACAGTAATAAACATGATGTTTATGAATTGCATAACAGTACTGAGTTATGGTTGAAGAGGATACTCATTCAAAAATTTAATGAATTTGGTTCAGTGAGGGTAATTACAGCCAAATGCTGTAGCTAGCCACTTATTACAAGCGGCAAGAGCACCCCTGGGGAATCAGCACCGACGTCAAGTACGAGATGAGTGGCGACAATGCTGCCGTCGAAAGTCAGATGCACTGGATCAAAATACTCCGGAGGCATTTACAACAACAGAACTTGAAACGGAGCTATGTAGCATCAAATCAGGCGAAGCAGAAGCATATGATAACATCCTGCCTGAGGTCCTGAAGCATCTTGGTCCGAAGGCAAAGGAATGGCTTGCCGCTTTTTACACCCGGGTTATTATGGAAAAGTGCATGCCGACTTTGTGGCGCCAGGCAAAGATTATTGCGATCCCAAAGCCTGGCAAAGATTCCAACAATGCGGCGAGTTATCGGCCGATCTCCTTACTTCAGCCTGTTTTAAGGTACTGGAGCGCCTCATTCTCCAAAGAATTGGTCCAGACTTGGAGAACATCATAACAGTTGAGCAGGCAGGCTTCAGGCATTCCGTAGCACTTGCGATTAAGTCCTTGCCCTGCCTATATTTGTTGAAAACGGGTTTCAGAGGAACCTTAAAACTGGATTTGTTTTTGTGGATCTAACAGCGGCATATGACACGGTCTGGCATGCAAGGCTGCTTTTGAAAATTTCCAGAGTATTGCCGCGCTGGATAGTTGAGCTATTCCTTCGTCAAGTTTGTTCAATGACTTACCTGTAACACAGTCGCGCAAGTTCATATATGTAGATGGCATTGCTCTCGGGAACCAAAGTCGCTCATTTGCTGAGCTTGAGGCTAACTGAACAAGGGCCTGGACGATATGACTGACTGCTTCAAGAATTGGCGCCTACAGCCAAGCGCAACTAAGACAGTCTCCAGCGTCTTCCACCGTAACAATGCAAAAGCGAACCGTGAGATTTGCATCTTTCTCAGTGGGTAGCAAATAAAACATGACCCGACACCAACATACCTTGGTGTGACTCTGGACAGATCACTGACATTCTACAACCACCGGAAGAAAACTGCCGCAAAACTTAGCACTCGAAACAACCGACTCCACGAACTGGCTGGCTAAACCTGGGGAGATAATACTCAGACACTCACGACATCAGCACTAGACCTCTGTTATTTGACAGCCGATCATTGCGCTCCTGTCTGGGCTCGATCATCCCACACTAAGTTAATTGATGTCCAGCTCAACTCAACAATGCGCATAATCTCTGGAAAACTACGTCCTACTCCTTTACCATGGCTGCCGGTACTCAGGAACATTCCTTCTCCACACCTGCGTCGCCAGGAAGTAACCACAAAAGTGTTGACTAAGATCTATGCCAGTGAGAAACTTCCACTGTACATGGACATCACCTCACATCCAGCAGTCCGCTTGACTTCGAGATGCCCAATCAGGTTAGGTCCGTTGCCGGAGGATATGACAGCTATTTCGGCATGGATTGTCGAATGGTCCTCAACAGATGTTGTAATCCGCTCCTTCTTAGCTGAGCCATCTGTCTTCTTTGAACAACCTTGGTTTAAATTACGCATTGAACTCAGCACAAGTTTGGAACCATAATCAACAAACGAAAGACTTTTTCAAATGAATGAGCAGCGCAGTATCTGTCAACCAAATGTCAAACATTGGCATGGCAACAGTAAAATTATTCATAAATGAAAAGAAATTGTTCGAATATCAAGAAGATTTATCAGAATATTTATTGAGCATGACATGGCGCTAGTCAGTATGAAAAACAAAAAGATCCAACACAGCAGAACTATATATGGTAGAATTGCAATATTTGCAATATTTGGACTGTCTAAATGAATGAAGCATGATTTCGTCTATAACAAAGTAATGGTGCAACAATTTGTAGATAATTTCACAGTAAACTCTGTTGTTGTGAGCGTGACAAATAAACATTAATATTAACGTATGGGCAATAAATTATATCATATGAAGGGTTGGATATGCTCTGTTTGGAGCATAAACTGAATTTTAAATAGAGTATGTTCGATAACGGCCAGACAGATGGAAGAAGCCAATGTTAAAGTAAGGTCAAATAGCGGAAAATGTATTTATCTGAATCGCTAATTAACAAAGCAACATGGTTAGGACAAGGAGCGAACTTCATTAGCCGATAATCAATGTGCTAGCTTTAGGAACGTCTGTGGAATGATATATCAGCTAGTAAATTACAGCCGTTAGCGGGGTATGATGGTTTATCATAGAGGTCTAATTATGTCATAGTTTCAGTTTAGATTGCGATTAGCTGATAGAAAAGACAAATATTTCACATTAATGGCATTGTGTAACGGCATCAGGTTGCTAACTGACCATAACTTAGTTTTGTTCAATTACCATATCTGTACTGCACAGTGGAAAAGAGAAAAGGGGGGGGGGGGGCAACACCAACTATGACAAACAACCAACAGTGATTTGATAACGACCAGAAGCAACCAGGTAATGATGTCATGCCAGCATTTTGAGTTCGCTCATCACTCGATTATTTAATGAAATTTGTTTTATCAGTGTAACAGAACGGCTAACTGAATTTTCATGAATCTTTTAACTATATTTATAAGAGAAAGTGAATCAGTCAAATGTCATGTTCAATTTCATTTTGTTTATATAATTGATATATTTAACATACCTGGGCTCGTGTTATTCTATTATATATGTCTGCTCAGATCTATTTTATTCCATCCATTAATTTCATATTTTATTTACTTTTTTACTCGATAATACCGTGGTCTATCATCTCTTGGATAATGATAACCAGGACACCATAAGGAAAGGGAGATCATACACCCACCATCTCCTGGCAAACAAGCGAAAACCTAGTCATGGAGACCTTTGAGAACATATTTAGAATCTCTAGGCATGGTTGTGTTTGAGATATATAAAAATTCTTTAAAAAAATATATAAAGACATGAAGGATGACATTAAGATCTATATACATGTCATTACTCAAGCTAACAAAAACGTTGTTGGATTATTCAAGGGTGAACTAAATTTACACTAATTGGAGAGCTTTTAAGATTATAACCACACGAGTAGTCACCCAGGATTGATAACGATAACTAGAACATTTAGAAAAAGAAGGAAAACAAATGTGCAAAATAATACTTATTTGACCACAATGGGAATTACCAAGAAGTGACATCACAATTGTCGTTCAAACATTAAACTTACACATACAAAATTAACAATGATTTCATTGAGTTTTTAAGTTGATCTATTGGATAACATAAATATACAACATTGCAGACACATTAGTACCATGTATTAAAAGAGAAACTCAGGCTAATTATAATTTTGTTACTTTAATTGCTTCAGCTTATCAACAGTCTCTCCTTTCTTTTCTTCTGGAATAACATAGTTCCCTTCAAAGACCATTTACATTACTTTCTTAAACCTTATACAGAAGATATATAAATGGGTATATGCTCTAAAACCCATGAGTACAACCTATAACTTTGCATACTTTGCATTTTTAAGTTTCAAACTTTCTAGTGCTAAAAGCTAAACGAGTTAGGATAGTTTCGTTAATGCTTACGTCATCAAGAATCTCACAGCCATCAATTAAAGACAAATTATTTGTTCACTTGTAAATATCAACCAGTGTTTCTACCCAACTATCTGATTTATTTTTAGAATATATTATGATCACCTTTCATCTTTTTGAGTAATGACTTTTTATGATAAACCTTTAACAGAGAAAACGTGTAAAGAATATAACTGTGTGATCGGACAAATGCTGGTATTCAGTCTCTATCAGATTTTGGTGCGAAAAACGTAGCCACACACATTGTCATGTCACGAGACTGTTTCAAACACATTTATTGTGCCGAAAAAAGGAAGTTGTTCGAGCAATTTGTTTCAATATAAACCTGACCATTATAAGTGAGCAGCAATATTCACCATTTTGTCAACGTGCAAGTGTATACCATCCCGTACGGTCGCTAATTTAAGGCCGCTACTCTGCAACATGTTCTTTTGCACTTATTAAATTAATCCAGATATAATGAATTTCAGTCAATTAGGGACTAATTGTACTCAGCTGCATTGCATAACCTCAGTTCCGCCACACGTAAACATCAAGATTGATTTGGTGAGAACGATGCCGCCGTACAGAGACTACTGAGTGACGATGATCACCAGCTACAAAAGACCTTTGTAAAAGACAGTACTTCATCGTCTAAGCAGACAGCCTTCAATTTCATCAAGAGGACTGACCAATGTAAAGTGAGCGAGTGCAAGACTCATGGCTAAACAACTAGGTAAACGAGATTCAGTCAGACGGTGACAGGAATTACATGAAGAACAATCTACAGGCCAGAGTCATTAGGAACACCTCCAATACTGAGTGCTGACAATATCACATCACTGAAAAAGACAAGATACTACCCAAAAAAGAGATGAGCAGAACACTTCAACATCATCGACCTACACTCATCTAACAGTGATGAGGCAATTAACGACTGCCTCTAGTGGAAATCACTTGCTGATCCTCCAGGGCTGACTGAAACTGAATAGCAGTTGACATGCTGTCAAATGGCAAAACACCTGGAGCAGATGCTATACCAGGAAGTACAAGTCTGTAAAGACGGAGACTTGCGCAAAGCAAAGAACCTGACTGAACTCTTTCAAATAATATGGTCTCAAAGTATTATACCCCAGGAATATAAGGACAGATCTATTTGTGTCCACTTGTACAACATACAACCGTGCAACAAGCATTGGGGCATTTTGTAGCTGCCAGTAGCCGGCAAAACCCTCGCCTGAATACTGCTGAGTTGATGTGGTTTCAGGAAAGGATGAGGGGCCATTGACCATGGTGTTGCATTTTGTCAACCTCAGGAGAAATACCAAGAAGAAAAACCTCTAACATTCCTCAACTGGACAAAAGCTTTTGACAAAGTCGGTCGTGGGAGCTCTGGATGATCGTGAGAAATAGGATTGTCCAGAGAAATTGATAGTAGTGGGTCCGCAATTCCACGAAGGTGTGTGATTTGAACTATTCCCAGAAACCAGTGGAGTCAAGCATGACCGTGTGTTGCACCATCACCCTTCAGTATGATAATCTTTGCAATGCTTATTGATGCCTTTCGTGACTATGATACTTAGATTCACATCAGATAACGGAATGATCTTCAATATGATAAAACTACAGGCAAAGGCTAAATTACAGGAAGTGACTGTTCGTCTAACATGAAACACAATGTGGCTCATTTGACTTGGGACTGCGACATTTTTGAACTCACAATCAGTGCAAAAAGACATACTTGCTGTACCAACGTCTATTAGATATAGCCTACCATCACAGCAAATTGTCAAAACGTCATTGCACTTGAACAAATTCATCTATACACTGCCACGTGCTGTCCGCGTCGACAATGAAATCAACGCCAGAATTGTCAAAAAGCAATCGGATACTTTGGCGAGCCACGAGTAAATATGTGGGAGCGCAAGGCATCAGTCTGCAAACAAAAAAAGGTCTGCAAAGCCATTGGTGTTCCGACCCTGCTGTATACATGCTAAACCCGGACAGTGCACAAGACATGTCAGGAAGCTAAACCATTTTTACATGGGCTGCCCGAAAAAACTGATGAAGATAGCAAGACATAGTCAAAGACACCGAGGTTCTCACACTGGCAGGAATTCTAAGCATCCACACTCTGCTGATGAAATCACATTCAATATGAACAGGCCATGTGACAATGATGTTAGAAGAGTGAATACGAAAATAAGAACAACTTTTACGAGGAAAGCGATCTCAGGGCTGTCAGAAGAAACGGTTCAAAGATTACGTCAAGTTTTTCTTGAAACATTATAACTTTGTCCCTGAGTCTATGGAATATACAAAATCGCTCCGTCTGCGGTCGTCTCATCCATACTAGAGCGAAGACTTTGGGCAGATAAGAATTGCAGAGGCAGTGCAGAAGTGCAAAATAAAATAGTAAGAAAACATTGTTAAGTCTGGAGTCTGTTCTTGCCGTCCAGATAGGTGAGTTTTTATTGCACTCCTGGATGATATCACAGTGTCATTGTGTCTAAGTTCAAGAGGCAATTTGTACTGTGTAGCTGGGCTCTGGAAGGCAATGGAACGTTGTTCGTGGGAACTAATTTCGATAATTAGGACAGTGAGAAAACGAGTGTCAGAAGAGAATTGTATCTAGAAGGGATGTACACATGGCGAGGTCAGACAGGTATTTTGGTCTGTAATCAGTCAACAAAATGGAACATATAGAATACATTTTATGTTGGATTCTTCTAAGGATGATTGGAGCAGCTGTGTTTTGAACTGTTTGACGTTTCTGTAGTAGATATTGAAATGAAAATGATAGAAGCGAATTATAATAGTCAAGTCTAGAAAGTACTAGTGAAGACACAAGTGATTTAGTATCATCAATAGAAAGAATATTGCAAATGGAGATGACGCATCTCAGCTCCAGGTATGCAACTTTGCACGTGTACATGACATATTGGTGTAATGAGAGAGTACTATCGAGATTGATACTGGGATTCTAATGTAGTGCTGCAAATACTTATTGTTTGAGCTAAAGGATAGGAATGAGAAAGTCTTTGCGCGATGATCAGAATGGCTACAGTTGTATCATCATTCAGCTGCAGCTTTTCTTCATGTCATCCATGACTTCACATCGTAAATGAACCTCTCTCTACGCATTGGATGGCAGCATCAACTTCAGCTGAGTGAATAGATTTGTATATTTGGGTGTCATCAGCATGCAGTTGGTGAGACATCGGATAACGATCTATGACACATGAGAGGGGCTCAATGTATAGAATGAAGAGATTTGGTCCAAGAACCAAATCCTGTGTAAGGCAAATGGTGCAGCCTTTATTCTCCAAAAATGATAAAAACTCACGGAGACTGGCCTGTAAAATTTGTGATAGAACCGCAGATATCATAGTGGATGACAAACCTTCAAAGGGTTATCACCAATATAAAACAATGGAACCTTAGCGTCTCAAAATACAGCTGTATGGAAAAACTGGTGTTGCTGTTATGGGGTTTAGCGCCATTTTTCAGCACAAGATAGGCTATACATGGCGACTATTATAATTAGTGGAGCATGAACCAGGAAAACCCACGGAAAGAACCACCAACCCATGGCAAGCTACTGGGAATCGTTCTCGCGTGCTCACATTGGCCTAACCCGAGACTCGAACCCTCGCAGACAGAGGTGAGATGGCAGTGATCCGTAACAGTGAGTACTTTAGACTATTCTGCCACTCGGGCACCTGAAAAAGGATCCATACACATGGAAAAACACAAATAATAGTTGGGTGATCCTGTCGATCTCAAAGATTGCAGCAAACAATGAATAAGTGGAAACGGTTTTTTGCTGCAGTGAAGTAGAAAAAGCTGGTCCCATAAAGACGGAAATAAACCGGCTACAAGATCACCTTCCATGAAGAAGAATTAGACAATATCCTTTTGACGGTCATGGAACATGGAAACCCTAACATCATCTGCCACGAGATTCCACTGCTCTGCTTTACTCTTGGATAGTTCCAAATCCCTGCCAAAGTCATTCAGTTCACCTTGTGTTATGAGGTGTGGTTCAGAGGAGGAGGACGGGAGAAAATATGTGTGATATGACATTGATGGCTCAGGACTAGAAGTTTCAACCTCTTCCTCGTCTGATTCAAGTATAATCATTATGGTGCATCAGAAACCGACAGTCTTTCTCCTTGGGGTACTGGACCTATAGTTGATGGGATGTTTGGATAATGTACGGTCCATGTTTTCGTCTTTGATACACTTTTCTCAACTGGAGGCACTATGCAGAAGTAACAATTGCTGATATGATCTGTTGGCTCTCTCCAACTTATTGACAGTGCAAAAGACGTACATTTCCTTTTCCTTTTTAACCACTGGTTTGTTGCACTAGTGATGCAGCATATGTATGGGGCCCAATTCCTGTCCTGATCTCTAAGTTTGTAACCAAAATAAAGATGATAGATTTCTTAAAAACGTGGTTATAAGGCGCTTTTGTGATGCAAAAATCACTTCACTACAAACATAGCAAGCGCTATCGGCATTGTTCACACAAGTACGAGGCACATCTGCTCACTTTGGCTAAACACAAATGTGTGACTTTGCAAAAGTAAACGCTAAAAAATACGAAACCACGACACTCTATGATTTCTAGAGCTGATATAGGACGCTTTCCTCAGCAGAGTGATGTAAGCTTAGTTATGACTGCACCATCCATGACTTCTAGAAACAACATGATGCAATTCATGCCATGTATACCAGCTTCAGATTGCATCATTCATTGGTTTGCCAAAAAAGCAAGTACTGTCCACACCCAGTCATATATTTATTCATAGATCCAGTCAAAGATGTATTTTAGTTATTTCTGGTTTAAACTGAGATCCTACCCATTATAACTCACTTATCCTCCACCATCCCCAGCTCAAGGGTCGTATATACTGACCCAGTATCATATCCTTAAAACTAAAGCCAATGGACAATTTGAAGCATCATTTTCGTTTTCAGTGAGCAAGAATTAGTAAAGTTTGGCTACATTTATTTCGGAAGCAGTTTTGCTGTAGACCAGTGTAATCAGACTCGACTTTTTTTAATAGGTTTTCACTGAGTAGTTTTCAAGTAATGTCACAATAGATTTAACACCTTTAAGGTCCCTGTAGCTTTATGGGATCCATCGTTAAAGGATGAGGTAATTATGCCTTAATTTTCATTCTGCATGGCCAAAATGACTGCTAAGATGGCTAAATGCTTCGTAAAGTCCATAACGGTTTTTGAACTATATGATATAGCCTATTAACATACAGTGCAAATAAATATCTAAATAGTCAGCAGGATGGGGTATAATCCACACATATCGCTCATTTCCCTGAACTGGAAGTGTAGTAAAAAAAAATATTTGGGTAAATTTTGTTGTTTGACAATTTAACTCCATACTCATCACAACTAGAGCACATTTGTATTATATGCTGTCTTTTCTTAATGATTATATTTATGTGCATCTGCATTTTGTACTTGACTGTATCCAAAATCAAGGTCATGGTGTACCTGACCAGTAATATTTATTTTGTAAACAATATAATTTCCAGGTAAGTGTGGATTCAATATTCAGATTATTATTGATGGCAAACATGTTTATTTGAAGCTGAGTCAAGAACGATGAGTTTTTCACAAGGAAATTACTTAACATGTTGACAACATTTTAGAGACTGACCTATATCCTGACTCTATTATTGTGTCTAAGATTTTTACATAATGTTGTTTACTTGAAAAATTGCTCATTCTTGCCTACGGCTGAAGCAGAATCAGCCTTATTGTTGTCTTCTTTTTTGATTGATTTATTCATTAAAATTATTATTCACTGGAACTACATAGTGATCAGTAATAGTGTTGGACTCGAACATTAATTTGGATTTATACTGGATTCAGACAAGGACATTATGGATTATAATATTGTGATATATCAATAGACTGTTAGCACATCATCACACTCCATACTATTGGCACATTAGCACGCTTAATAATACCTGCACATCAACACATCCTCTAGCGGAATCTATTTGGTATGCCACCAGAATTCAATTGGAACTTCATACATTTGGTTTTGTGATAGAACTTTTAGGACTAACTGGGATTTAATTCACATTACTGTACGTTCTTTTTTAATTTTCACTTTGTATTCTAGGCAAATCAATTATTTGTTGAATTTTACTAAACTTGTTGTTTTTCGCACTTATTCTGACAAGTAATCTAAGATCATAGTGTCGTAACTATATATATATATATATATATATATATATATATATATATATATATATATATATATATATATATATATATATATATATATATATACACACACACACACACACAAAACCAGAAACAAAGATTCTGGATACAAATTTTTATCTTTTGTCATGCAAGCATAACCATAAAAGTTTATGAGAAGATAAAAAAAAGCAAAACGACACATAAACAGCTGCGATATATAAGTTACAGTTGAAATACCCAACATATTGTATGTAAAAATTTTTAAATCGCGTTTTGCTCAACCAAACCATTTATCGAGAATGTGATTCACATCCTTCATCAATAACAGATGTGACCGAATACCAGTCAGTTTCATAATAAAATCAGCATTCAGACCATTGGATCCGGACGGTGAATCTAGTATGTAACTTTTAACAGATGTTCCATTTCCGAGTTAACATCAGTTGTCTTGAATGAAAAATCTTGTAAATTTTGGAAGCCGTCTAAATTAGAAAGATGGATTGATTATGCTTTTAATGTCAAATATATGCTTGTTCGTGCATTTAGATACTTGGTGACAGCTTTGTGTAACATGATTCTTCTTGCAAGGTATTAAATAAAAAAACGTTAGATTGCAGTTATTATCTTAACGCAGTTTAAATGTTTGTTTAGTTTTACTGCTAATGAAATAAGTATTTTCATCAATGAAAGAACAGAACGAATATCTGGGTTTTGTTATATTTAGTTGACGAACCATTACTGTAAATATTTAACTTAATCAGTATTGATATATGCTAAAATTGAGAAAACTGAATTAGACCCAACATGACATTCTCTCCAGATTTTATTTTTCATACCTAATAGGCATATTTCATCTTCTCCTTGAATTATTTGTTATGCTTTTATACATAGGTTAAGTTCTTCCATTCAGTTTTATTGCATCACTGCGTTCCTTAAGGAATATGCATACACTTACAAAGCAACATAGGTAATAGTTACCTATCCCTTTTGTATTTACATGTTTTCTTTTGCTTCTGCTTCTAGTATACTTTTCTTTATACGATTATGAAACTTTCTCCTATGAGCTACTTAATATAAGACTTTTCTGCCCGTTATCTAATGTAAGACTTTTCTATCCTATAACAAACGTTACCATCATTTTATACAAAATAATGTGTTAAAAGCAAATTTCCCTTCAAGGCAAGTCATGCAGTATAATCCCTTTCACACATTTTCGTTCATATTAACTTCAGTTACATACCATTATTCTTACGTACTCTCTTGACCGCTCCTGTGGCCTAGTGGTTAGAGCGTCTGCCTCGGATGCGGGAGGTCGCGGGCTGGAACCCCGGCTGAGTCACCCTGGTGTCAGGATAATGTGACTGTGAGGGACATGATGCTACTTGTATGCGGCATGATGCCCTGTGCTAGACATCACTATAAACTGCCACAATGCAGACATCGTAGCAACGTGACTGAAAAATTGTTAAAGCTACATTTAAAATCCAAATCACACACACGCACGCGCGCGTGCATACTGCCTTGGTACTTTTCTAAAGTACAGTCCTTTCTCGTAAAGGTTAATCAGATCTATTTATTTTCATCAAAGACTTTTTTCCCTGTTAGATGCTTGGCTGCAGCGCATGCCCAGACCGACCACGATCTCTGACTTCATGTGTCATTTGCAGACGCTGCGATGACAATAAAACGGTAACACATATGAGGTTACTATGTAATTATCTAAGTGGTTCCGAGTGATAACATATATCATTGATGATCTATCGGCTACATTTAGCTGCTGTACATAAAATTTCTAATATAAATCTGGCTCATTAAGAGGATTTATTTTACTTGTATCAAAGCTGTGTAGAAAAATTGGATCTCATGAATATGTGAATCAAGGCGAGTCGTTTGGTTCCTGAGTTTGCTGAGTGATAGAAGAACAACAATAATTGAACAAAGTGCAAATATTTTGATTTTAAAGATCTGGTTATGAATGCTTATTTCCTATCCTTTAAAAAGGTATTGAAAAAAATATTTAGAACTTGTTGGCATTGTACCATGTTCATAGCAAATTGCACCAAAATAGTTACCTTCGTGATCTTTACGTTCGTCAAGGACGCTGTCGGCCATACTTTTTTTTTTTATAGCGATTTTATCATAAACCAGAATATAAATAGCTCTGTTTACGTTAAACTCATGAAACAATTTGTATTGATCCAAAGGATGCTAGCAAATAATTCATTGCCGTCGACGTTATTCCTTCCCATATTTTCTAAGAATCACAGAAAAATGCAATTATTTTTGGCGCAGCCAGTATGGAACAGTGTCTGATGGAATAGCTCTATATTCAGTCCAGCGCTGTGCTTAATGAACAGGGAAGTTGTTCTTTGATCCCAACCATAGGCGTCTTAATAAGGTAGCATTAACTTCAAAGAGAAAATGGAAAACTTATTTTAATAACATCTTTCAGCAAATTCACCTTTCAAACTGATATTTAAGGACAGTATAATTACAGCATTATTACTCATAAAATGTGCAAAGAATCACGACTCGTAAACAAGACTACAATTTGTTGAGTTATTACGGTTTCAAAAGGTTCAAGTTATAAAGAAAAAGAAACAGGAGCAGACAAACACAAATTACGGCATCTTGTGGCAGGTGGTTATGGCTTGGCATGATGATTTATTTTAATGTTTAGTTAGTGGAGATTGTTTGGAAGAACTTGTCACGAGGCGTGTCAAATGGATATACCTTTCGCTATCGGCCTTTCTAATTATTACGTCTCATTTATATAGATCAAACATCAATTTTAGCTGCTGTAGATATTTATCAATTCATATTTTTTTGGTACTAATTATGGCTCGAGAGCTTTTAAAACATGATGATAGTACCTGGAAAAAAGATGTTAATTTTAACATTATGGCAGCAAGCCTTTGTTTTACAGAAAGCTTAGAGATATTTTTACTTATTCCCTTTGGCTTTGTTTGCTTCCGAAACGATTTTATTTGTATCTTCAAGCGACATTCTTGTGTACGAAAAACTGTAGGTATTGTGATACACTCTGTATCAAAAGAATCTAGTGTAATAAAATAAAATTAATGTATCAGAAAAAGTCGAAAAGACATCAAAATGGGACTTGTTTAATCAAATCCACTTTTACTAATAAATTCCCCAGATCGTCGTTTCGTCGTGACCTGCGGACCAATGTTAATAATCTTTCCACGTAGACCGCTGATGAATGAGACTTTCAGTTTCATGTAAAGGTATTTTCTTTGCCTTTTACCTATTTATTGTCCGAAATTTGAGAACTGTAGCACAAAGAGAACTCGAACATAAGGTCTACAAAATCGCATCGTAACATATTCACTTTCCTTCGCCTAATTTCGGCGAAATTTTCATTAAATGCTAAATAGTAGCAAAATAAAATCAGAGTATATTTTGAAAACAAAATCCTTGAACTTTGCGCAGAGTATAGTCGATAGGACAACTGTGGTCTCCTCGTGGTGATGAAAAGATGGTACCAAATACCTGTAGGCTGTACTTAACATTATGATCATAATCATAATCATAAATCAATCCTGTCAGCAAGATCGTTAAAACAGTACGATAGAAAAAAAATGGATCATTAGTTTGAAATAAATATATATTTTTAGTTATATTCAGCTAAATGTACAACACAAACTTGAAGATTTAGTACACTTAACAAAGTGAATCTATAACGATTTAGAAAAGACAGAAAAAATGCAATATATATATATATATATATATATATATATATATATATATATATATATATATATATATATATATATATATATATATATATATATATATTTATTATGCAGCTATTTTGTAATTCTACGACATTATGACATTATGAACTGAGATAAACACAATCTTTTAAATCAACTATTTTTAGTTATTTAAGTAGCAATTGAATTGATATGTCACGATAAGCGAAGAGATATGACATTGAGATAAAGAAGGAAAAAATATCCATTTGCAATGAAATTGAACAGTACAAACAGGAAATGAACATAGTCATGGGTATTATAAATAGAAGATAAATAGAGGAACGGGTTAAAGCTTGGCTGAAAAGAGTTGGCAAAATGAAAAAGAAACAATTTAAGAAAACGTATGAAATCTTCTAAATGTTAGAGTTCCTAAAATTTCTGTTTGATGGTCAGATGTCAGAATGTGCACTATGACATCAGTAACATAGGCAACATTATTTGAATCGACAACTTGGACAGTTTACAAAAAGATGACTACATTACGTTATTTATACAGGAACAAGTTCTTACCGGCTGTCATGAATCTTGTATTTGACCAATAGGATCCTATTTATTGGTCATGATCGGAAAAATCAGAACAGAAACGCAGTATGACATGATTGATACAAGATTCATGAATTGTAAAGTTTAGCTATCTACGATAAAATTATTTGATAGTGCATCGAGTACATTCAGTGTCGTGCCTCATACAATAGTTTGCCTTCATGATCGTGAAAATCTACTTCTTGATATGTCATTTCTACTAAAGTTCTCATCATTGTGAAAGCCTTTTGTCTAGAATAATCGCTATAACACGTTCTCTTTCTTCTATTTTGTTACATTCTTTCTTTGTGCGTGTTTTTCTTGTAAACTTCGTTATTTTTTTGTTTCTTTTCTTGTTGTTTATTTACAAAATTATAGCCTAATTAGTTTTAACGCCTCCAGGTAATAGTATAAGTACAATTAACTATTTATTTAAACATCATGATGTCGTTTTAGTTAACTTTCCAAATTTCTTCTCAAAGAAGTGGAAGGTAGCGAACACGAAAAGCAATATGCAAACAACTTCAGCAAAGAACCAGAGACTGTAGCTTCATAAAAATCAAAATAATGATTTGAACTTGGTGGACTGCAGGGAAAACATCGGTAAGAATTTGAAAAGCCTTTCAAATGAAGGAATGAAAATGCTACAACTACGAAGACTGCACAAAGAATATCGTAAGATGATGATATTACACTGTGTGAAAGAAATAAAATTAACAAACTCTAAGAAGACAATCTGTTATTAGTCAAGTGATTGTGTGGCTGTTTTAGTTACCTTTCGTCATTTTGTCGAAAAGAACTTTTAAAAGACTCTTCTTTACAGAGCCTTTGTATTCCACGGATAACAGTCTCGGCTGGACATCAAGACAATGTCGTACGAGATCTTGGCTTTAACAATGAATAATGAACCAAAATACTCTTATCTCGAGAAGGTGTGAAAAACATGTACATATAATCTAACATTAGAAGTAATTAGACAAATTAGAAATATCTGGTAACGTTTTCTAACAGTTTGACTAGATGAACAAAAAAACAAAAACTATTTTAAAATCTGTTTATTATACAGCACTTAAATCGATAGTAGCAGTACTAAGAAAATATATATGATACCAAAAATATTTTAAACTACGTTTACCATACAGTACCTAAATTGGTTGTAACAGTTACATACAGTATGCTTTTAAGTAAGTTCATCATCTAAAATGGGAAATAAAAGTTTTAATGATGATTATTCCATTTCAACTTAGTCCACATCAGATAAAACAATGATTTTTACATTACTAAATTGTTAACATTGTACAATTACTAAAATTAAACATACATTGCTAACATTTTATTTAATATAAAAGAAAATACGGAGATAAATCAAAGTCATTATCAACACAATTTACTATTTAACATTCATTACAACTCTTACTGTTACCAACAGTATGCTTTTAAAACAAGATATTGAAGTTTACGAATGGCCCACCAATATCAACAGATATTGAAAAATTTGTGAATCCAATCATTCCAGTGTCCTTTGTCAGTTAACAGCCGATCCCCTGATAACAAACAGACTTTTACGTGACAAAATTGTTACCCATTAGTAGTTCTATGTGCCACTTGGGGCTCAATGATAACTATATAGGCGCCCATAAACTAACATGGATGTGCCATTATGGCCTCAAACGGGAAATCCTATTTTAAAACGGTCCATAGGTTTAACATTGGAATGATACTTTTACAGCCTCAGATTGAAAAATGAACATTACCTCTTAGGTCTCAGGCCATAATGACATCTCCATGTAAGCTATGGAATCTAAGAATGTATGGCATCAGACGGTTTTATAACCTCAAAGATAATCGTAATATTAAAATGATAAAGGCTCAAAGAGCCAAAGATGTCACCAATCAGCTTGTAGATAGCGACATCTCATTCTAGGACGAGAAACCTTCATTGATGGCTAAGGGAGTCTTGATTGCATCAGCTATTATTTTAAGCATTTGTTTCCAGCTCATTTAGATTTAGCATCGTTGCATCATTCTTCTAATCACGCAACCCCATATAAAAAGACACTAAAAAGCAAAAGAAACGCGCCTACTAAAGCGTCTAAAATAGTCGTGTATTTTCATCTTGGCACCCCACAACACTATCACCCTGCATTAGCTGCCATAGCATGATGCTGTCTAGGAAGACGGCAAAATTCCCTGCCCCATTTTCAGTGAGTTTACCGAATAGACGAACAAGACCTTTTGGGTGATCTTCGATCGTTTATTGTATTCCTTCACAGTCACTACATGTGTCACCTTTACCGTCGCTAGCAACGGCTGCTCCATCTCCACATCATCTGTCACGTAGAATGGCCTCGATGACAACACCGATAAGTACTGTATTGGAATCAAGCACATTGGTCATAGTTTCCTGGATACTTATTTGATTCTGAGGCCTCCAAGACAGTGAGGGTTTCATATGCGACTTGAGGTCATCACCGGCCATGGTTAAGAGCTGAAGAGAATAGATATGTTTAGCTCCAGTCTTTTGTTTTCCAGCGAGTTTATCACTCCCCTCAAACCATCGTCGAGTAACCACCTCAGATCCATCATTTCTGGTAATTAAAAGGGATAGTTGCTCAACTGTTTCGGAGATTGTCTACCCAACGTTGTAATTCTTTCCGTGAGAGTAAGTTTGGTGGAAAGATTGTTAGGGTTGAGACTATTAGTATTTGGTCTCATCTACAACAAATGAAAATTAATTATATACCTAACTAAACATAGAATCTAGTTACCTGTTATCTTTCGTGAATGCTCGTGAAACGAAATCTGTTACTTTCTTTTAGCCTCTTCCGTTCGCAGCTTTTATGCTTTCTTTACGACTTTCACGTATAGCTGCTACATAAGTATTGTTGGTCCTATATTTTCAAGAGAATAATGTTTTATCTCATTTTTTAAATATCTTTTGACCATGTGGATGATTACCAACAATCTTAACACCATTTCGGAGGTCGGGATCTTACAGTAAAATTTACAGACCTAATGAAAGACTACTTCACACTGGCTGAATTGATGAAGATGACTTTAAACATTACCCTTAATCAATCTAATATTAGTTCAAAAGGGAGTTGAATTTTAGATCTGGTGATAAAGTTTGACAGCGAATACGTTTTTACCATCGATACGCTAATTCTGTTTTCAGTTAATATGGTCTGTGGATGACTCTCCACGAAAGGTGTAATGTTTATCAAGGAATCCAAGGCGTTTATGTTGCTGCCATCCGCCATGAAGTGGTAAATGCTCAAAGAAACGTCGCTGAAGATTCTGAGACAATAACTGCCTACTGCCCATTTTACAAAGAGTATATCTGAGCAACCTAAACGTGGAAAAAACAACTTTGTACTAGACTCGCAGTAAATAGAAGATACGCAATATTTTTAGTATCTGGTGATTATCTGCTCAGTGGTGGGCTACAAGAAAAGACATAGCTCAACCAAGGATGAGTGCCTAACCATGATGAGTGAAGACAGTCTTCCCCAAAGACCTAGACATGCAGTCCAGGCTGATAAAATGTTCTCTCATGGACAGGAGAACTTTGCTGACCAAAGCAAACAATGATAGATTATATCCGAGAAAAGCAGATTTTTTTTAATTGGATGTTGCTGAACAAGCCGAGAGGATGATCCTCAAAACAAGGAAGCAGCCCCATTCGATCAAAGAAGGTATGATACGTTTATTAAAACACGCCTTTTTCTTGACGTTATTTAGCCGACCGGTAAGTGGATATGAGATGATCACTTCAGCAAGTTCTGTATAACAAAAAATTTCACGCTCTACCATGAACGTAAGTTGGGATAGCGGAAGAGAAGGGGGGGGGCAGCCTTTTCAGTCCTTTCCATAAAACGCTGGTATCACAAGATGACACTTTATCGGTAATGGTCCAGGAATATCTCTTCCATGTAGTGGACCGTTGATAGAACTATTCGTAGGCAGCGTGATGGGCAGCAAAAGCATGTATAAAATGACAAGGTTGACAAGCAGTAGCAGGTCTGTGAGAGACTAAAAGATCTAAATTATAAGGCTAGACGTGCTCATTCTGATTAATAATCTCTGTGGTCGGTAGTTATGATCCTCACCTCCGGTATACTCGCTACCAGAGAGAGGACTTCACCGGCGATATTATTAATAATGAGAGGTCGACTGATAATTTACTCTATGTTGAGTACATTCCCTATGCTTGTCTCATTTTCCCACCTTTATATTGTCCGTCTGCGAACTTCGGTCAAAGTACACGCCGTTTAAGCTTCCTGAAATTAGCCCGTAACTTGTGTAGTGATGCAGTTAAGATCAGAAACACGCTTCAGATAACGATTTTAAAGTCTAGTTCACAAATAGGACGAAACCCATATATGTGCCTTTATAGTTGTGGAAGTCAACCCCTGTGAGAACGCTAGTCTTGATATCCCCTGTAAAAGTCAAAATAAGAGCTTAAAGTATTTCCTTCACCAAACTGGGTGGGGGTAAATTGTATCCTCCATATATCACTTTTACCTGGTCATCAGTGTGTAAACTTGATGCGAGAATATATTACTGGCCTGCTGTGATAGTATTCAATAATCTGCCAAGCGTGCTCATCAATTATATTGGCGTTCAAAACAAGGCTACTAGAGCTTTTCTCAACCCAAAGACCGTTGTCCGTATCCCCAATATAAAAAGGATCACCAGGTTCTATTTTCGCGGTGGAAAGGCGAATGCAACACCATTATTTCCAAACTTTTATCTCGCCTCCAAAATGTCACAAAACTATAACAAATTATCGGTGTGGGAGATTGAAATGTGATAGGATGGGTTCGTCGAGATCAAACAAATGACTGACACTATGAACTCCAAGAAAAGATAGTCACTCACTCTGGATCTTCACCGAAACGAGCGGTGTAATCCACACAACCATCTAGAGATCTTCACTCAGAAAAGTCTTGTTGATCCACTCATCCAACTCGAAACGCGACATAATAATAATAATAATAATAATAATAATAATAATAATAAACTATCTTTAACGAGGATAACACATTTGATCATGGCTGACCCATCTGCCATGTGGTCCTCAGTTTTTGTAATAAAATAATAAAAATAGAAGTTCATGCACATAACCATATATCGTCGCACACTCATTCGTACATATTTGACATGAATGACTATGTGTGACTATACTGGGAAACATACAAATATATATCAATTATGGATATGATTTTAAAGTTTTCTATTCAGAGCTTTTAATATATCATTCCAGTTGGTCTAGAAAGAATTTCTTCAATGATAATTTAAAAGAAGCAAGGGATGTTGAATTGCGTATCCTCATTGGTAAGGAATTCCATACAGTAGGTGCTGATGCAGAAAATGAGCTTTTGTAATGATTGGTTTTCGACCAAGGAATCTGGACATCGTTGTTTGTCGTCAATCGGAGATTACGCTCAGTATTTGATGATCTTAGTTCAATTATGTTAGAGATATAATGTGGAGAAAGACCGTTTAAAGACTTGTATGTCATGATTCCCTTAAAATAAAGAATACGTTTTTGTATAGGTAGCCATTTCAGACGTGAAAACAAAACATTTGAGGGAGTCATAACAGGAAGTTTCAGTATTATTCGGGCTGCCCTTTTCTGGAGTCTATCAATTCTGGACAGGTTATAATTTTATGTGTTTCCCCATATGGTACAGCCGTAATCTATCAGTGGTAGTATATAACCCGAAAAATAAATTTCAAGTGATTGTGGAGGTAGAAATTTTGAAAGCAATTTTAATAGTTATTCTTTTGACTACCATTGCACATAAGTGATCGATATGCGCTTTCCAGCTGAGGTGTTGATCAATGTAGATACCAAGAAGTTTTTGATTTTTGACAATAGATACGTCTAAGCCATTTTGAGTTAGAAGTAAATCCATTGTTAGTAGATAGACGCTGCCTTGTTCCAATTGTCATATATTTCGTTTTAGAGATGTTAATATGCATTTTGTTTTGATGACACCAAACTGATATATTGTTGAGGTCGGTTTGAAGTTTATTTTTAATGGAGTCTAGATATTTATCAGATAAATGCAATGTCGAATCGTCAGCGAAAAGATCTGTGTTAGCGTGCGCTGGATACAAGGCTAAGTCATTGATAAATAGTAGAAAAAGAAGAGGCCCTAATATAGATCCTTGAGGAACACCACTTAAGATATGACTTGGTTCGAATATATGTTTACACGTGCAAACAACCTGGTGTCTGTTTGTGAGATACGACGTGAACCAGGCAACTGAGTTTGGAGAAAACTTGTAGGCTGAAAGTTTTTTAATAAGCTCCGAATGGTCAACCAAATCGAATGCTTTTTTAAATCAATGAAGATTGCACCAGTAAGTTCACCTGATTCTACTGCTAGTAGCCATTGGTCTATAAGTTTTGTCATTGCAGTCTGACATGAATGATTCTTTCGAAAACCTGACTGTGATCTATGGAGGAGTTGGTACTTGTCAAGATATCTGAAAATATGCTTGCTGACACGTTTTTCCATAATTTTTGAAAGTACGGATAGAACAGATATACATACAAAAGACTATTTATAAAAAAAATATTTAATAATTTTTCAAATGACACGGCATACAGCTTTGAGGACTCAAGGTACTAGTGCCCATATTAAACATATGCAAACACTGTGATATTAAAAATTCAATAACTTTAAATTCATGATCAAACCTTTATTTATCAGTATAGATGAAACCTGGATGACATCTTCTGAGCAGATAAAAGGATAGGTATTTCCTGGACCTACATGAGTTTGAAACATGTGCTTTCATTTCTGCATCAAATAGTCAGGTGCAAATTTCAGTAATGAGCGTTCCAGACTCAAGACTGTTAAAGAACTGAAATTCCATCAATAAAACAATGTCCATATATTTTTTCTTCAGTTACAACCAGGATAAGCTCTCAAAAGATTCTTTTCACTAAGTTCTATCTTTCATTATCAACCAATATTAACCAGCCAAACCCCTACATACTCTATTTTATGCCATTTCCAGACTGTTTCCCATTTTCCCATACAATTAGTACCGTGTGTCCTTGAAGGTTGCACGAAGGAGAAGAGGTGATAATACTAGGCTATTAGCGAGATAAATCTTCAACTTAAAGGCCCTGGTAATGCCATAAAACAATGCACCAGCTAACTGGCTGCGGATGCAATTCGTAAGTCAACCACGTGCTAATAAATGTGCGGTAATACCACTATGAGAGAAAAGTTATAACCAGTGTGTTAAGGTGATACACGCAATAAGGGGCCCAACAGTCTAATTTACTTTCCCTCTGCATTAGATGGATCATCCCAGATATATATCATGCATATTATCATGGATTGGCACCTGAAACGAACATAAAGGACAGAAATTCGATGCCACGTCTGAAAGAAAGAGAAAACGACACTATTACAAATAGCAAATAGTAATTTATTTGCTTGGGATAATAATTTCAAGCGTTAGATTTGCTGACTTGTTTATTAGATTATTCGACTGTTAACAGAATTATAAACTTAGTGTATACATCTTTGTGTATGGCTTTCGTAAAGATTCTTTGTATTGACTTTGATCACAAAAGAATTTGAAGATCGA
Organism: Sinohyriopsis cumingii; assembly: GCA_028554795.2. Classification (NCBI taxonomy): domain Eukaryota; kingdom Metazoa; phylum Mollusca; class Bivalvia; order Unionida; family Unionidae; genus Sinohyriopsis; species Sinohyriopsis cumingii. Next base: position 30,292,213 of record CM068826.1, read on the forward strand.
CGTAGATTACACGCAAAAAGGTTCCCTTTGGGAGAGGTATTAAGAACAAACAACTTCAGATATATATTAAATATCCATCTGCCTGATATCACCATTATTCACTCTAACTGGACATGTAGCATCTGTTTCCAACAAATGGCACCTTTGTGCTGATACATTTCCTTAAAATTGGTATAATTGTATAAAACTCATTAGCAATCGCACATTATGGCATGTTTTTTGTGCAAATTTACTATTCATTGTCTAATATGCGATAGAACAAATTCCATCTGTGACTTTTATGTATGTCCTAACCTTCACAAACGCTTGTCTCATAAACATGAAACTGCAGATGGCAGCTTTATGCTAACATGTTGCTTTCTAACCCTATTGTGCGACGTTTAAACGCACAATAGAACTTGTAAAACTATATATATATATATATATATATATATATATATATATATATATATATATATATATATATATATATATACAATAAACTGCTTCCTTAATTTGCTAGTTATTAAAATTAGTGATACAATAAATAGAAAGTGAATGTGCTGCAGTTACATGCATTGTTTGTTTTAAAAGTTAATTAAAACCTTCATATCGAGAATTCCTTCCTTCGATGAGAGGATGTGATTTTCTATTGTTCGCTTTCAAGGATTTGTACGTATTGTTTTATTCCAGTTGTTCGACGTGGATTTATTTATTTATTTTAACACAGCTTTCAGGTTTCAATTTCTTGCATGCATGTAAATAACATTCGGAATTCCTGTCCGCGAACCGATATCTGATGTAGATGCAAGACTGTATTTGACGTTCTTTTGTTGAATAAATAAAACGTTTAGTCTTCCACGATGCAGAGACGTTAATAAATTTCCCAGCGTGCAAAAATAAAAATTGATATTACGATAGTGTACATGAGTTACACGTATTGCTTGCTTCGTTTATATGATTTATACTGTTACAATCCAGGGGTCTTTACTTAACCGAGCGGTGTCAAACCCTGGCGCGATTTCCGCTTGAAGTCATAAGTTTACTCCGAATTTCGAATGACTTCCATACAAATTCAGTTGTAAATTAGAAAGCCCGACGTGTCCGTTCTAGACAATTTTTACACGAATCAACGCAAGACCACAAATCTCACAACCTACCAAATATCTATCAACCTTACATCAGCGTGGTTTCTCTTCGATAGGTTTCCGTACCGCCAGCAGTTCACGCCGTAGAAACTATACAACTATCCCTTAACACAGGGAACTATTTTAACTACGCCACTTTAGGCCAGTAAAACGATGGTTTCCAGGCACTTTTCGCCAGTACAACTGCATCACCTTTGCCACCATGGCGACATAAACGGTATCTGTCGAGTCCCTTCTTATTGATTCCATCCATTGTATAATTTACCGGTTTCCTACCGTAAATACTGCCACTGCAGTCAAACCACCAATGTACACCACTAGATTTTAATAGGGACTATGGTATTCAGGGACACTCATTCGGTTTTGACCTGAATTCACTACTAGTGAACCATGGCATCATGAAAACTCACCAATTCTTTACTCCGTGACGTTTGCTCCAAGTAATTGGCTAATTACTTCAGGCAAAGGAATATTTCTGTTACACCGAATTTCAATAATCAGACAAGTAATCACAAAAATCTAAGAATTTTTTTGTTAGACGTTCATCACGACAGAAAATACATTCTGCCTACTTCTTAGTGTTTTCGAGTAATAAATCCAACTTTGGCAAATGTCCACTTCAGGATATTTATGTCTTCTTGGCAAAAGAGATCATTTGCTAAATCTATATTTAGATGTACTACCTCCACGAACTTTCTACTTTATTTTCTTAAAGCTTTCAGATAAGAATTTTTTTTTTAAATGCAGAAGCATATGTTTCTTCCATAAATCATATAGATCTGAAAGCAATATTTCACGATTACTGTGACGCTACCTAGCACCGTAACGCTCTTCGTCATTGGAAGCATTTAGTAGTCTCCACCCTTTGTAATTTAGTAACACTATGAGTTTTTTGCTTTGGTTGGGTAAGGTTAATTACCGTAAAGAAACGTAAATCTGAATGACTAATAATTTTCATAACTGTAGAGGTGCAGTCGAAATAATTGTGTCGTCATGTATGTACAAAAACGATAAAAATCTCCAGTTTTAGTAATGAGAACTATGTTTGTTATTACAAATATGGGTAACAAGTACACATAGATGAATTTCAATTTGAAATCAAAATATTTTTAGATGAAATGAAGTTTTAGGTTTACGACAAATTACTAGTGTAATGGTGTGTTCATAACATATCGCTTGACTAGAAGATAAACGTAGATGATACAGAAGATAGGCGAAGAAGATAACGGATATCAGGCTTCATCTTTAGTAGAATTAATTGGTTTGGAATACCGAATATTACATTTATTAACTGAACCCACCGTAAAGAACAACGTCTGACGTGTCCTTGCTAATTCTAGATGCAGTCTTCAATTGAAATTATAAATCATTATATACTATTCCTTAGACACAAAACAATTAATATTATTTTATTTTTTAAATAGGATGTTACGTTAAACGGTTTTAAAACACTTATAGTCTATGGAGCTGCATTCCAATGAATTTGTATCAACACGAGAGTTGCTACTGTGCAATGGAGACTTTAAACTACATGTACATTGTAAGCATCGTAGATAGAGGATTCTGCAAGATTTCCCTATACATTTGCTTAAAATTTCAAGTATTAAAAAAAAAATAATATTTCGTAGGATTCCTGACGTCTGACATATAAAATCGATTACACACTGCACGAATGGCCGCAGCAAAGCCTAAAATCGATTACACATTGCACGAACGGCCGTACCGAAATAATGGATTAACAGTAGTGTTAAATTAAATATTTATCATGAATTAGACCATTACAATGAAAGGACAACCTATCGCAATGCTAGTCATTAAAATGGAAAAAAGAACCCTCACACAAAAAAGAAACAACAAATATGATAAAAATGTAATCTCCTGAAATGTTATTGCAAGTGTTTAGTTCAGATTCAAAATGCTTTATATAAAGAACTCGCGAAGAGCCTGTTATCTTCCTTTTTCAATATTTCGACAGTGTGCGTGTTCATTTTGTATTGTATGAAATTGTTACACCCTAAGGGGCACCACTGAGCGAATCAAGCAATATCTACGTGAGTCTGGTTGAGGCTGATGTGTCCCCTATTTTCATGGACCTCAAGTCAACAGTCTTTGCAAACTGGAGGTTCTTGGACACGCAGATAAGACAAATAATTTACCTTGTTTAATGTTTGTATGACATTTCATTCGATCTTTCCAAGCTGTAAATATGTACCTCATGCCAAGCATCATAAGACACGACCCAAACACCTAATGCAAAGAATTGCTGATATCTGAAATTACTACACTACTACGTGAAAATATCCCGAGAGTTCCTTTCGTTAAGAAATTGGAGAAGGTCCATTTTGCGAAATTAGACTATGACACAATAAAGTCTCTTGTATTATGACGTCTACTCTTAGGAACTGGGTAATTACTCGATTTGGGACATGTCTTCCCAAGACCGACTACCCATAATCAACAAATAATCACTAAAATATAATAAAGCTAAAAGCGGAGACGTAACTACAAATAGCTTTTACCCTAGTTTTTGTATCTGGTTTATGTAGATCAATTCGAGAATTATTGTCAAAGAAAGGCTATTGAATACCAAACGCTGCATTAAAAAGGTATTCAGACAAAAATTAAAAAAAGTTTGTCCCCTGACAAGGCAGCGACACGAATAAATCTTCCAAAAAAAAAACCACTGTGTGGATGATATCGACACTTATGTAAATTATGGAATTTGTAAAACTGGATACAACAGAAATCACAAAACTTTTTACAAGCAAATAAATTTTCGCGAATGGAACGAGGGTAGTGATTGGTCCATCACTAATATGAGAAATTGTTATAAGGTGAATATATTTACTGTACTAGATTCGTGAAATTTCTTTTTAAGACTAAAATATTATGATCTGCAGTAGTTAACATGAAACACGCACTGCTTAGAATTCATGTTTTCATTTCCATCCGCCTCGGTGTTATTCGAATTTGTCGTCAGTGTTATTCGAATATGATCTCATTGTCATTCTAATTTGTCCACAGTGTCAGCAATTTTGTCCTCTCTTTATCGAATTCTTGCTTTGGGGTTTTATCTTTCAAAGTAGCCAACCTGCGTTGGTTCATATAAAACTAGTTAAGGCTTATAACAGAGGCTCATTACAACATAGTCTAAAAATAAAGATTGGTTCGAAACCTTAATTCAGTGTTGGAGAAATGCTTAAAATGTGTCAGGGAAATGAAAATACCACCCAAAAAGACTTTATTTGGCATTTTCAATTTTATTTTACCTATCTTCTTGAAAACCGGAATGATACTCAAAACTAATAATTACTTTCGAGGCTGGTAAACAATGGGGGTTGGGGTTTGCATACAAATAAATTTAGAATACATTGCTGCCACATACGGAGATATACCCAAATTCAGCTGCTAACGGTGTATTTTTAAATTCAGCTGCAAGCGGTTTATTTTTAAATTCAGCTGCAAGCGGTGTATTTTTCGTGATGTTTTATGCAGAAACCGTACGTTTCTTCTTTAAACAAAACATGAGCCGTTACAAGCGATCCGTTCCCATGAAGTCGATTGCCCTCTCAGTTTCTGCGCACGTATTTAATATAAAATAATGACTGACTGTTGCACCTATAAACACTGAAATATGTTTCTAGCATCATTCGATTTTCGTGATTATTGTAAGTTTACGACTAGCATTGAATCCTTGAGCGCTGAAAATCCATGGCACAAAAAAGAAATGCTTTGAATTCTGAAAAACAGCGACGCAGAGAAGTCAGTTTTTGAAACATCGCTTAAGACGTGAAAGTCTGTATTACATATTTAAAAAAGCAACACAAGTTATTTTGTAAACGAACTCTCGTTGAGTAAGATTAACGTGCATGCATACTCCTAAATGAAAACACATTATGACATTTTATTCCTGCTCTATACAGATCTGGTGTACACTAAAAGTTGCACATTAGCGTCTTTTGTTTTGGGTTTTCTTTCGTTTAGTTTGAACTAATGTATACTCTTATCCAGTTATAGCTGAGTCTAAATTTTTCATACAGGCGAAAGGTGTTGACTTCGTTAAAAGGGGAGAAGATTAATACTGGCTCAGTCTGAAACTGCAATGGAGAAAACCGTTTATGATAAGGTTCCGGTTTACAAAGAAAAAAAGACAATCTCAACAAATCGTCTATTTCGCAGTTTTAAAAAATGCAAGCTAAACTGATCACATGACTAACGCTATTTAATGAAAAAAAATCTGTTATCTAACTTGTGGGGACTTAACAAGAATACATTGTCAAACTCGGGGGTTTCGTTCCAGTTTGGGTTCTTAGATTCCTATTATAACGGCAAGCTAATAAATCCTGTCATCCCATCAAATTCATAAATGATGCTTTCTAGACATGAGGCATACAACTTTACGTTTACGGGGAATGGAATTAACTAAACTTATTCCATGCAATATAATATTAAATATCATAAATCATAATTACGTAATTGATCTGCTAGAGCGGGCATGAAAAGATTTTAAATAAATTTAAACAATTATTTTAGAATTTTTAGTCTATTAAATGTGTTGCCTTTATATAATATTTACCGAAAATATTAGGATTATTTTCTATTTTACCTTGATATTTTACTACCGACCGTAACGATTTCACAAGTGCCGCGGTAAATGGACTTTCTCTTTAGAGCAAATCACCTCGGAATATCCATCCCTTTGGTGGACCTGTTGCTCGGAAATATTAAATCATTCATCATGACTAAAACCTGAAACGTTACTCATGCATTAGGATAAAAATGGAAAACTAAGTATACTGCGTACTGAAACAATTTTGAGTATGTTTTCTAAGTAACGCAGTAAATAGTACGTACTGACATCATACAAATACACTGTACTGTAATCCAGACCAATACTGGCAGATTAACAATGATTTGCAATAGGCCTTTTTACTTTGAGATTTAATTCAAGATTTTTTCATTGACTCTTCATTGTAAAGACTTTATCCTTCTGTACTGTTATCTTTGTTTTCTTTGTCTTTTGGGGATACCTAAATTTACTCTGCACTATATAGCCAGCACTGTGCTTATATGCCGTTAACATACATACATACATACATACATACATACATACATACATACATACATACATACATATCTTTTCTGTTTGCATTTAAACCATACCATTTCAGTCATACATACATGCATACATACATACATACGTACATACATACATACATACATACATACATACATACATACCCTTATCTAGATTTCATGAGATGTATTGAGATATGTGCATTTTCATCCATAAACATGATATTAAAAGTATATAGTAAATTAACATTAAATATAAACAATTAAAGGCCAAAGTCTTCTTGTCATATCCGCAAATTTTGTTGTCTGACAGCTGTTTGTGTGTGCGTTTATGTATTTGTTTATGTATTTGTTTATGTTTATTTCCAAGAGATTTCTATATGGTTTTCTATATTTATATATCTCATTTTGTAAATGCATTAGTTGACGATGTATATATCATGCTTGCGTTCTCGTCTATGATGTGTCTCATAATCCTATGATATGTATAATATGTATCTTAGCAACCTGATATACTCTTTGTTGTAGAGGTAACTAAGTCATTTAGACAGTCAGTCATAGATAAATGCATGCACGCACGCATACGCGCAAACAAGTATATATATGCATAAATACATGCGTCATATGAAGAAAAGAAACAGAATATAGAATTACACTGTTATAAGTTTTACATTTCATTTTCGTTGCTATCTCGGACTTAATGTTAAGCACATAACACTATAGACGTATTAACTTTTCGAAATATTATCATCATCAAGCAACTGTTAAAAGATCAGTGCCATGCTCCGCCAAATAATTGCAGATTTGCATAATTGCAGGTGTTGAGATATTTAGTTTTGTCAATACGGTAGCTGACACAGTATTACAATTGTATTACTACTGTATCTTTGTCACTTTTCTGTTCTATTTTATGATCTTGTATTATTCTGAATTTGTTTAATCTGATGTAATCTCTTTTTAAAGAGGAAATAAAGTCAGTCAGTCAGTCAGTCATACCCTTATCTAGATTTCATGAGATGTATTGAGATATGTGCATTTTCATCCATAAAAGAAAAAAAATGTACAAAGATTTAATTATTGAAGGGAGATAACTTTTTAATATCAGGTCTCTTATATACACTATTTCTTTGTCACATTCGGTAGTATCTGTACTTCCTCAGCAAGAACGAAAAATAATTTACGGGAATCAAAACTTTCTCAAACCGATTCATTCATGACTTTATCAACTGACAGCAAAGGCGGGTCTGTTCTAATAATTAGCACAAAGTTTACCACTGTCCTTCGCCTGAAGCACACGCACCGTTTCCATATCAGAACATGGTATTCGATTTTGGGATGGGTGTATGGGTGTAGGCTGTATTCAAGAGAGCTCAGTTTTTATTTTATGTTAGATTTCTTTCTCATTTAATTTCAAAATGGGATTTCCTAGTGTAATGTAAGCAAATCCAACTTCAGGGACATTTATTGTGTTTATTGTGTTATATTAATTTATTTATTTTTTTTTGGGGGGGGGGGTAGTAAGGGGTTGCACATGCTAATCAGTGTCACGCATATACTGTGCTGCAAAGGTTTTGTGAGGTCCAAAACTGTCCAGAAGTGATTGCGTAAACCCTGAATTTGTCAGTTCCATTTTCATATGCACTGGTTGAATATATAATCCATGCCAGTTTGGGAGATCGTTTGCAATGTCTGAAAAACATGTTTTCCTTCCTATTCAGTATTTTCAAGCCATACTTATCAACCCAATGTGGCTGAAACTTCTTTGTCTCTTACTTGTGTCGTATTTGATATTTTTGTTGCTACCAAAGTGTCTGGTTTATGTCTCTTTGGAGAAATAGTTACCTCAAGCTGTGTGGTAGCCTGAAATTTTATCTCTCTTGTTTTACATGAATTTTCCTTCTCTGAATTTTCTTCGCGATCATAACTGACTAAACTCATTTTACCCATAATGGAAAAGGTCACATCATGTGACAACTCCTTCTAATAAAGTAACCATAATATACAGTTTGTTGTTCGAATACAAATGCCGATCGCTTCTTAATTAACGTAATCGATTCAAATGCAATATCGCACATCGAAGTTGATCGTGTGTATAATCAATTAAACAAAATAAAGATTCGTTACTGTTGTTTATTCATTTCATAAAGGAACTGGACACTTACGTCGGTAATTTGCCTTTCAATAATTTCGTTGCATGGACTCGGTGGATCGAAATCAAAGCGTTATTCGCTCGTGCGTATCTGGGAAGTAAACGCAAGGTCGTTTAAAACACTTCTAATTAATCATACAAGATTTGTTCCCCAGCTGTTTTCATTGTCAATATATAATTTAGTCGCTTAGCGAAATACAAGCATACAGTCAAATAACAGAACTAGCGCACTTAGTTAGCAATAACCACTTTTTAAGATATTCATACTATGTGAGTGAATAAATCAAGAGGTTAGATTCAGTCATTCGGAATTCCCAGAGGACATGATTGGTCAGATAAATGTGGATAAAGTTATTAAAATATGATAATTAGCGCTTGCCGACTTGTGTTGAAATAGGAATGATAAACTCTTGTCCCGTAATAGCGCGTTGGAAATTTTTACTTGTCCGACTTCGAGCTATAGAGTAATGATCAACCTTGATAAATACACACCAATTCACAGCCAGGTGTCAAGCAATGAGGTACAGCTCCGTGACATACATTAGACAAGCTTACTCGACTCTAAATCTACCGATGGATTGAAAAAAAGTTTCCACCTTGGTTGTTTGTTTCAGTGCATATTCCTCTTACCTTTTCTGTTTCCACAATTCCAAGTCGTGATTATATATGAAAATGTGAATTTCTAATCAAATATGTCGCAACTTTTGTATTGAAAATCATATCTGACGATTTGAAAATTAAACTTTACTATTAGCGCAAAAATAACGTTTCAATATGATGTGTCTAATTCATACAATTTTCGCAAAGATACAATTCTATGAATATTGCTTGATTATTAATTGAGTTAATTTCATTCCCATCCACGTCAATAGCAATATTTTTATGAAGTATGCATATTACCAGTAATCAATTTCTTGTCGCGAAATTCCGATTTTCTAAATCCACGGAAGTTCAGACACTTAAAATTTTATGATTTAACGTTACTTCATCTGTCATACATATTTTTTGTCGTAGAAAATGCAATATTTCTATTTTAAATACTTCAGTTTTCAATTTAATCTGGTTTTTATGCATGTGATCTTGCGAAAGATCTTGGTAGAAGTACAAGGAAAGTGTTTTGAACATTCATTCAATTTATATTTGTGCATACATAATTTATTACATAATCTACCTCAAAAGTGAATATATCGAATGAAACATTTCGCAATTTTGTTGTAATTTGGAGAGGAAGGGATCGTATATATCGCAATTGTAAAATTAATGTCTCAAGATTACAGCGGCATATGCACGAACTTGTCTGTTTGTGTCGACACCTATTCTTTTTGTTTTTCCTCTTGTTTATTATTTCATTTAAAATTTTAAAAAATCTCCATATGCCAATTTTATAAGTCTGTTTACATCGCCTTAGACTAAGAATTTGTCATCTTGCCTTCTCCCTCCATCCCCCTCCCCGCTTGAGCGTGCACAAGTGAAAATGTAACGTATAGTATGTTTCATTTATTTTCATACAATTTTCAAAGACGTACGAGAATTAGAAGACCGATTTTCCTCTGTCATGTAATTCACTATTTATTATTATTATTATTATTATTATTATTATTAGTGTTGTTGTTGATGTTGTTGTTTAGAACAGAAATAGCCAAGCAATAACGTAAACTAAATCTAGATTACTTACATTTTAATGTCTTGAGGCCAACTTTATTTAGATAGAGGTTCTTACTAAACGGCATATTGATATCAATGCCCGTAGTTTGTAAATAAAATAAACAAATGCAAAATATTAAACACATCGTTGATACTCGAGAACAGCATATGAACAAAATATGTAACACTGCTGTCAGCTTGCCATGTGACAATGACTGAAAGACGACGGAAAAATTGATCGTGAAATAGTTCATTCACCGACACCAAGAAATGAAAAGTAATAAATAATGATGTGTTGGAGTATTTAGTTTTATGTCGGACTTGAACCGAAGGTTCTAAAGTATTCATTTGCTTAATTTTGGAATCGGTCTCTGGTTGTAAGTGTACATATATTTTGGAGCACGCCTGGGTACAGTTTTGCACACGAAAGGACTTATTGCTAGAGGTGAACATTCTGCGTTATGTACATAGTCTCCCAGACTGCATCGTTACAAATAGCTTTACCCCTCTTGTGTTTTCATCGTACGTCCCTACATGAAATCCATTCAAAGGCAAATGATTTCAAGCCTTGGAAAACGGAAATGCCCAAAAATTGGCATTCCAAATGTTCAAGGTCACGTGCTAACCTTTGGATGCTTGAAAGCAATGGCTCTGATGGACATGGCACAATTTTTTTAGTCGGGCTTGATCTACATTAATTCTAAAATGTCGGAAGAACAGTATACGCATACGGTAATTTACAACCTTTAGATCTGCACAGGGGGATTGGTTAACACACATTCCGATTGGTTGGTTAGAAGATAAAAGGGGACTTCTAAAGATTTTATTTAACTTGCGGAGCCATATTATGGTATTTTTGTGAACCTAATTAATACATCCTTCTTTTTCCCCGCAAATGTACATAGCACTCCTTCCACACGAAGACGGGGAAAGTTATGAAATGTCCAGACAAAAATGCAGGTGCATCATATCAAATAAACGAATTCGCGAGCTATTTTCAGATTTACTCCATGAAATCAACAGAAAGAGTGATCTTTTTTCATGTTCAATTATTGAGCTTAATAATATTGATGATCACGGATCTCACTCAATGGACGTATGGACCATTAATTGCAATTAAATTAAATGCTTCAAGACTTTCCCCAGGGACCCTATTTGTTCTGTAATTGACTGCACTGAAATAACAAGTAAAATGCAATCTTGTTTTCTCATTGCTTCTTCCTCCGTCTCTCTCTCTCTCTCTCTGTATTTATAATTTGTATGCTATTATTTTGTCTTCCAAGTTTCACTTTTAAATCTCACTTCAAACTATAATTTTCAATATTTCAAGTTTACATATCATCTGGAATAATTTTTAATTTTCGTCATATTTTCCATCATCACGTCTTGATGTGTAAAGTAACTAAGAGTCTCATGCGAAGTCATTTGACTTGGCTTTAATTGTATTATTGCTTATTATAAAAAGAAATGTCAGGTATTTTCACATCATATGCGTATCATATCAGTTATTGTCGGTTCTGATTCTGTCTTACAATTTGATAAGTATTTGTAAAATTATCTATTTCCCCTATATACCACATTTTACTGAACTATTTTTTTCTTATTTTCCCTTTTCTTTAATGTAAATTCATTTGCAGCAAATTTGTAACCTGAAGAGATAAAGGAAAGGTTAAAAGAGTTCGAAAAATTTTTTTAAATAAAAAAGCCAAGCTTTAAAAAATCACAAGGGACAATAATAATAATAATAATAATGATATTATTATTATTATTATTATTATTATTATTATTATTATTATCATTATTAGCCACAATAACAATGGGAAATATACGAGCATTTTAACGTTCCCTACAAGTTATTAAATTGCAAGACTCTTATATGAAAAATATGAAGTTCAAAATCTGACTTGTGCTTTTACCATATACATACTCTGACTTGTGCTTTTACCATATACATACTCTGACTTGTGCTTTTACCATATACATACTCTGACTTGTGCTTTTACCAGATACAAAATCTGACTTGTGCTTTTACCATATGCAAAATCTGACTTGTGCTTTTACCAGATACAAAATCTGACTTGTGCTTTTACCATATACATACTCTGACTTGTGCTTTTACCATATACATACTCTGACTTGTGCTTTTACCATATACATACTCTGACTTGTGCTTTTACCAGATACAAAATCTGACTTGTGCTTTTACCATATGCAAAATCTGACTTGTGCTTTTACCAGATACAAAATCTGACATGTGTTTATACCATATACAAAATCTGACTTGTGCTTTTACCATATGCAAAATCTGACTTGTGCTTTTACCAGATACAAAATCTGACATGTGTTTATACCATATACATACTCTGACTTGTGCTTTTACCAGATACAAAATCTGACTTGTGCTTTTACCATATGCAAAATCTGACTTGTGCTTTTACCAGATACAAAATCTGACATGTGTTTATACCATATACAAAATCTGACTTGTGCTTTTACCAGATACAAAATCTGACATGTGTTTATACCATATACATACTCTGACTTGTGCTTTTACCAGATAAAAAATCTGACTTGTGCTTTTACCATATGCAAAATCTGACTTGTGCTTTTACCAGATACAAAATCTGACATGTGTTTATACCATATACAAACTCTGACTTGTGCTTTTACCAGATACAAAATCTGACATGTGTTTATACCATATACAAAATCCGACTTGTGCTTTTACCAGATACAAAATCTGACTTGTGCTTATACTAGATACAAACTATGACTTGTGCTTTTACCAGATTAAAAATCTGACTTGTGCTTTTACCAGATACAAAATCTGACTTGTGCTTATACCAGATACAAAATCTGACATGTGTTTATACCATATACAAACTCTGACTTGTGCTTTTACCAGATACAAAATCTGACTTGTGCTTATACAAGATACAAACTCTGACTTGTGCTTTTACCAGATACAAACTCTGACTCGTACGTATATGTAAGATACAAATTCCGATTGGTACTTATACCAAATGCAAAATCTTACTCGTACGGTTAACTGGTACATTTTTTGTTAGCATCTGTGACATGCTCGGTTACTGCTACTATTGTATTATTATGTAACATTGTTATCTACGTATATCTCAACATTTGTTTTATTACTACATAATATTGTTATCCATGTATATGCTAACATTTGTTTATTACTGCGTAATATTGTTATCCATGCATAATTCATCATTACTTTATTACTACGTAATTCAGTTTACCATGTAAATTTCAACATTTGTTTATTGCTACATAATATTGTGATCCATGTATATTTCATCATTTTTTATTACTTCGTAATATTTTTATCCATGTATCTTTCATCATTTGTTTATAAGTATGTACTATTGTTATCCATGTATATCTCAGCATTTGTTTATTATTTCGAAATAGTTATCCATGTATTTTTCATCGATTGTTTATTATTACGTGATATCGTTATCCATTCTGTTATCGTAGAAATTATATATTTTCTTCTTCCTCTACTATTGCCACTATTACTACCACTACCACCATTACAACAGCAATAACAACAGCTACTAGTACTACTACTACTACTATAACTGCAACTGTTACTACTACTACTACTGATGATGATGATGATGATGCAGCTACTGCCATTCCTTTCTTTCAACCAAAAAGGTTGTGAATGTTTTCTTGTTATGACCTTTATCTAGTGAGATAATCTCAAAGAAAACATATTTTTGTTGAATAATTATTTGAGATTTGTTTTCTTCAGATCTCTATTTATAAAAAAAATAAAAAAAAAATACAAAAACCCACATTATCATTACATTTTTTAGATTGGTAAAAATACAACAAGAAAAACGTGGACTTGTAACAAAGCATTGACCGAATAGCTGATAACTAGCTCTTCAGTTGCTAACCGATCATCATCAAAGCATGTTCTGTTTTTGATTAAGGGTGTTTAACTTTTATTTGTGACAGAAATCAGGAAGAAATGCATAGCGATACATTTTAAAGTTATTGTCAATTCATTCATTCATTCATTCATTCATTCATTCATTCATTCATTCATTCATTCTTGTATGACTTTCTAGCGTTCACAACCGTGTAGGTTTCATTCAAAAAGTGATATCTTTAATAATGTGTTTTCATGTCGCCGATGCAGTTTTCCCTATCATATTCTGGAAAGGAATAGTGCGTAAGCCTTTTACATACATTTACCAACATTTTTACTCTTCTAAATAAAAGGGTATTTTTTAGCACTGACTAATTTTGTTTTCTTTTTACCTTCAACTTTTTTTGTTACATATGCAGTTTAAACATTTGGAGAGGTTGTTGTTGTTACTTTGTGTTTGTCTTTTTTTAAATGTTTATTTGATAGGTATATAGACATTGATTTCCGAAGTTCAGATGGACACTTTACATAGAAAAACAAAATGTATATCCTACGTTCAAATCAATAAATTATTATAAGATGAAATACTTCAATCCTTTCGTCATTAAAGCTGGATGTAGTAATATCATTTACCAGTCTGGATGCAGAAATAGCATTGACCAGTATGAATGTATAAATAACATTTGCCATTCTGAATGTAGAAATAACATTTACCAGTCTGAATGTACAAATAACATTTACCGGTTTGAATCTATAAATACAATTTGCCAGTGTTGATGTATGAATAACATTTACCATTCTGAATGTATAAATAACATTTACCATTCTGAATGTATAAATAACATTTACCATTCTGAATGTATAAATAACATTTACAAGTCATACAATCTTTATTTTTTTTATATTAAAATATACCCAATTATTAATGACATATATTCATCTTCTGAGTAAACCATATAATCGCATCGTCTGACAATTTTCTGATTATGTTTTTACTTTTGATCTTACAATTTGTTTTTATTCTTCCCTCTTTTGCAATCTTTCTTTCATCTTGCGCACATTATATAATGACCCATTTATGACAATTTAATAAACGAAGTGAAAGAAGGATACAACTCACTTTGAAAAACTAAAATGCAGTTTTACACTGTATAACTTTTATTATGTTTCGATTACATGCTAATGGTACAATAGATTTTTGTTGGGCGTGTTTCTAAACTGTTAGTCTGAATTTAACTAAGTTAACATATGAATGTCTCTTAATATAAGTCTAAATATTCTCTTCTTTCTTATTGTTTCAGTTAGTCTATGTTATCGGTTTTTCCAAATTAAATTCATACATCATAAAAACGTAAATTATCACAAAAATATACTGCGGCAACATATTGTCTTCTTTTATTTCTATTATTTCCTTTTGTCACCAGGTTTCTGTTTATAACTAACACGTTATTTCAAAACGAAATAATAACATCACTAAATTTGCTCATCAGTTTATTCTTGGCCTACTCAACATAGCCTCAGTATATAAGTAGATTTGATACGAGTTGCGCGAAGATAACAAGCCTTTTCAAGTCTTTTATTTGTTCAGAATCGTGATGTGTATTAGGGCAATCAAATGGATAAAGGTTTCGTGTCTTTAGAAGAGGAACATAATGTAAATAATATATTCAAATAAAGACGACTCCCCTCATTTTTTTTACAGGAGTTTTTTTTCGTTCCAAGCAGGAATCGAACCCAAGGCAATTATTATACAGCTCTGATGTAGCAGTGACCTAACCAACATGACCATCCACTCACTCATCCCCTAGATAGGACAATAAGGTAGAAGTTAGGGGTTCGAGGTGAATGAACACTCATCTTCGCTTGGCAAGCGTAATTTAACACTCAGATATATGCATAAACTCAACTTATTTTAATTTAACACTCAGATATAGGCATAAACTCAACAGATTTTAATTTAACACTCAGATATAGGCATAAACTCAACTGAATTCAATTTAGCACTCAGATATAGGAATAAACTCAACTGAATTCAATTTAGCACTCAGATATACGCATAAACTTAACTTTTTTCAATTTAACACTCAGATATAGGCATAAACTCAACTGAATTCAATTTAGCACTCAGATATACGCATAAACTCAACTTATTTTAATTTGACACTCAGATATAGACATAAACTCAACATATTTCAATTTAGCACTCAGATATAGGCATAAACTCAACTGAATTCAATTTAGCACTCAGATATAGGAATAAACTCAACTGAATTCAATTTAGCACTCAGATATACGCATAAACTCAACTTTTTTCAATTTAGCACTCATATATAGGCATAAACTCAACTGAATTCAAGTTAGCACTCAGATATACGCATAAATTCAACTTATTTTGATGTAACACTCAGATATAGGCCTAAACTCAACTGAATTCAATTTAGCACTTAGATATAGGCACAAACTCAACAGATTTTAATTTAACACTCAGATATACGCATAAACTCAACTGAATTCAATTTAGCACTCAGATATAGGCATAAACTCTACGGAATTCAATTTAGCACTCAGATATACGCATAAATTCAACTTATTTTAATGTAACACTCAGATATATGCATAAACGCAACTGAATTCAATTTAGCACTCAGATATACGCATAAATTCAACTTATTTCAATTTAACACTCAGATATAAGCATAAACTCAACTGAATTCAATTTAACACTCAGATATAGGCACAAACTCAAATGAATTCAATTTAACATTCAGATATAAGCATAAACTCAACTGAATTCTATTTAACACTCAGATATAGGCACAAACTCAAATGAATTCAATTTAACATTCAGATATAAGCATAAACTCAACTGAATTCTATTTAACACTCAGATATAGGCATAAACTCAACTTATTTCAATTTGACACTCGGATATAAGCATAAACTCAACTGAATTCAATTTAACACTCAGATATAGGCATAAATTCAACTTATTTTAATTTAACACTCAGATACAGGCATAAACTCAACTTATTTCAATTTGACACTCGGATATAGGCATAATTTCAACTGATTTCAATTTAAAACTCCAAGATATGCACAAAAAATTTTATTATAAATTGACACATATAGACCAACATAGACGAAAGAGTATTCTCTCTCCATACATACATGCATACATACATACATACATACATACATACATACATACATACATACATACATACAGTTAGTTACTTAGTTAAATTTCCTTCTAAGAGAAAGAGAGAGAGAAATGAAAGAGAAAGATTTTAAATGTGTAATTTTTTTAATGTTAAAAAGGGTTACACACATCCAATTTAAAACAAAACAATCTTTATCCAGGAGCGCAAGAAGCAATCATGTCAGAATTGTAATTTTAATATAAATCAGACAGGTAATAGAATGTACTCTGTGCGAAAATATACATCTGGAACATATTTTAAAATACGATTATAAATTAGAGAGGTAATGGACTCTACTCTGTACGTATATATAAATTTGGGATATATTTCAAAATACCATTTTAATACTAATAATATGTATGGTCATGCATAAAACTCATAAAGATTAGCTTAGTTGGTCAGGTAATCGATGTGTATGTCAGAGACAGCGAGTCCGAACCCCGTGTAAGATAATAATTTATTTTACATTGTCTTATTCACCTGTCAGTATCAAGTATGACTTTTGTTTTAGATATTTAAAAAAATCACTTCTGATAAGAAAATATGTAAAGTTTTATTATGGGTTCTTATGTGATCCCTTCCTCGGGCAGCAGAACTAATACATGCGTCACTCAAATGTGCTTTGAAGTTATTTATCAAAGCACATATTGTCCTTCCATTTCGACCTCCTCTGCGCTTAAAACTTTGTTACAATGACCATGTTTCGATCAGAAGTCGTGGAATAATTAAGGACGTGTCTTTCACGGAAGTAGTAGTATTAACCACTGCCGCCGCCGCATTATTATTATTATTATTATTATTATTATTATTATTATTTAAATGGGTTGAAATACAGTCTAATAATATGAAGAAGTATTGGACTTTCTTAAACTAAATTGTGACTACAGAGAAGAATTGTACATTGCCTCCTGTAACGGTGACTTTTGGGATCTGGGTCTAAATTTGATGGCCTCCTCTAAATGTCCGTCAGTTTCAATTAACTATTCATTTTTTATATACAGGGCATACTAAGTATTACTGGCGCCTGGGGCGACATGAGGCCCAAAGGACGCCCCAAGGCTCCCTATGCTATACCCCCACCCCCATTAATACGCTACTGTATGTATAAATAATGCTTCAATGCCGGCACGAGATGTCTTTCTGACACATGATCAGCCAATGAAGGAGATAATAAATCTATGAAAAATACAGCTATTAAAAGTTTCAGCTGCTCAGAGATCGATATTGAATTCGATTGAAATGATTGACGTTTACTGAAGAAGTCTGTGTGTAGTCTCAGGTGGGAATTTATTGATGTGCATTTCGTGTACCATGACACAATCTTTGGTCGGCCGTTAAAAAATGGGGGTGGGGTGATGGATATTCTCGCTATATTCTAATCAAGTTTATCCATGCCATTACAGAGAGACGCTTTGATTTTTTTTTAAACATGTGGCAGTAAGATGTGAACACATATGACAACCTAGAAATATTAATAAGAAGAAAAACAATTGTCATCATAAATGTTCTAATGGCATTGTGCCTTGTCTCCATCATTCATGGCTCCAGTATACCAGGTGAAAACACGTTCTTCTGTTAGCTTTTACTCCGTTTCAGACAGAAAAACGAACCCCGATTCAGAACTTTTGTTGCAAAATATAACCCGTTTCATACTTGAAGCCCTATTCGGAGGTATTCATGCTTCCACTTAGAATAAGTGCTATTTCTAACACGGACAAATCCCTCCCCCCAACACACAGCTAATTGTGCTTTTGTTAGCAAGCGATAGAAAAATCAAAATTTATAAAAATTCAGCTAGTTATGCCATTTTATGAGAATTTTTATGGTATGCTAAAATAAATGTATTTAGATAAAACATGAAGAAAAAAATCCCCAGGCATTTATAGGAATCAAATAGTGTGTAGAAAATGCATACTCCTAACCAGACACAATATCTGTTGTTTTAAACATATATTTTCCGATAAATCATCAACATCAATAAAGATCACAGGATTGTTTACTCTGTAAATCATTGATTCAAAGATATAGTCTAGTATTAATCAAGTCAACCAAAGCAAACATTCTTATACACAGCAATTATCACTCAAAAGAAGAATACAATGGACAAAAACAAAGCATGTGGATTTGTAACAGGTAACGACATAGGTTGCCAAACACTCTCTTTCCCTCGAAATTCAGCACCACCACCACCCCGAACTTTTAAATCGGGTTTTCCACAGTTCGCATAAATAAAGAGTAAGTTTGGATTTTTCTTTATGCCTTTCATTCGCTGTTTTTGCGTTGTTTTTTTTTTTTTTTTTTTTTTTTTTTTTTAAACGTTTAATTGGCTTTACTTATTCTGTAAGGAATGTTGGATAATTGTAATTAGCTATTTGTTGTAATGAATGGGTGGTGAATTTTCTTTTTTCCTATTCTCCTATCATATCTTCGGCAATTACATCTTTCTTTTTTAAATAGGTTATCCAAGAAAAAATTGTTTTAATCTTTTTTACCACGTGTCTTTACGTATTTACATTGTAACAAGTAGTCATACACGTTTGCCCTCCTTTTCTTTACATTTTGTGAAAATGTATTTATTTTAAACACATGTTTTATGGTCAGTTATACGGGTCATTGATTTAACATTCGCAGTAAACTAAAATAAGGGGAATATTAACAACAGCTTGTAATCAATTTACAGCACGGACCGCTATGCCGGTGAGCAAACTCATTCTTATCTACATAAAAGCTCCACACGTATCAAATAATGCTACACACGTGTCTTGGGCAGGTTTTCAATCTATTACCATATGTCGCCCTTTAAGGTGTAGATTTATTTATTTATTTATTTATTTATTTATTTATTTATTTTAAGAAAAACAATATCTGAAAACAAAGTACAACAGAAAGTGTATGCTACCAAGGCTAATATCTCAATGCTTGTACTCTAAATGTAGTTAAGTATGCAGTGTATATAGAGGCAGGCAAAATATCTACAACAGTAATTAATGTTGATGTTTCACCTCAGACCAACATTTAAAATAAATCTGCTCGATGTTATGAAATAATTCAGACTAGCGCTAGATGAAAGACTTTTCATTCCATTCAAGTGTACTCAGTCATTGCATGTTGCTACCAATTACTTTCACGATTCAATATTTACCGAGCACCGGTGTGAAATCAACGTGTATCATTCAGAGAAGATCACTCTCTCTCTCTCTCTCTCTCTCTCCTTCATTGAAACAAAAGAAATGAATTAAAAATTAACCAGAGACATAACAAGAATCAAAACACGCGACATCTTAGTTGTGCTGTTCAGAAGAAAAAAAAAAATCACTTAATAGAGTATCTAGTATGTTCCCGAGAATGCTTAGAGTAAAAAAAATGGTTTGTTCAGGAGCTGTCTTTATCGTTCAATACATAGATGAAAACTAAAAAAAAACAGCACATTTGCTATATACAGCAAGTGATCTAAGGGGCAAAATAACCTCTTTTGTACTTGAGTTATTGATTTATCTAACGAGATGGATCGACGAAATCATCCAGAGATGAATGGGTTGACAGACATATGCAGAGCCAGAGACAGACGGACAGACGTTCATGCAGTTAGAAAGGCAGATGGATAAAACTGGTACGTTTCTGGGCGATGACACGTGACCGTTAAAGGTGAATACTTACGACAGCTCGATTAACATGGGCTTAGTATATTTGTCTACAGCTTCGAGCCGAGTGCAGACCTTATCAACAAGTTCATCCGACTGTTGTAATATAGATTATGTGGTATTTATATTTACGTCTCCGTTTATTGATTTGTTAGATTTTATTGATTTTTTTTGTTGATTATGATGTTGCCGAAAAAGTACGATTTTTTAATTATTATAATTCTTTTAGAGTATGTCTATGATTTGATCTAGATGCTTTGTGCATTGGGTTTTTAAAGCACATTTAGCCATCTGTAAAAAAAAAACTATTTTAAAAAAAATGAACATATGCTGATGCAAAAACGAGTCAATCACAGATATTTTTGCTTTACATAAACCCCTTATTATATGCATATGGATAAAAAAAAAATATCCAAAAGATGCGACAAAGTTGTATCTCTCTCTTAGAAATAATAAAACTCAGAGCTTAAGTTTTGAGGCTGAGTTTCTAAAAGAACATTAAAACAGTAAAGTCCTATGGGGTTGGATGGGACAGATTTCAGTTTCTGCACCACTAAGTAAAAAGAACTTTTAAACAGTAAAGTCCCATGGGGTTGGATGGGACAGATTCTGTTTCTGCACGACTAATTACAAAGAACTTTTAAACATAAAGTTCAATGGGGTTGGATGGGACATATTTTTAGTTTCAAACGTAACCTCACACGTTTACGATCCCTGGGCCTTGCAAGTCAACGTGGAAGAAGAGTGTTTACGAAAGTCACGAGCAATGCAAATGATTAATTCTGGCTAGCAACTAAAAACAATCTTGAATAAAACCAATAAATTATAAATAAAAAACCCAGTAAATCAAGTAACTGAAATCTTATAAAATACACCAAATAATAGATGACAATGATAACTTTCGGATGGAAAAAGCAGTTTATGTTTACAAATACATATATTTCAAATAAACATGGATAACGACATAGGGAATTTACTTTACAGTCGTTCGTATCACAAAATAAACAATACCAGGTAAATTAGCTGTTTTTGTGACTGTAAGGACAGAAATAACAATTCATTTAAAATACACGACACCATGAAAATATCATATATAACTAAACGAAAAGCTAAATTTAATATTAAATTAAAATTATATATATATATATATATATATATATATATATATATATATATATATATATATATATATATATATATATATATATATATATATATATATATATATATATATATATATATATCAGAGGCACGGAAAACAAAGAAAACAATCAAGACATATTTCAAACTGCAACATACATTTTAGTTTTTGGAATGAATGGTCCTGTCAGTCACCATGTGCACATCGCGACACAAAAATATGATTGGTACCGGTTCCCGAACGTTGTTACGGAGACAGCACACACTATTTACGGTATATCTGTCAGACTTGACGGGCAACTTACCGCAAGGAGTGATGTCTTACGTCAGTCAAAACAGGCGCGTGAAAAAGCTAATACGACAAGTAAAAGTGGCATCATTAGTATCAATTAAGTGTGGCAAATAACACAAGCATGCAACTGTCAACAACAGCTACGGTTAATTTTTCTGCATATGACACTCATGAGAAAAGAATACATTTCATATTTTAGTGTGATTCTTCATGCTAATGCGTTTAATTTATGAACATCTAGCTCTGAAAAAACGTTTCATTTGTCTCGGTCCAAATCCGTCGTCTAAGATTTACGCCAGGCTGAGTTTGTCGTAAATTAACATGACAAAGATACAATGTTATATTTATCCACCTTCATATTCACGAGTGTTATTTCATGGTAAGACTGGCACACATTTTCATTATCGAGAATAGTCACTCATTACTCCAACAGTAGCAATTATGTGTACAAGTCTTCAACATAGCTAGGCTTCAAGTACTCATATAAACATTTACAATGAAGTACTATCATTAACACTCACATTATATTACTCAAATAACGATTCACAGTCATGTATTCAAACGAAAAGTCAGATTTGAATAGTTAAATTACCATAGCATTCTAGTACTCTAATTTTTTTTAAATTTTGTTTTTAGGCTTAAATTATAGATCACATTCAACGTAAAGGAAGACAGAACATGTTAAGCCGAAAGATACAGGCATTTGGTGTAAATGTAAATATAGATTACTTATATAATCACTTATAATAATGAATAATAAATAAATTAATAGCTTGTTTTGGTATTTAGCTTACAAGAAGACAGATCATAGATTTGTACTACAAACATAAGAGCTACAAATGTATGTGAGTGTTTGATGGTAAAACGTTTATATATATATATATATATATATATATATATATATATATATATATATATATATATATATATATATATATATATATATTTACATTGGTACACTCATTTATTTACTGGACTGTTTTACCTTTAAAAGTGTATTTCTTAACTTGAAAATACATGTGTGCATAATGGACAGGAACATCAAAATTGAAGGACGATTTAGAATGTATTGATCTACAGATAGCATGTTCTGTTGCAACAGTTACAAAAACAATAATATTTGGACACTCAGTTCCAAATATTGTAGTTTTGTGAAAAAGTATCATTCAACCACTGATGGATCATAATCCATAAATGACTGACCATTTTTACGTTCAAATTATTAATGTGCAATATTTCTTCAAATCTCAAAACAGCACTTACCATTAAGTAGTATTTAGCTTCATGTAAAAATGAACACGCAAAAAAATTGGTTGCAATATTTTAAAACTCACATTCAGTACAATAATTACCACTGCATTTTAGTCCCCCGTATTTTTGTTGCAAATCACATTCGTAGCAAATTTAACGTCAAAGTGGTCATACGCCAAGAATTGTGTATTCCCATACGTATTATCGATGATTTATGCTTTCCTTCAGTAAATTAGTCGCTTTCACTTCAAAGACGTCTCATGAAAGAAGCAAATTAATAATGATAATAATAATAATAATAATAGTGTTTATTTGTGGTAAATGCCACTGGCTCATGATACGTATCCATACATCATGCGGTACAATAAGATGTTTTAGTGCGCAGCAAAAGAACATCGCATCTATGGAAGTAATATACATGAAAGTAATTATTATTACATTTTTCGAATTGGGTAAGATACAAGTATATATTACACAGTATTCAAACAAACGAATTTAAGGGTGGCCATTAAACTTGCATGGAACAAGTTATGTGATATTGCGATGATGATGATTCTTTTCTCTGTTGAAGTTTTGTACGTGAAACCTTTATATAATGATATTAAAACTATAACACCTGTACTTTTAATTCATATATGTTCACAATATACAATGCAAATACCGTAGAGTGACTCACAAAATAGTCTTCAGTGACAAAACTAACAAAATTTCATAGAGAAGAATGTTCCTCTGGCATGTATGCTGCACTAACGTTATTATCTCATCAATTACACAGCGTGAGCAACATTAACGTCAGTGCGTGTTGTAATTCGGACATCATGGTTGACTAAGTTCAGCACTTTGTAGTTTCACGATAGTTTCCAGCTTCAAATATACCTTTATATAAAATTAAGAGAACAGTTATTGCAGTGAAACATGGGAATAATTACATTCTCCGTCGAGTCCATCTGCATTGTGATGCAGTGTAAAGGAAACATCGCTAAATAAAGCTAATGATCGGAGGGCTATCAACAATTTGTTTATCTGGCATTGAGCAGGGCTGGAAAACCTCAAGTTAGAAGATGGAAATTCAAGGGTCATAACTCCTTTGAATGATCCAATGTAAGGATGGAAATTAAACTCCGTTAGGTCTTATCGGAAAAAAAGCTTGATCCAAATGCGGCCAAATTTCAGCAAACCTTAATAAAATAATGCCACAGAGAACCAAGTTAGGAGAATGACCGTCAAAGGCTATAACTCCTTAAAGAAGTCACTTAATAATATTTGGCATGCTAGAAATCAAACGTGTTCAAGATCTTATTAATATAACATACTAAATTCCTTAGAAATCCAAAATTCGTTGGCTAGAGAAACTATAGTTCTAAGGACGTGCAGTCAGGTTCCATAACTATTTTCTATAATGTTGTGGAAAAATAGAAATCAAATAGAAATCATTGCAGTCCAAAATATGACCAGGATTAAAGCCACACGCAATATTTGATTGAAATCAAACAATTTTAAAATTTGTTTGGCAAGTTATGTGAAGAAAACCAATGTTATAATGATGGGTAAGTGTGTGTGTGTGTGTGTGTGTGTGTGTGTGTGTGTGTTTGCGAATCACTCATTCGTACTCATGGAATACAAACTGATTCAAAGATCCCTAGAAATCAAATTCATTCAAGGTCTTATCGATATACATGTAATGCCTCATGTCAGATTTGTTTAAAATCCAACAGTTCTTGATAAAGTGAAGTTGCAGGAATACAAAACGGGAGGATGGAGATATAGGGGCCACAACTCCAGTAAATGATGTAGTGGAACGCTAGAAATAAAACTTATTCAAGATCTCATCAATGTAATGGTGCATAACAAAACTTGACGAAAATCCAACATTATCTAGTAAAGCTATGCTGAAGAAACAAAAGTCATGAGGACTGTCAAAGAGTCCATATTTCCGTTAAATGACGCCATACAACGCTACGAGTCAACTTTTTTTGAGGTCCTGTCAATATAAAGTTGCATATCAAATTTGGTTAAAATCCAACGATTCTAAGTTGCGTTGATGACTGTCGGACGTACGTACTTTCGGACGGACTAACCTGAATCCAAATGGTATGTGGCAAAAAGTACATTTGTGTGCTTGTTTCAGATAGGGTGGTTAATAATCAGCTGCGGCTTCACGATCACGGAGGTGTGACACAACCTCGATCTTTAAAAGGAACAAAGTTTTTAAAAGTTTTATCCATTATTCACCTCGCCCTTTGTGAAGCTACTAATCAATCATTTCAGAGGCGAGTTTCCATAATGGACGTTATTGGAAGTCATTGTTTACATCCGGGTTCTTTTTTCAGCATGTGACGAAACGGTCGAGGACGTTCAAATTGCGTACACCGTATATTCAGGACTCAAGACTAATGATATTGATGAATGGGAACCAGTCTAGAAATGGGTGTAGATATACGGGCTTGGCTGGCCAGGACTGGTTGACAATGAAAGCAAAATTTGTAGTCAAATTAATTTCTTGAGAGTTTAATCGAGACAATGTTTTATTTGTGGAATTTTACGGACTACAGTTTGGAAAATTCATTACTGAAATCATGACCTGACTCTTTGGTTCGGAATTGAAAACATATGTTTTAAACACATGTAGATTCAATAAATGCCGCGGCTCATGTGTTTTTTTCTGCACAGAAGCTTGCATCAGGGATATGTCTATATTGATAAATATAGGTTTGATTGTGAGCATTCAGGAATTTAAATTTATTGCATTTTTAATATCACGATGTTTCTATAGGTTTACAATCTTGAGAGTTATTATCAGTTTGGGTATGAACCCAACGCCAACCAACTATGGCACGTCTGAATGTTAAGAGTAACAAATTTGTTCCATTATGAAAGAGACCTTGGATTGAGAAATAAACAACAAGGCTAGCTGTGATTGGTACATTATGTAAGAGGCCTAGTTTCGTTCAGGTTTTGTCTCTGGGACACATGTGAAATTATGTTTATTATTCGGTCGTGTTTTATTTCTATTTTAAATGCCGTGTAGTACATAGTTCTATCTTCTTGAATTGCACTGTCTAAGATTGTTCTCTATGTGCGACACACATCATAAAGTTGGGTAGAATGTTTGTTTGTTTGTAAGTTTTTTTCCCAAACGTCAGCAATGGCAATGAGGTCCTTGGAAATACAATTGGTTCAGTGACCTCTGTAGGTATAACGTACCAATCGCACAAGTACAGGAGGCGGAGCTAAATGTGTAGGGACACAAGTACATGGTATTAAAAAATAAACAACAATAGCTGTGATTGGTGCATTATGCTACCGTTGTACTTTATGTAAAGCTTTTATTGAGTCTCTTGACAACATGCGAGATTATGATAATTCACATCTAGATCATATTTTGTAGTTATGTGATTTTAAAAATAAACCCTCTAAACTGTGGTACACGTCATTTGTTCGGACTG
The DNA here is from genome assembly GCA_028554795.2 of Sinohyriopsis cumingii. Taxonomy (NCBI): domain Eukaryota; kingdom Metazoa; phylum Mollusca; class Bivalvia; order Unionida; family Unionidae; genus Sinohyriopsis; species Sinohyriopsis cumingii. Next base: position 30,319,080 of record CM068826.1, read on the forward strand.
GATAACTCTTACCCCGTCTAGCCCAGCAGAGTTATCTCTCTTAAATGTAATGGAGTACCAGTTTTTTCCTTGCCAAATTGACAATGTAACATCTCTCTATTACAGTGTGTGAAACGCATGTTCATGTAGGATAGAACGTATTTAGCTAGACACTATATTTTTCCGCCAAACGTTAGCATTGCGGCCTATGGAAAAACAATTGGTACCGTGATGCCGTCGAAATATACTTTTACTGCACAGAATATTAAGACAACTACTGATCGATGAATTTTATTTGCAGTTATGACGTTACCATCTTGGAATTATTTTGGCCAGGATGGCATACATCGTACGAAGGTTGTTAAAAATCTAAGGAGACACTTGCAAGTATCTTTTCGATTTTTTTTTTTTTTTTTTTTTTGCGCGGACATCTTCAATTTTCCTGATAATCTGTTAGTAAAGGTACACTGTCTGGGAGACATAAGTGATCTGAGTCGCACGTAACAGTCCGACCAGACGAAAAATAAGCCAGATAATTCTCTGGAAGGCATCATCTCATAGTTCTAATGCAAGTAACTCAGTAACAGCTTTTTGAAAAGAAGACTCTCTCCAAATGAAAGAGACACCTAGTTTTATTTTACTAAAAACGCGGATACCATTGAGAAATTGAGGGTTGTATGTGAAACAGCATCCTCTTTAACCACTAAGCTTGTGAGATAGATAGATAGATAGATAGATAGATAGATAGATAGATAGAAAGATAGATAGATAGATAGATAGATAGTAAGATAGATACATAGATAGATACATAGATAGATGGATGGATGGATATATAAATAGATGGATAGATAGATGGATATTAATATAGACACACACCGAAGGGTTTATGTATTAGCAAGTTTACAAAGCCGATGTCATCACTTACACATGCTATTTTTCATGATTTGGCTTATTTCGGCATCGAGCTTACATCCGGTACCTGTAATCTAGATTAAAAATTGTTCCGTTTTCTGAGCGATACGCGTATTCTTTTCTAAGGGAGATAACCATGTTTGTTAAAATGTATGATGTAATGTAGTAGCCTTCCTTGCTCTACGACTGATTACAACTAGCGATTTTTATCTGTCAAAATTCAAACATGTGAGGAAGGTCGAAGTCTCTTGAAACTTATGGCGGTCCATTAAAACCTGCGGCACTATTTTCATTCACAAGTTTGTGCGAGGCCCATGAGGACATACAAAGGAAGGACAGATGGATGGGTACGAGGGTTTCTATATATCCCCGCTTGGGTACAATAAATTCAATTTCGAGTCCTGGACCCATATTCATTGGAACCGGAATCTACCACTAAACAAGAGAAAAGGCGAGTAACTTGTTTATGAAAATATATCCCCGTCCCCTGTATCCCACCCATATCACTGAAGACAAGTCTGTGGTGGAAAAAAGCGTACAACTATTCTTTTGACAACGACAATGGCAGTAATTTATTGGTAATATAGGTTTTAAGCCCTTAATACTACATTTCCACAACAATCTTGCAATGATGTAGAGCGCCATATTACAAATAAATTTAACACGATGTGAGGTGAAAAAGGAAGAACAAATAAAAGAAAAGAAAAAAAAAGAAAAAACTACTTCATGCACAATAAAAATATGAAGAAAGATGAACCTTATTTCTCTTTACTCAAGTCTTTCCTTTTCTTAGACGTTGCGGACATTCTGGGGCACAGTGTACTTTCTCTTGACAGATATAACAAGTATCTTGACTTTTATCTCGAAATGAGTAATTCGTAGAGTTGTTATAAGCAGTGTATGTTTGAATGACTTTCTGTAAATCTTTGAGGAGAAGGGCTGTCTGGTTTGACTCTTCCATCTTTTTCACAGTCTGAAAATTATTGTATATATATATATATATATTGGATGAGAAACTATCTCTATATGTTGGGAGAGAGTGTATAAAACTAAGTCAAATCAAAGTTTGGAATCAAAATAAAATGATCACACTTTGCTGAGAGGAAACGAGAAGAAGAAACCACGAGACGACGACAACTTTAAGTGTCTGCTTAAACGCTAACTGAAGTGTTAGCTCAGTGTAAAAAAGGTAATGAGTGACACCAAAACCAATACCCTCTAACTGTACCACAAGACCAAGTGAATCTAGATCCATCAATAAAGAGGGTCGTTCAATAGCTCCCGAAGATTGTTTACACAATCAAGTGCTCAAAAGGCGAATCCCAGAAAATATTGAACCACCGCCTACACGTAAAATAGAGAAAATAAAAGAGCTCAGATATACCGTGCAGCCGAGAAATCATCAGGTCATTTGTGAGTTTCCTTGTTAGACACTTTGAAAACACAATGCCAAACTAAAGAAAATGATTTTTTGAGACCACTTATCAATCGCGACAGTTTGATTTGTCCTGTCTGGTTTGAGTTTATTATACCTACATAATAGACACTCCAAAATCATTGACAAAGTTCAACACGTTCAGCAGTCTAATGGCGTGTTTAATATTACCGATGGAATAGCCACTCTTCAAATGTTCCACGTTTCACCTCCCAGAGGTAGCTGACTACGCAGAAAAGTGTTTTTGGTAGACGATAACTCAATGGATTAAAAGTGCTTAACCCGTGCCATTGTCGTATTTAGATGCCGCAGAATGAACCCCCCCCCCCAAAAAAAAACACAAAACAATGGAGTGCATTCGACAATCGTACAGAGCCAAACAAGGAAAAGAAGAAAAACTTCTTTTCAGCAAGCAAAGAGACCCTGGTGTTTCGAGTACCCAGTTTCCCAGATGGAAACTACATCAACGTGTATCAGCATCATGAGCTTTTTGATACTGATGCTTGTATCACACGATTTCTTGGATACTGAGACTATTGCAGGAAATGTGACCAAGGATTTGACAATCTGGACCTACACATTCATTGTGGAGAGATGTCGTGGGTGTTGCGCGTCCAGACCTTGTTGGAAAAGAATGAATTCGTTGCTCTTCTTGCAAGGATATCTTTTTCAGTTCATCTTGTTACGAAAATCTTCACATGAAACAAGTAAACCAACATAAAAAACTTCACATTATGGAGGGCACTGTATCTTCTCCATCCGCTTAGTATGTTGATTGATGGACCAAGTGGTTCAGGCAAAACCGATTTTGTAAAACGTTTGATCGAAAACAACTCATACTTGTTTGAGCGTGCACAACAACGTATCGTGTTGCGTTACAAAGAGTGGCAATTAGCTTACACATTGCTCCAATAAAGCCATTTAATTTTAGGAGGTATTCCTCACCAGGACGATGAAATCGTGTATGATTTTACTCAAACACATCTTGTCATCTTCGATTACATGTCATGAGATTAAATTAAACTTCGGTTTATACCAAAAGTACATCATCGTAATGTCAGTATTACTCAACATTTAGTTAACAAAGTAAAGTAACTCGCACCATCAGTCTCAATGCTCATTATGTGTTGTGTTTTTTAAAGTCCAAGAGATAACTCTCAAGAGCAAGTGCTATCCAAATAGCTGGAAAACGTTGTCTTGCGTATGACGATGCCACTCAAAAACCTTATGCTTATTTACTCACCGATTTAAGATCACCTGACACTCCCAAATAGATGAGACTTGGCACTGCATTGTTTCACCGTTGGTGTCAAGAAGTATGTCCTGTTATTTACATGTCCTTTTAGGCGTCTGTCTGAAGAAAAAAAACTATTAAAGCATCCATTCAGTCTGCTCCTCCTGCCAAGTTGATTGGTGCAGTGTCATCTGTCACGAAAAATGTCATAGTACGACGACATTTCTTAGAAGCCAGTCTCAAAGAAGTATTACGATGGTTTACTTTAACAGCGTGCCAGTTACTACAAGGTACCACCCACATACCAACTCAAACAAAACGCTATTTTGAAAAATATAAATTAGCATTGCCACAACTGGTAGATATAAGATCCAAGAATCGACTCACAAACCAAAAGTAAATAATGGAAGTGGCATTTTAGAAGGTGTCTTTGTTCTTTCCATTTTATAGTATGATTGTAATACAAGCATAGAAAACTAAATTCCCCCAGAAATGGCAGACTAAAAAGAAGTGTCGTGCAGCAAGTTCACACTCCACCATTAAGAAAATCACCAAGAAGAAAAACACATCTTCCGTCAGAATGAGAGATTCTGCTAATAGAACGCGCGCACTACTCCAGAACACCAAGCTCTTCGGATACGCTTCTCCGCAAGCCACGTCTATCGTACGTCTTCGCCGCTCATGATCATGCCTGATATATCTGATTTTGGACCAGGTTTTTCTGATTTGATGAACAAAATGTAAGCCCATTTCTAAAGGAACGTCAAATTCTCCAGTGATATCTTCTAATGCTCATGCGACTTCGGCTACAGCCAAAAAAAGTTGCCTGTCCTAAAGCAAAAGTAAAAGATAGAACAAGTGTTTGACAGCAATGCATATGTCGTTTCACAGCCAAATTACACCAAGCCGTACAATTGGATGACGACGCTAATTGGAAAGTAGCTTTGGTAGAAATCAATGATCCACCTTACTGAATACAAACAAAGGTTAAACACTTTCATCGCCGATACCTTGAACGAATATCTACAGAACAGTTGGATTTAAATGATCATCTCATTTATGAGTCCCATTACAAAAATACATCACCCACCAATCCTCAATCGACTACCTGCACCATGAGAATTACTATATTACTATTTTAATTCTCAACATCTGGCAGAAACAATTGTAGCTACGTTCAACGATCAGCTTGGCAAAGCCATCTAGAAAGTTCGCAAAAATATACTGACCGAGTACCGTACAATTTCTAATCGTTTTAAAACGCATTTTTCTGGCATTACTTTTTTTATCACGGTTTGTTTTCTATTCTGGGTGATAACACTGTTGTTACTCCTATGAAAAGATGTTTACAACAGCGATCTTTACAAAGATGTTTACAACAAGCATTTTCATTACCCTATCGAACTGAACGAAAGATTAAATTTACTCTTTGTATATTCCGATTTGCCGAGTACAACATAGTGAGAAACACAGGTCATTCCTTTTAAAGTGGAAAGATGAAACACATCCTTACTATCTTCCTCTCCTAAATCATATTTTGACAGTGTCAATATTAACATATTCTCTAAAGGAAAAGTCATATTCCAAGTCATAACTTAATCGTTTTGCCATGCTACCAACGACCATGACGGTATACGAATACTAACTAATAGGTAGAATTTCATCCTGTGTTGTCTTTGACTATCTCAGCACCTATCGAATTTTAAAATCAACGGATATAGCCAAGATTACATCGATGTGAGTAAAAGTCACACGTACGTGAAAGTAAAAAAGTAAAAAAAAAATGCTTCCGTCAACAATTTCACGTAATCATTGTTCAGCAAAGTTGATTTGTACTTGAACAACCAGCCATCTGCAGCATGGACATTTACCCTTACCTAGTAGTAGTGAAGTGGGACAATGGGACTTACCATTAAAAACAGGGTCCCGTCCCTTTGGGGACTATGTAAATTTAACATGGGGAAAACTGGCCCGTCCCTTTGGGGACAATGGGAATTAACATGGGAATCTATTTTGGGTCAGTCTAGGGACAAGGGAAATTTAACATGGGAGAAAAAAAGCAATTCTAGGGACAAGGGGAATTTAACATGGGATTTTTTTGTTGTTTTTTTTTAAAAATAAAAAATAAAAAAAGGGGTAGGCAATTGAAAGTCTATCTCTTTTCGAGAGATTGGAGTGGCCTTGAAAAGGGCCTTTGGTTTTCTTCTTCTTCTAACTCCCTAACTTCTTTATCCATCCCCTTATCTTTGCCAAAATTCCCTTCTTCTTTCTCTTTTCATTTTCCGGTATCCAGTCCGGGTGACCCATGGCTCGGAACTTGTTCTGCATTTTCATCCAGTTAACGTTCAGTTTCTCTAGTTCTTCCTTTTTCTTTCTATTTTCTTCTTCTTTCCTCTCTTTTCTCCTCCTCTCCTTTATTTTCTTCACTTCTTCATCTATCACCTTTCTCATCTCTTCTTCCCCTTTTTTCAATTGTTCAACACCCCTTTTGTCAAACGGTCACTCTGACCGTTGTTCTATCTCTTCCAAAAACCTTCTTACTTCTTTTACCTTCTCCATGGCCTTTTTTATTGTCCCCACTCTGACATAGGGGGAGTTTATCAGCCCTCTCAATCTCTTCACTTCTTCTTCAATTAATACCTCTATCATCTCCCTGGCTAATTTTAGTTCGTTCACGTAGTGCAGACTTGTTCTTAACCTCCAATCTCTTTCAATCCTTTCAACTCCATATTCCCCATCCACCATCCAAAAGTAAATATTCCTTAAATTGTTAAACAATTGGGACACTTCCATCTTCGTTTTGTTTATTCCGTGGAATGGTGCTAATAATGTTGTTTTGTTGTTGAGTTGAATTATAGTGGCGTGCGCTCGCATTGAGCATGTACCACTGGTTTGTGATGCCATAGGCACCTTTTTGATTACTCCTGGGGGAAGGAATGGTGCCACTTCCTCCAGGCATTTATGTGTTCACAGAACACTTATTGATTGGGCCGTCAGGTCGAGGTACTTTTGTGTACATATCGATCTGATTGTAAGGCCTGCATTTTTGATTGAGTGGGATTGGACCCAGCACGCACTCTGTCATTCATTTGCATTGATTAGCGACCAGTGGGATTGGACCCGATCTAGTTCGTATATTAGTTTATGATGCGTGCACTGCACGTATGGGTTTTGATGTCTGTCGGTGGCAAAGGGTGAAAGTGGTCAGGAGTTGTCTTGCCACAGGTTAGTAGGGTTTTTCCGATCCAGGATATTTTGTTCTAAAATTCCGTCTTTGAAATTTGTATAATAAAACTCTGTGCTGTTTTTAAGAGAGATAGAGCCTATTGAAGTTGATGTTAGCTACTAGGTGACAGCATTTTAATCGATTGGTTTTGCAGCCTTGTGCTGCTGGCCCTGGATGGAGTTGGTGTTTTTTTCCCCATCTTACTGAGTAATTGTTTTGGGTCCTATTTTTCTAGTTGTGATTTTTGGTTGCAGCCTTGTACTGCTGGCCCTGATAGTCATTGGGTTTTTTTTGACTACCTTATGCATGTGATTTTTGGGGTGTTATTCTATATTGTTGTTATGTTTGCAGCATTGTGCCGCCGGGCCTGATAGTCGTTGGGTTTTTTCGACTACCTCATATGTGTAAGTTTGGGGTCTTAATAAGGGGATCACTGATGGTCTATTCTTGCGACCACCTTATATGTTCTATTTTGGGATTATAAGGTTATATCTAGGTTTGTCTTAGCTGTCACCTATGTATAGAAGATAGAGTTTTGTAGCTGTTAGTTTAGGGTGTTAAAAGAGTAGTATGTTAAGAGAAGTGGAGAAGGGTCGTTATTGTCACCACCTACCCCCCTGTATATTTCTTCCTGGTATTTGGACTAGTTACTTATTTATAGTTGGTGTTTTTTAATTTACGCTCATTAATTGTATAGTTTTATCAGTCAGTGGGCTTGTTGGTGCTAATAACGAACACTGAGGGTTCTTATAGTTAAAGTGCGGACGTGAAGGAAAACATCCCCCTAAGACACAAAATTTATATTACCTAGATCATTACTTAAAACGCGCGGACGTGAAGGAAAACATCCCCTACGTTTCTCATTTCATATTATCTACTATCCACATACATGAAGCAGCAATAAACAAACCCCAAATCTACTATCCACACACGCAAAGCATTAAAATTAAACCCAAATCTACTATCCACACAAACCAACTTAAGCTCTTACAAAACCCAATAATCTACTATCCACACAAACGTACGCGAGCGTTTACAAACACAAACACATACACTCACACTAGGAAAAAAGAGTCAGTGTTTATATTCACACTACTCTACATACACACATTGGCAAATGGATTACTATTTCTTTTCTAAAGGTTTGGGTAGCCCTGAAAAGGGCTGTTTTTTTGAACTCCATGGCACCTGGTTAATGATGGCACCTTCCAGGCCTGGCACCACACACACATCTCCTACTCCAGTCTCCTTTCACTCTTTTTGGGGAGGAGAGCAGAGGCGGAATGAGTGGCTTCAGAATCCCAATCTTCTGTCTCTGGGATTCTGAAATTTCCTTCTTGTGGCTGTGGTACAGCCATTCCTCTCTCCTTTTCCTCCTCTTCTTTTTTTCTTCTCTCCTCCTCTTTCATCCTTCCCTCTTCGACGATGGCCTCCGCGGCCAGTTCATTTAGTATGAGCCTGGCATATTCCAGGTGCACATGAAGTTCCAACAGTTTCGCTAGCCTTCTGCTCATTCTCCAGTGCTGATCAATCAACAAAGGTAGCTAGACTGCCGAGCGATTTTCAATTTATACTAAAAGCGCGGACGTGAAGGAAAACATACCCTAAAACAAAATTTATCTTACCTAGATCATAACCAAACAACGCGCGGACCTAAAAGAAACACTCACTCACTTTTTTTAATACCCATTACTATTTTAAAAATTGGCATTAAAAATAATATACTATCCACATACGCTGATCAGCAATAAACAAACCCCAAATCTACTATTCCCACAGGTCAAACATCAAAAAACATTATCATTATCTACTATCCACACAAACGTACGTGAGTGCTTACAAACACAAACACATACAATCACACCAGAAAAGAGTCAGTGTTTATATTCACACTACTCTACATACACACATTGGCAAATCGATTGTTATTTCTTTTCTAGAGATTTGGGTAGCCCTGAAAAGGGCTGGTTTTTTTGTGTACGAAATTGAAGCTAGGGCGATCTTTTATATTCTAAGAATGCAACGTCCTCTGACGATAGACTTTCTGACGATAGGTCTGCTTCTTCGGAAAGAGAAGAAGAACTCTTTGGTGTCGATACGACAATCGATAAAGCCTCTGTCAGGTTCAGGTTGCTGCTGCTGCTGATGTTGTTGTTGCTGTTGCTGCTCTCTCTGCTGTTTCTGAAGTCTGTACTTCTCTGTCCATTCTTCTTTCTCCCTGTTCACTTCTTCTCTGAAGAGCTCTTCTATCAGGTCTTCAGTGACTTTTAACATTCTCACATTCTCTATCTCTTCTGGCTTCGGTATCAGACTGTGTCTGACCCTATGCAAATTCACGTAGGCTTCGTTTAGCTTAGCTAGTCTGGAGCACATCTTCGTAGGAGGATGAGTCGACAATGGATGGTTAGACTTGAGGCTACCCCGGTTTTAAAGTCAAAGCGCGGACGTGAAGGAAAACATCCCACCACGGTTTTCGAGCCGCAACCTTCAATGAGTGTCATGAGAGGGATAGTAAGAAGTCAAAGAGCATGAATCAAGATTCCTATAGCCAAACGAACCACAAAGGCATTTATTTTCAAAACACATCATTTTTTTAATTCAAAAATCACTTAACACTAACAAACATTTTTAACAATAATCCAACAATATAACATCAAACATTTTTTTCAAATCACAAACATTTTTTTTTCAACTAACAGTCTACTTTAAACAGGGTTGACAACGTTGTGAATGAAATTGTGATTTCCACTGTTGGAAGTCATTAGGCCATTGATGGACACTACGTTTCCTAGCTTGAGACAAAAGATAAGCATAATGGTCATAAAACCATTTATCTACTTTCACATCGTTTCTAGAAGAAGAACGAGGATCAAAATGAGTCACTAAATGATCTAAGGAATAGCTCAGGCTGCGATGATGCAGAAAATACACACAACATTATCCACACACCAAGGAATCTGTGCCTTGTAATTTCACATTATTGAATCGGGTGGTCTGACCATTTCTTCTCATAAAGTCAATGATATCGTCTTCCAAAGGGGGCAATCCATACGAATCGAAATATTCCACACATCCTTCTTGAGGAAAGTAGACGGCTACCCAATGGGTTCCTGGGCGATGACTGTCGTCCGTGTTGATCACATAAGCTTGATGGTCTTGAGGTTTGCGATGAGGGAGTTCATCTTTAGCACAGACGACAGGATTCCAAGAAGCCGTATACGAACTGTGGTTCAAAAGGTAATAAAGTTCCCAGGTATCCATTGATTTGTGTGTTTTTTTCTTCTTCTTCACAGGTAATAATAAGTGATCAATTCGATCCTGACTTTTTGCTTGAAAATGTCTGACAAGTAAAAGGCGTTTAGCTTCGTCTCCCCACTCTGATTCAGGACAGCTTCGATACGATGAATCTCTTGAGTGGTTAATGGTGGACAAGAATGTTCACGCAAGTCTTTATACCACTGATGCAACACGACTTCGTCCGAGATATCGTGTTGAATTTGACTGGGATGATCGTTTTGACATCCATAGCAATCTTTCTTGATCAATTCCGTCATTTTTTCCACCAAGTGTTTGGCAAAACAGGAGACTAAACGGGCTTCTTGTTCTGGCCATCTCGACTTCATCATGATAACTTCTTCTTCCACAGTCTCCTTACATTCCCTGTCCAAAGTTTCTCCACTAGGTCAAGAGGGATAACAGTCTTCCATGGTTTCTAATAGTCTAGAATTACTTCTCTCAAACTGTTGATTTCTATCGTATTATCGAATTCTTCATACAGGATGACGTTCAGTGTGCTATCTGCAGGTATTGGCTTCGCAAACTGAAGTTCCACACGAATCTGACCGGATTTTATAGGGTGGAAATGTCCCTCGTCGCTGCCTTGGTCTGGAGTAAAATCAAACGCCCACAAAGCATAGCCTTCTGCATAATCGTCGTACGAAATACCGTGACTAGTGTTGGTTCCTAACTGTCCCGTGGCTTCGTACAGCGACAAGTACGACCTCAAGTAATTCCTCTTATTTACGTCGTCACCAAACTTAGGTTCAAAGGGTCCGGTACACAAGGTCTTGCCATCGCGACTGGCTTCAATCATGGACACGTCAAAGTGATGAAATTTGAAAGGATTTTCGTGGTAGGCTCCGTTAAAGGCTGTATTCTTGACGATACCAACGATCAAACGCTTGGGTAACTGTCCTTGGAACAGATGATCTTCGATCATGGATCGCTGTCCAGCAGGAATGGTGAACGTTTTCACTTCCACTCGTCGGATCGGATACTTGGCGGTCGTTCTGCTCAACGTCTGACTGATGTCGTTTCCCACTTTAGGCAACACTTCCACACGACGCACGTAGAGTCTGGCTTCTTGAATGATAGTTTTGTAAGTGGAATTTTCTGCAGCCATCAAATGGAAAGCGGCACTGCTACGATTCAGTCTCAGGCGGATATCCATCCCGTTGAGCAAATACTTCTCTTGTAACCACATGTCTAGATGCAAGCGATCCATCAGTTCTAAAGTGCGACTTAGTGCAATTTTCGTTCGTCATTCTACAAATCCCGTTAAATTTGAATCATTCTCAGCAACTGTAATGGTGTCGAACTTAGTCGCTTTGTCAGGTTTCCATACCACGCAAGCATCCAGATGAGTATTCTTGGCTTCTTTTCCGTACGTCAAGAGATTTTCCAGGTAGGCTCGATAAGGGTAAGTATCCATGCTGCTGCTGACCAGTTTGTTATTCAAGTACAAGTCCACTTCGCTGAACAAGGAATGCATGAAATTATTGACGGGAGCTACTGCTTCATCAGCGTCTAGGTCAGTGTTGGGTGGTTCGATCACTTTCACTTTCAAGTACAGGTAACTTCTATTCAGATCGATGTAATCTTCGGGCTGACCTTTGATGTCAAACTCGATGGGAGCGGAATCCGTCAAAGAGGAGACGGGATGAAATTCTACCCACTGCGATTCTTGCATCGTCATCATGGTGGAGGGCATGGCAAACAGATCCAGTTCCGACTTGGAACAGGCGCAAGACTCTCGGTGCATCATTTTTTCTCTGTGTCTCAATACTTTAATAATCGAAAACGTCTAAGTCTCGAACGGTTCTTCTTTTATTTGTCTTTCTAGCTTTAGAATTGTGAATTTTGGTGAAAGGGTGTTTTCTTCGTCGTCTCTTTCTGCCTTGTCCTTGCTGAATGCTTGACTCGGTAGCGTGCAGGGCATTTATAGGTGTGTCTCGTCGACCCAAAAGGTCTTTACCTGTTTGCAGCAAGACATTTTTGCCTGCCCTTAAGAAAGCTTCTTTGGGGTTTTGTTTGTCGATGATGACATTTTGGAGAAATTCTTTGCCTTGCGTCAGTGCGGCATCTTTCAAGGCGTGCAATCCGCGTATCACCATCGGTTTCAACACCGGGGCCACCGAACGAAAAGCCGATTTTAGCATATCTCCTAAACCGTGTCCTCGCTGTCGAGCAACCCCTCGGTACACTGGATACATGACTTACCAGTCGTGAGAGAACCGTTTTCGAAAATGGAGTTTCACCGTGACTTTTCCTTTGGTGAATGGAATATTTTGTCCCAGATCTCCTTTTATAGCAATCTTAACCGTGTCCAAATACGACTTGCTGACAGGCAAATAATGAGGATTGTCAAATTTGCGGTGAACGTGATAAGTGTTTCCACCTTCCTCGTCAGCGGCCGTGGCAGAATCCATTTTGAAAGGAATGACACGCAGTAACGGTACGGAGGTGTGTCCCACCACGTTATACTCCACCACATCGGAGTACACAAAGATCAAATTCAGTCCTTGGCTCAGTTCTACCGGGGAACGAAATAACTCGCTAAAAGAATAGTTGTCGGAAATGACTGGTAATTCGTTTTTCTTGATCATGGCCATTCTCATGTCCATTTCCCCGCCCAACATGTCAAACAATTCAGGACAAAATAAAATGGACATGATTTTATCCCCGTCAAATTTCATCAGGAAGCGACGAGCTGCTTTGTGGTACTCCAGGGTGACACTTTTTTGACACTTTCCAAAGCTTTCAGAAAGACATTAAATCTGGAGGTAATGGTGCTGACCAAATGTTGACCACTAAAATAATAGCCTGAGGGAATGAACAAGTGGTAGGACCACTTTTGAGTTTTGTCATCATAGGTTTTGTGATCATATTTGACATGAGTATTCAAGAACTTTTGCATTTGCTCGTCATGAACATCCACCGTAAAAAAATTTTGATTAGGAAGGACATTGAGGACTTGGGTCGGGTGAACGATTTCTAGCAAAGCCACTTCCAAATGGGCTTCGTGATCTAATTGGATGGCCTGAGGTAATTTGGCCGTGTAACAGCACAACGTGTTGTTGGGAAACACCTCCATAGAACTGTCACTGGGTAAGGTTAAGTAAAATTGGTTGTTATTGTTCATAATTCCAGAGTTCTGTGGCTGTCCGAGGGGTTACTGGACGTCAGAGGCGTGTCTCCGCCCAAAATGGGTTGTTGTTGTGGTTGTTATGGGAGTGGTGATTGACACTGGCACTGGACACAAGGTTCCCGTTGTTCCCGTTCGAGGAGAATTTCAGGGAGGGATTGGGAAGCAGGTAACCGATGCAACTGCTCAATAAAATGGTCCACAATTGTTTGTCTCCTTGTTGCAAACTCAGATTGGCAATGGCTGCCCCGATGACACAATACACCACAAAGATTTGGCAGATAAAGACGATTTGCGTTTTAGGCACACGTTCTCCACACCACACCCACAAGGGTTGTTTCTGTAAATCTTGCAGAGAAGAACTGGGTGAAGGAGTGGTCGACGTAGCTGCTTCTGTGTGAAAGGGCATGATGGTCACTTCTTTTTATAGTCGATGACTTGCGAAGCGTCGATCCAAGAATCAAAACTGGGTGGATATCCTTTCCAACGTACTTTGACTTCTTTGACACGTCGTTTGCCTACTTTACGGGTTCTGCGTTCGAGAATGCTTTCGATGTCGTACACGTCGTCTTCTTTTTTGGTCACACGTTGTAACTCGGGCAAATAAAACGTTCCTTTGAGCACTTCTCCGTTCATGTCTTCCAATTTATAGACGGCAGGATGACGGCCATGCACTCGTCCAGTGACACGAAACAATTCGGTAGTCCAGTTAGGTAAGTAACCTTTTGTCGAAAGTGCGTTTGGTTTTGCCAATGCGTACCCAATCTCCTACGGCCAACACTCCACTTTTCTTGGGGACAGTCCTCGTCGGGGACGTACCAAACAGACGCTCAAACACCAGCACTTCGTTCTCGGGAGTCACCTCTTGTGGGGCACGTCCAATGCTTCGATGGTAAGATTGGTTGTACGCTTGCACCAGGTGCGGTAAGATGTCGATGTACTTCAGAGTGTGGTGATGCGTAAAATATTTCCACATGCGTTCTTTCAAAGTGCGTTGAAAATGTTCCACGATGCTGGCTTTGGTTTCAGGATTCTCGGTGGTATAAAAATGAATGTCACGTTTCTTTAATTCTTTTTGGAAAGCTTGGTTCAGAAATTCGGTGCCTTTGTCCGTTTGCCATCGAAGAGGGTGACGACCGCTTTGTTTCAACACCCGTTGCAGGGCTCGCACTAACTCACTGCTTGATTTGGAAGTCAAGGGTACGACCCAGGCAAATTTGGAAAAGACGTCAATGACACAAAACAAATATTTGTACCCGCGACTGTAGCTGGCCAAATTAGAGACATCGGCTAAATCGGCTTGCCATTGATGATCGATGCCTTCCACTCGGGCGCGACTTCTGGCAAACTTGCGTCGAATGGGTTTGTGTAAAGTGTAGGTAGCTTGTTCTTGATACCATCGTTGCACTTGAGGTAAACGGAGACTTTTCAGTCGAGTTTTGGCAGCACGATACAATTTTTGAACTCCTGCGTAACCTGCAGGATGGGAGGGATCGTAGTAAATGCTGGCTACCACCGTCTCCATTTTTTTTTGTTTCTTAATAAGGCACCCACTCTTCGAGGATGCTACTTTGGGTGGGACGAAAGGGTGGTTTGGAAACGGGTTTACGTGTCCGATGGGCTACGGGAGTAGAAGTCGAAGGTAGTAGTGGTGGAGGTGGCAACGGAATGGCTTTGGTCTTCTTTTCTTTTTTCACTTCTGGTTTCCCTTCTTTCTTTTTCACTTCTGTCGAAGGAGGAGTGGACATCATCATCGTACCTTATAAGACGTTCAAAAACATTCGCACAGGGTATCGATGACCTCTTTGGAGGCCGATTGAATGAGTTTTTTTCGTAGGGGTGGAGAAGCTTTGGACAGGACAGAGAACATGTCCCCATGTTTGACTAAACGTGGAGGCAGTCCTTTCCTTTTCTTTCCTTGGGGTTGTTTAGAAGAGGAATGTTTTCTGGAGGGTGACATCTTTGCTTGTGGGTTCCGGGTCATTCACCCAACAGACACTAACGTCGATGACTTAACACACACCCTTTTATCTTTTTTGGGGGGACTATCGATATGTCATAAAGGTGACAATGTTTTTCCCAAAATCGCCAAGGAATCCTCCCCTTTGTTGACGCCTCTTTTTCTTGGAACGACTGTATCTTTTCTTAGGGTAACGTCGATGCTTGGCTAAGCGCTTTGTCGGATGACGAGTCTGCCTTTGTCTCTTTCTTTTTTGACTTCTTGGAGGTGACATCTTTTGTAAGTTCACTGATACCCCTACTTGGTCGCAGGCCTTTTTTATACTGGAACGCGTCGCCACTGATTGTGTTTACGTCGTATCAACTTCAGGACAGGCATGACACGTCGTGCAGGGGTACGCAACGGACTAAATCGAGTCAGTTCTTGCTTGGACAAATCCAGTAAACTTTGAAACATGCCCGATCTTTCTTGGACTTTGATTTTGGGAGCAGGTACTTTGTGAGCAGCAGCCACTGCCACTAAATTGGAGGGTCCTGCCACTGGGGAAGTTCTTGGGGTCATCAACGGAGAAGTTCTTGGTGTGATCAACGTCTCCAAGTACTCTTCAGTTCTTGGTGTCATCAACGGGGAAGTGAATGAACCTGAGGCTGCCGGAGACGCGGTCACCGCCGTTGCAGGTCGTGGTTTGCGAGTGTAAGGTTGCGTCCGGGCCGAAGTGCCTCTCTTGCAACTAGTTTTTTTTGGACGTTTCTTTTTCTGGGGACTTTTTCTCTGCTTCTTTTTCTAGGGGCTTCTTTTCTTTTTCCGGGGTGGTGTCTGGTAAGAGGAGGGTCCCGCCACTGGAGAAGTTCTTGGAGACACAGGTCTCCTTGGGGACCTGGTCTTTTTCTTCTTCTTGGATCTTCGTTTGACTTTTTTCTTGGGGAGAACTTTGGGGGGCATTAGGATCCTATCTTAAGAGAGAGCGAATGATGACCCCTCCTAGAGTACCGCTCCCTCCAGGTTTCAAAATGATTTGTTTTTTGGTTTGAGTGTCGATGCGAGGATCGGCCAGTTGAGTCAAAGCGACTTTGTTTCGATCAAAAAAGCGTTTGGTTTGATGAGGAATCTGAATGATCCCTTGTAGTAATTGACGTGCCGTCACCGTGAACCATCGTAAGACTTCTTTGAGACTAGCTTCTAAGACAGGAGCTCGTATTTGTGGATTTTATTCTCGACTGATGCCATACAAGGCACGAATCAATTTGACGGGAAGATGCGACTGAAGGGACGTCATGTTCAAACTGTGTGAGGCAGACGAAAAGTGTCTGAGGTTTTTATAGATTTTTTTTTGTTGAGTGAAGTTAAGTCGAGGACGAAGACGTGTACAGGACAGGCCCTCCGTGTTGGCACCAGTGGTGAAACAAGTGCGTACGAAATCGCAAATCATCGGGGGAGCAGCAGGGAAGTTCTACAGACCAGACGTTCCAGACCAAATAAAGCCTCCTACGAGAACATTTCCCGTAGAAGCCTCGGATTTCAAAAATAAGCCTTCCTACGAGAATTAATTTGCGTAAATTCACTCCCGACTGCAATTTTTTGTGTGCAAATTCAATGATTCTAGACAAAGATTTTAGAGGGGGGGGGGGAATTTATTCTGGTGTCGACGAAGTTTGCAAAGTTTGGCTGCTAATCCTAATTTTACCTCGCATTAAAACAATATAGTTGAAAATAATATGAGTCGGAAAGCTAGTAGAGTTGGAGAGCCTCATTCTGCCAGATTAGCGCGAGAGCAATTAGCGGCATTAAAGAAGCTTATCCCGACAAAACAATTATTCAAGAGAAATGTTCGTGGTTACGAAGATGTACAACATGGAATTGCCGAGGAATCATCGAAATGGTTGAAGCCAGTTACCGGAACAATCGAGCAAGTTGTATTTGGTGACGAAAAAGATCCGGATACTAGGAAAAAGGGAATTTTTCCCATGTTGAAAGGTATTGAGGAACAATCACGAACTTTACCCGATCGATTAGCAATAGCAGCAGCAGCACAAGAGCAACAACCTGCAATTGATTCTGGAGCAAGTAAGGGAAAACCTAAAGTAGGAAAACCGGGAGTAAAAAAAGGGAAGTTTAGTATCGAGAATTTAAGAGAAAATTTCACCGATGAGGGATGGGAAATAATATCACGACCGCTCTCGACACTGTATACCATAGATCGAATTGGTCAATTTGCGGAAGATATGTTTAGTATTCGAAATGAATATTTGACTGAAATAGGAAAGGTAAAATATAAAACCCGTAATAGTTGGTATGGTATGTTATATAAAGTTTATGCGGAAAAAACACATGCGAGTGAAAGGGATCCATTTTTTAGAAGATTTTTAGAAGCAGCAGACGATAGATATAATCATAATAAGCAATTAGCGGAAGATATAAAACAGCAAGCGAAGGAAAGAAAACAACAGGAGAAGGGAGAAAAACTAAAACACGGAAGAGAAAAGTAATACCACAGGAAGAGGATATTCAACCACAGGAACCGATAGTTCAACCACAGGAATTAGGAGCTAGACCAAAAGAAAAAATTCCACCTCAGAAAAAAGAGATAAAATCAAGAAGGAAAAAAGAAGATATTCAATCACAGGCATCGATAGTTAAACCAGCACAACCTAAGGCACAACTTTCCGAAGATATAAGGATGAAGGAAGAATATGAAATTCATCCAATAAAACTTGATACTAGTGTAACCGCTGATAATTATTTGAACACGAACATATTGCATTTACTTAGAAATTATGATTCAAAAATTCAGATGGCTGCGGATGATTCTATTGAAAATAGAAGATTTATTTTGATAAGACCTATTTCTGATAAAGTCGAAGAAATTGATTGGCTGGCGATAATTTATTTTGGCACTTTAGGAAAACCAATAGACTATTCTGATAAAAATTTTGAAAAATTTATATCGGATGTTGGTGATTACAAATTAATGAAGCTAAGGGAAAGTCTATCATCTACAAGGAAGAGTGATATATTAATCCCGGGTTTCCCCCCCCCCTTCCTTTCAACTCCCCTTAGAATCACCATTAACGTTGTCATCAGGGACATCGTCAGGAGAAGTATTCGAGGAAGCGTTATCGCCATCGTCATTTTCAGAACCAAAAACAGGAAGCGGATATACCGTTTGCCCTGACAGCGTTGTCAACGATGTATCTCGCCTCGAGGTATTAATCGGAGGAAAACGAGCAGGAAATAACTCTCGCGAAGTAATTAACGAGGCTTCAGATATTTGTCAGCGGTTATTCCGCGGTGGTATTATTAATTCTCACATTTACAAGGAACTTGTCGATGAGCTCATCGATTAAAACAACACAATTGAAATAACATGATTGTTCACAAACATCAGCGCAGACCCAAACAGGTCCGCATAGTAAACTCTAGATTGCCGGTATACAAATATATCCACGGCAATGGATTCGGTGATATCATTGGAAGTCTCGTTACGCGAATAATACCTAAAATTGGACCCGTGATCAAACAATTCGGGTTAAAAGCAATAGGAAAAATCGGCGAGACTGCCATTTCTGGTATCGGTAATTTGGCCAGCAAGGGTTTCAATGCTGTCAAAAGTAAAATATTAAATTTAGTGCGCAAAAAACAACCCGTCAAATTACCCATCACCAGAGAAATGCCACCCGAAGTCAGTAAAGCCATAAACGACGCAGCAAATAAAAAAATAAACGATCTAGCGCAGGAAGTTGCTAAGACAAATATAGCGCAGGAAATTGCAAATACAAATCTTGCAAATGAAGTTGCTAACACAAATCTAGCAAAGGAAATTGCTAAGACAAATCTAGCAAATAAAGTTGCTAAGACAAATCTAGCAAATACAAGCTTCATTTCAGGCAGTGGTCTTCGTTTTAGATGATATTCTTAATAATAAATGTTCGCACAAGTGTCAAATGAGGTGTTCGACATGGACGAGCCTATGGGGAGAGACACATCCGTGCGGGATTTCCAGTATTTCTCGTACGATGCAGTTGACCCAAATACAAATAATCGCTTGGAAATTCAAGTCCACGATACAACAAGGTATTTTCTTCCATCTGAGGCATATATCGAGGTTGTTGGGAGAATTGTAAAAGAAGATAATACCGCCTATGCCGATGGTCTTGGTATTGGATTTGTCAATAACGGTATTATGGCATTATTCAAGAGCGCCACTTATATGATCGACGGAAGAGAGATCGAATCAATTACGGACAACGTTGATATAGCAACGACGATTATAGGCTTAGCGAGATACTCGGATGATTTTACCAGGTCAGCTGGTCCTAGTATGATGTTCGCCAAAGATAACTCCGATGACCCTGAGCATTCCCCGTATGATATCGGCAGACCGGTAACCGTCGCTGGCGCTCCCGCTGATATTCGTTCAGTGATGATCACCCCCAATAACAATTACAACCTTGGATTTGCCACGAGAAGAGCTATGTTAAGTGGAGTTGAACGAAGATTTTCCTGTGCAATTCCGCTATCTCACATTTTTGGATTTTGCAGGCATTTCAGAAAAGTTATTTACGGAGCAAAACACACGATAACTTTCGTTCGAGACGCTGCTGGCAATGACAAAGCCATCTGGCGAGATCCCGGTGATGCAGGCAAGGTAATCCTAACTAAATTTACCTTGTGGATGCCAGCGATAACCCCATCGATACTTGAGGAAGAAAAATTATTATCATTCATGAATCAAGGCGGAAAATCCGTCATGTCCTGGTTGACAACGATGACCGACTCCTGCGATGTTAATATCAACGGAATATTTACCTGGCGAATTGCGTCACAACAAGGTGTTTCGGCACCTAGACACATCTTTGTTGCTCTTCAAAACGCAAACAGATACGATCAACTTCACAGTCATATGATATTTGATAATTTCGATGCAACAAACGTTTCACTAAGGATAAACGGCCAGCAAGAGCCATCGGAGGAAATAGCCATCGATTTTGCCAACTATTCGACGGCCCGCGCATATCATCGTTTGCTAAGTTTCATGGGCCGCGATCAAAATATCGATACCGGATTGCAAATATCACAGTTGGATTTTAATACTCGCTATCCTATCTATTACTTTTCCCTGGAACATCTCGACTTGGTAAAACAATCCGTTGTCGATATCCATTTCAAAGCCAGAATTAACACAAACGGACCTGCAAGAGCCATCGCGGTAATCCTCAGTGATAGAACAATGATCTTGGAAGGAATCAGCGGCAGAATGAGAGTCATCGATGCTCCTGTCGAGAATATGTGATAAATTCCAAATTTAGACTAAGCGATTATTAATATGCCATACGAACACGTCAGTGTAACTCTGACCCCGGGTCAGATAAAAAAGCTCCAATCAGCGATATCAAAGCGATGCGGTATGAAATTAACACTGAAAAACGATCAGATTCACGGTGGACCTAACAAACTGTCGCTAACTAGAGGTCAACGTGAACGATTTACCAAGGCCAAATCAGCAAATTCCGGTGTTCATGTGAGCCTTTCTATAGGCGCCATCAGAGATATGGTCAAAACAGGCGGATTTCTTCCTTTTCTCCCTCTGATAAAAATGGCCCTTCCGATTATTGGAAAGACATTAGGATTAGGCGCGCTCTCGGGCATAGGTTCCAAATTAGGAGAAAAAGTGGTGGGAGGGAGATACAGTAAAAAAAAGGGAGGGTTACTTCCCGCCCTCTCTCTCCTGTTGCAAAAACAACAAAAAGGATCCGGCCTTTATCTAAGACGGCCCCCATACGGATCCGGCCTAAGACGAGTCTACCAGCCTCAAATTTAGATTTGATCAACGAAGCAAAGAAAAAAAAAATAAAATTTTTCAGAGGCGTATTTATGCGGGATCAATTACCAGAAAAACCAAACCCTACCGAGACGGGAATAATAAATCTCGATAAAAATACCGGCCCTGGTACGCACTGGGTTGCATACGCGATTAATCCTCGCGAAGTCGTTTATTTTGACTCTTATGGATTAGCACCGCCAAATGAATTTATCAGCTATGTGTCAAAACTAAATCTTCCGATTTGGTATTCGACACTTCCAACGCAGACATTAGCGGATCCACCAATATGCGGTCCGGAGTCAATTAATGTTCTTGACGCAATTTCAAAATCATCCGGTCCGTATCACAAAATTGTATTTGAATACGCCGTAGATAAATATCATGGTTGATATTTACGGTAGATTTATCTACAGGAAGGAAAAGGCAGAAGTGACTGACGTCGATCTATCAAAGTTCGCAACCAAGAGCGATATTAACAATCTTCTATCGCTGTCAGAGGTGGACCCTGGCGAAGTTGCTGTTTTTCAAAATACCGAAGGAAGATTACAAACCAGCAACGTGAAAATAACTGATATAATCAAGCGAGACGAATACCGCGATCATATCAGTCAGTTTACTCGCCAATCGGAGATGGTATTAAAATCTATTGCTGATATTACCGATATTATCGCGGTATTACCACTAAAGGCCAATATCGCGGATGTGGAAAAATCCGACAAAGAGTTATCAGCAACGTTGCTTCTGAAGGCTGATAAAGCATTACACGACGATCTTCAGGACAGAATGATAAAAAGATTTACCAAGCTAACTAACGATCTTAAAAAACTAGACGATACATCAAAAAATCTCAGTAAAAAACTCGACGAGGATATAAAAAAATTCATCGAAACTTCCTCAATTACACACGGCGATCTCATCGAGAAAACAAAGAAAATAAACGAAGATATCGCCCAAATCAACAGAGAGATTGAATCGGCACGTGCATTAATATTTCAAAAAACCGATAGAACATCACATAACGATCTCAGCGAGAAAGTAAAATCCATCAACGAAGATATTACCAAAATAAATACCGCGATGGGTCAGAAAATCGATAAAACATCAATCGACGACCTCATCGAGAAAACAAAGAAAATCAACGAAGATATCGCCCAAATCAACAAAGATATTGAATCGGCACGTGCATTAATATTTCAAAAAACCGATAGAACATCACATAACGATCTCAGCGAGAAAACAAGAAAAATCGACGAGGATATTACTAAAATTAACGATGAAATTAACGTGGTACGAGAATTAGCGCGTCAAAAAGTCGACGGATTCATTTACCTCGGTGAAGTATCAAAATTGAGCGGGGATCTTATCAATGCGACTAAAAAAATTAACGATATTAACACAAAAATATCATCGTTGGATATCCCAAGATTGGAGAAATTATATGTGACAAATAAATTGATAGACAGAATTTTGCGATACAATCTAACATTTGTGTTAACCATAAATGATTTTATCTGGACACCCGAGAATAACACATTTAGCTTTACCGCGCCAATTGCTGGCACATATCGAGTACATATTATCTCCGATATAAAATTTAAGGTACAACCGGATCAGAATAATAAAATTTATGAACTCTGCCCTGGATTTTTTATTATTATTTCGTTAAGTGAATATAGCAAAACAACATTCACGCTAGAACCGCCAGACAGAACCACCATGAGATCAGTGTATTATTCTGTAATTTTCGAATTTTTATACGAACATACGCCATATTATCCGTAATTGTTATCGTAGATTAATAAATGACCGCATCTGACTACCGTTACAATCAGGCGAGGTCATGGCAGGATTCGCTAAAAAAACTCCTAGACGAGTATCAAACAAAAATAAAAAAATACCAGCGTAGATTAGTTATCATCGATGTTGCTGTGTACGCGGTATCTGCGGTAATCGCTGGTGCTGAAATAATTTTATCCGCGGTAACAACAATCGCGCCGATCGTTGCAACGATAATAATCTCGTCAACAACGACAATCGCAGGTGTTCTCAATATCGTAGCGAAAAAGATATCCTCGTGCACGAGTGAAAAGTTATCATTGTACAAGAATAAACTATCCAAGGTCAACGACGCGTATTCGAGATTATCATCGCTGCTTTCGGAGAGTCTCAATGATGGCGTTATCTCCGATCTAGAATTTTCCTCGATGATCAGTATTTACTCGGAGATTGAACAAATGAATATTAATAATGTCCGAGCTAGCCCAGATCGTGACAAACACGACACCGCCGACAACAACACTAATATCGTTAAGCTCAACCAAGCCTGAATTTAGCATCAATTTTTCAACACCAATCAGCGTCAAAGAAATTGCGTTAACACAATTGCGTGTCTACAACAGTTGGCCTAATGTTAGATCGACGTCATTCGGTAAATTATTGTCAAATAATTCGCTTGTTTTTGCCAACAAAAACAAATCCGATGGAACACCTGATTGGATCGTCGTTGGCATACCAACAGGCAGTTACGAAATTGATCAGCTGGATAAGGAATTTACTACCAGAATATCAAATATAACCGGCGATGCTACTCCGGGAATAAAAATATCTGCGCACGAACCAACGCTATCATCGATGATAGAAGTGAAATCACCATATATGGTAGATATTTACCAATCATCGATTAGGACCATATTAGGTTGGCCTGAAATTCCACTCCTGGAAACATCCCCCGATACAACTCCAGGATTTACCTCGAAGGATTCATCAAGGCAACCCGAACCAAAAAAATCCGACTTTACCACGGACGAGGTATCGTATGAAGTTCTCTCATATCACTTGGATCGAGTCAGTGCAGCTATTGATTTCATTAATCAACATAAATCCGGCAAAATAATAATCGTCTTTACTTCCGTTAATGAGGAATCGATAACATTTATGTCCGTCCCCTCCACACCCTCGGATACACAAATCGTCTATATCGGTGCAAATAAGCACCCGACCATAATATACGGCGATTATATAAAAAAAACTATCGACGAATTTAACGCGGAACATAAAATGTATCTATCTCACGTGAGAACATTATTCAACGAATGTATCTCAGATAAATCAATTTCATGTGAATTAATTTCCAAATATGTGAAATATTTAAATGGACTCGCGAACGATCTTGAATATTATCACGGTATGTTCATTAGGGCTATCATCGACGATATATCAGCTGGGTTTAATTTCTACGGCCACACATTGATCAAAAACTCAGGTAATAAGAAAAAATTTGTGACATTACATAAATTAACCACGGAGACATTACCAAATTTCAAATTCCCCGGTTATGATGTTGATAAAATGAGAAAATCCGTCACTGATACCATCGATGAGTTATTTCCGAAATTACACGCCGCATGGGAAGAGAAAAAACAATTGGCGCTGTTTCTCAGACACGATAATGATCCGACCAAGGGCGGGCGGCATATCTCGCCAGGTATCGTTAATATAACGGAAGTTATCGCGATTTATCTTCACGCGGATGTTGTCGAGGGCAGCTACAATGTTGATTCGTCAGAGTCAAATCAAGCACAGCAGGGATTTATATTGTATTCGTTTTCACCTAGCGCTTCTCCTGGTTATTTGATAATAAAGGAGCCGGTGAATCCGTTTTATCTGCGATGTCATAATCGATTATTGTCGAAGATAAATTTCAAACTAACGGATCAGAAAGGAAATTTGCTTGATATACGCGGGGAAACGATAAGTATCAATCTGCTGGTAAGATCGTAAATCCATCTGCCAGGGAAAAACGGGCCAAAAAAATAAATAAAATCCAGGGAAATTTTCAAAATTAATATATTTTTTTAATTTTTGTTTTTTTTTTTGTTGTTTGCGGAAATATTCAGGAGGATATTTCCTTGGCCTTGCTCTCATCGACAAATTTTTTCAGTTGTCTGATGCGCGAGCTTGTAATTTTTTTTGACTCGTATGCTTCTGATAAAATCAATCTAGCTTTCTCCACTAGCGTCGATAATTTAACAAAATCCTCGATGCGATCATCGCTGACTGTCGCAAGTGATTGATACATCGCAATCTGAATTTTCTTTATTAATTTGTATTCGGATGGTAGCGTGTATTTGTATTCAAGTTTCCCCTGAACAATCGTCTCGAATTCGGATCGGATTTTATTTGTGTCCAATTCCGAGGGGAGATTTATATTTTTCTTTCTTAGATCATCGATGGCTTCGATGATGTTATTTATATTTTCTTCTTCCATGTTATATAATTCTGTAAATATTCAATTAATTTTCTTCGGATATTATCGGAATATAGTAAAACTCAATCCACTCGCCAATTTTATAAGAAAATGTCGCGTTATATATTTTTTCTGCTGCAAGTCGCACGGAATTCGGATGAATGCTAAAATACCTTGCAGCGGCATACATCGACGTAAATACAATTTCTTCATTTGTTTCTCTATTTATCGATTTGACTGCCTTGGCTGGTCGCCGTACGCCACCGGTATTACCAAATCTTGAATTTTCACTCGGAGTGACCGCTCGGAGATTGGAAAGTTTATTATTGATTTTATTTCCGTCGATGTGATCGATAACAAGGCCAATTTTGATTGGTCCATGGAAACACTCGAACACAAATTTATGAAGAAAATAATTTATCCCACTAAAATTATGCGATAGATAACCCGAATTACCAACTTTACCGACATTATTCTTTGTTTTGATATGTCTGACTATACCATCGGACGACGCCTCGTATCTAGTAATTATTGGGTGAGATTTAAACTCGCATGTCATTGTTGCTGCAGGAATCGTTGATTTCATTTCCATTATATAATATTTATCTGTCTAAATCATAATTTGCCTTGAATCGATTAATATAATCTTCTTCGCAGGTTATCACCGACGAGGATCTTTTTTCATAATATCGCCGTAATTCTCGATAATTTTTCCCTCCACAGGACAAACACAATCGTGTCTTTCCTCGAGTGCCAACTTGGCAAACTAAACACCGTTGTGGTCCTTTGCTGCCTCGTCGAATCGCATATATGTGAGCGCCACAATATTCGCCTCTGCAGGATTTGTCGCATGATTTTGTTGATCCGATTGGTATCCATTTGCATTGCATTATATAATTTAAACATTTGTCTAAAATATAATAATGGATACATTTGATCTTGATGAGGCAGAATATATCATTCCTGAGGTCGATCGCGCCAAAAAAGAATTCTTCGATGATGGAGCGGTTCACACTTGGTCGACATGGAAAACTAACGCTGTTGATGCTACGATGAATCTGGATCGGGCCAAGAAGATAATCGAGCACATAAAATTCGAACACAAGGAAGAGCGATTTATCTTTGGGATAAAATTCATCGCACAAATGCCTGACGACACTTGGATTATTCGCGATAAACGAGATCCCGTGCGTGGTGGAAAGAAAAACGTCGTTCTTGATAAAAATTCGAAGCCAGGATTATTATTGGGAATCGATGGTCCTTATTATGCTAGGGCGTATCCATCTAGCGCTGTTGTTTATGGAATTTATCGGTTGAATAATAATCCGGACATGAAAAATCTACCTGTGATGAAAGAATCTCCGATGATAAATTGCGTTGCCGAGCGCGTTATCGAGCATATGAAAAATGCTCGTCGTGGATCCGGATTGACTCAGCTGAGGTTGAATAAAATTAACTCATGGGCGAAGACAGTTGTTGATGGCGCATCGATTGACGATGTTGCTGTGTTGAGCAAGAAACTTAAATTTCCTATCACGGTGAAAACGCTATCGGGAGAAATATTATATTCTTCGCCATATAAATCTCGAGGGGTTCCAATCGAGATTGTTGATCATAATTCACATGCGTGGTCGCAGTCGGTAATGATATTCCCGCGAGATCGCGCTGTTAAATTTTATCCCGTGGAAGGCGCAAAAGACAATTCCGATGCCATGTTTCGATATATCAAAATATTAGCCGCATCTGATCCGATATCGGTTTGGTTATTCTCGAGCGAAGAAAGGTATGATCAGTTTATCTTGCCTCGAGGGGATATTTATCGAGATGAAAAATTACATGAATCTATGAAAAATATCGCGGTGAAATATTCGTCAAATCCCGATCAGTTATTAACGAACTGCTTTACTGTTCCATCTGTTGCTGCTCACGCTGCCAGAGAGAGAAATTCGTGGAAACCTACAAGGAACGAATACCTCGCTGATATTCAACTTAGTTGTATCGAGTACGGCCATGGCGGATTATGGAATACCAAGTATTATTTCGAAGACATGATATCCGTTGACATGAGCGCGTGCTATCCTGGAAGTTTCCTCGGATACGGCGATTGTGCGGATTATTTTGCTAAATTTGGCCATCCCACCAGCGAGATGACGAGAGTGGCAATTAACGGACCGTTGCCTGATTTTGTTATGACCGGATTCGCTTATGTTACTTCATTCGAGTTTGCTGAAAATTTACATAAAATTTGTTATATTTGGTTTGGTCGGCATTTCTCTCAACGCAGATGGGTTCCTATAGTGTTGTTGAGATATATGCTGGATTCGTCAATGTTAGTATCGTTGACAGTGAGCGAGGCAATTATATCATACAGAAAACAAACTGAAGTATGGTTGCCGACGGATTGTGAAAACGCGAAAGATATCGGAAGAAAAATAATTGGCAAATTTACTCAAGGAGGATCCGTTGATCATAAACACCGACACGCTAGGTTGTTTATCAACGATGCCGAAATGGACTTTATTATAGCCGATACGGTATCGCGTGGAATATTCTGCAACAGAGAAAATATTATCATTGACGGAGAAAAATTGGGTACCGTAATTAGCTATCTCGATGGAGAATCAGCGCAGTATACGCATTTGAGATCATCGATGCTCGCTTATGTGAGTATAAATTTACTGTCGATGATAAATAAATTTTCTGATATCGCGGTAAGGGTCGCAACGGACTCGTTTTATATCGATAAGAAATATCAGTATAGGCTGGATAATTTAATCTCCGATGGCTCTTGGGGCACTTGGAGGATAAAAAACGAGGATATCCTAGATTATTGTGAGGACGCTGATGTTGAAGATTGCGATAAATTTCATCGAGATAAATTTGAGGAAATATCGACGGCTGCATCCGCATTTGACCCGATTTCACGTAACAAATTCGTTTACATGAATGGTCCTGGTGGTAGTGGTAAAACAACACGAGCGATAAATTTATTTGCGAAATCTGATATGATAGTGTTGACTCCAACTCACAGATTAGCGCGAGAAATAAGACAACGCGGCGTTGATTCTGGTACTTATCATAGTTATTTCAAATACAGCGGTGGATTATGGGATTCGGCTCGTATGGGAAATAAATATATCAACAAAATTATAATATTTGATGAAATTTGCACAGTAAATTTAGTTGTATTAAAATCGTTCCTGATCTGGCTGGAGGAGAAAAATACAGCCGTGATAATGTGCGGAGATCATGGCCAGCCAGATCCGATTGATGGTGAATCTCCTCACGAATGGCTCAGGAACTTTGTTGACTATTATGAGGAAATCAACGCCGATTATAGATCCGATGATATTTTACTGACTGAATTTAAGAAATTAATTCGATTACAACCGAATAAAATTCAATGCGATGTGATGAGAAAAATAATTGACGAGACTCCGATGGATATTTTTCTAAATTTGTGGCGTCCCGATCATCTGATTGTTGCTAGCAGAAAAATTGTTCGCGATGTTATTCAGGAAATGTTATTCAAGCTTCATTGTGAGAAATTTCCAACATTGCAGGTGCCGTTGTGTTACAGGCCCGCTGATACCAGAAAACAAAATATCAGTGTTACTTTACCCTGCGGAGAGGAAAAGATCTTGGTACTGAACGATATTATTCTTGTTGATATTAATCTTGTTAATGACGCGATAAATGCAGAAAGATCGCCATGGAAATTAGGATATGCAACAACGATACACTCGTCGCAGGGATTAACCGTGGATGGCCAAGTTTGGATCGTCGATGATAGAATTTCCTGGTCAAATTTAGTGTATTTAGCCGTGTCAAGAGTAAGAAAATTATCTCAGTTAGGTAGAATTCGGTTTCACATTAATGACGCTGGCGGTAGTTGAGTATCTTTCGGTATTATTTGTAATTCCTCCTTGGTAAATCCGCGTTGTGGCGCTAGTGAATCTAGGAAATAAATTGCTGGTCTCCCTGACGATCTTGTTACGGTGGATATTTTGTGTGTTGTTACGCTCCAGGTTGGATCAGTTGCTCTTTTTCTTCCTCCTTCGGCCTCGCCTTCTTTATATAAATACCTGACCGTGACGCTACCTAGCACAGGCGGAATTGCGGAATCTCGCTTTAGGGGTATTTTCGATCTTGTAATCGCAATTGCGGGTTTCATTGCTATTGTTCTCGTTGTCTCGTTATTTAGTGCGTTAATCACGTGAGGTAATCTTGTTACCCAATCATGAGATCGATTATCTTGAATAAATTCACGCGCGTACTGATATCCGAATAATCGTTCTGCGAGCGTTTTGTTGAATCTCTCAACGATAGCTTGATTGTGATGAACACCTACAATACCGCGACGGATTTTAACATTATTCTTTTTCATCAGTGAAGTAACCGCGCCAAGAAATTCTCGACCTGGATCAACCTGGAGAAGCTTCGGCCATGTTAATGGAGATCGTGAATAAATTTCGCTAAACGCCTTAGCGATCTCCGTTGCTGTTTTATTCGATAACGGTTCCGCTTCCTTGTATCTGCTAGCGATATCAACAACCGTCAACACATACTTGTATGTGACTCCGTCGACGGTATCGTAAGGAAGAAACATTAAATCAGCCTGATGGACTTCATTAGGGACGCTGACAGAGAAACTCGCATATGACATTTTCTTAGGCGGGGGAAGATATATTTGCCAGACTGCCTGTTTCGATAGCCACGATTCAGCAACGGATTGTTTTACTTTTGCTGCCTTGGCGAGTTTGGCATTTGCTGATTTTCCTCGCCAGAATCCTCGCGGAGAATAATATATCTGCTCCATTATTATTTAGCAGCGCCGAGTACTAATTTACCTTTCATCGCGCCTTTTATCAACCAGGTTGCCAATTTTTCTTTGAAACTTTTGTCAGGAATCGCGTCTATTGCATGAATTAGCCTAATATCAGCGAGATGTCTTTGTTGTAAATCTCCGCTACGATACGCGAGATCGTGATAGTAACACGCTTTATCGATGGCGTTTACTGGATCTTCGCCGGGATTTGGTTGATTATTATCGTTGAGTCTTATATCGAGCCTTGTTCCGGGTCCACAGTAATTGTATCCTGGCAGATGCTTTTCTCCGGGATATTTCGCCCAGGGCAACCCGGGTAGATTTTTCATGGAGGCGGTAATGTCTCCTCCGGTTCTTCTATTTTTTTTTTTACAAATCTGAATTTGCGCGTATTACAAACTTCGCATTCTCCTGCAATTGCGTTCCTGTTATTGCGTGTGACGATTTCGGTTGGATTTATCGTAGCTGTGCGCGTGCGACACTTAACACAATATAGATCCATGTATTCTAGTAACATGAATGTAATTGATTTTTCCGCCACGAAGAAACGCGAGCAAGCGAAACACAACGCGGTATTACCGAATTCGATAAGGATGATAATCATTGGCCCGTCCGGCTCTGGAAAGACGCAATTGTTGCTAAATTTGATAATGCGATGGCTAAAATGGGACAAATTGTATTTGGTTGCGCCATCCGTTGATGATCAGCGATGTTATCAAGTACTAAAGGAATTTAGCGACAATACCGACGAAGGCACAATCGAATTCATCACAGACATCAATGAAACTCCATCCGTGGAAAATTTAGATGGCGATGTTAATAATCTTGTCGTATTCGATGATGTAATGCTGGATAAGCAAACTAATCCGGCTAGGATATTCTCGCGTGGCCGACACAAGAACACCGATGTGATTTACGTGACGCAGCGATATACGCAAATTCCAAAGGTAATTAGGGACAATTGTAACATTTTGTCGGTTTTCAATGGCGTTGATACTCACACGCTAAGAAATATTCATCAGACTTGGTGCAACGGCGATATGGACATAAACAAATTCAAAATTTTCTTCAGCCACGCCCAGGCAACACCGCATGGTTTTATCACGATTAATCTTCATGATCCGCGTAGTAGATATCGAATCGGTCTTGATCAAATTTATTCATGAGACTCGCAGCCAAACTTCGCAAACTTCATCGACACCAGAATAAATTCCCCCCCCCCCTAAAATCTTTGTCTAGAATCATTGAATTTGCACACAAAAAATTGCAGTCGGGAGTGAATTTACGCAAATTAATTCTCGTAGGAAGGCTTATTTTTGAAATCCGAGGCTTCTACGGGAAATGTTCTCGTAGGAGGCTTTATTTGGTCTGGAACGTCTGGTCTGTAGAACTTCCCTGCTGCTTCGGGGGTCGTAGGTTTCAAATCGACGAGTAAATAGGCGTGTGGAGTTTGAGTGGCATCGTCGTACACCTGAGTCAGCCAAGGCGTTCCTAACTGTTTGGCTAAGACTTGCACTTGCGAGTTATCTCGAGGGCTTTTAAACAAGACCACGTAATGCGCATTGAGACTGATGGTGCGATGGGCTTTACTTTGTTGAAACAAATTTTGAGTGATGTAAACGACACTGGCATTACGGTGATGCCCTTTACGCGTGAACCACAGTTTAATTTCTTCTTCGTCTTCTCCTAACATGTCGTCGAAAATGACCAAATGGGTTTGACGGGAGTCAGAGACGATGCCGTCGTCTTCTTTAGGAATGCCTTCCACAAACACGATGGAATCGCCTTGACTTTCTCGCAAGAGGCTGTACGCCGATTGCCACTCTTTGTAACACCACACGATGCGTTGAGGTGGTCGATCGTTCAAATGATGTTTATGTTCGATCAAACGTTTGACGAATTCGGTTTTGCCTGAACCGCTAGGTCCAGCAATAAGCATGTTAAAGGGATGGCGAAGATACAAAGCCTCCCAACTGGCACGATCTAAGTGTTCGTCGATGACTTTGACAGTGGAGGAAGAGGGAGCAGAGACAGCAGAGGTAGCCATAGTGTGAGAAATGTCATTTGTGACACGAAAACAAACAAGACAAGAGTTTATATACTGTTTTTTTCAGGACACGTTTATTGAATGTTTTAAACATGAACACAAAAGACAAAAATACATAAAAGCCAAAGGCTTAAGTACAACGATAAAAGGCACATCAAAATCATCAACGTGGAATAAAAACAAGTGTCTGTGCAACTTGTTTTGGGTAATGTTCTGACCAGTTCTATAGGGGGTAAGGTCACACAAGTGTCCTCCCGAAAGGGTCTTTCAGGCCTGTCCACGACAGTCCTGTCCTGGGTGACGGGTTCTTCTTCTGGCACCGTCACTAAAACAGGTTGAAAAGTGACTTTTTTACTTGAACAACTCTCGTGCATACTGGACCACTTCTTGGGTCCAAGCCTCAAAACCCCCTTTTTTCCAGGTACGGACATCTGTCCAATGGGGGTGTAAGTCACAAGCTACACACACATCGTCATACACGTCTTGGGTAGCTAAAAGTTGACGAATCTTTTTTTCCCGTAGAGGTCGAGAAGTATCCAGATGAAAACGCAAGGCTATGAGCAAAAGGAGTGTCTCGTGAACATTTAAAGGCACCACTTTCATGTTAAATGGGGTGGTAAATACTGTTCGTAAAGAGTCCACAAGGAATCGGCTGGTAAACGAAATCCCAGAAAACAAGTAACTAAGACACACACCACTTGTCGATCCAAATTGAATGGATACAGTTCTTGTAATAATTGATGGTAATGATCCACAGTTTGAATATGGTCATTGAGTTCCTTCCACGGAATCTGTTCAATCACATGTGATAAAAGTCGTGGCATGGATTCCTGTTTTTATACTCTCTTTGTTTCGGAAGCAATACACGTATTTTCTAGCCAGAGATCTTCGTTCTACAGAGGGGAATCTAAATCTTGCATACTGTAACCTAAACTTCAGAGTTCGATTAGAAGTTTCCTTTTCCTCTAAGTAGATTCCACGTAAAATATGTTGGTAATCCTTTAACTTGTCTTCCTCAATGCGATGCACTAGGTGAATCTCGAAGTAACCAAAATGATGAACATTTCGTTCATTCACTATCTCAAAGTGTTGAACAAGGTCTGACCACTGAAACAATTTCTGACGAATCAGTTCTTTTATACCATTCAGGTACCAGTGGTTAAACATCTGGTGACGTAACGGATGTAACTGTTCTTTACGTTTGACTTGTTATTTTGACCAGCTCTCGGTAAATGCGTTCTCTCAACTCCACAGGCAAACCACGAATGTTCTCTTGTAAAGTATCCATGAATAGGTCATACTAAATTCTCTTTCTGACACAATAAATGTACCGTTTGCACAGACATGGTTTTAATTCAGTGTCGAATCTAAATCGTTTAATCACTAATCTACACATTAAAATTCGTTCAGAAGTTTCCTCTTTCACTAAGTTGACATTGCGTAAAAGATGTTGGGAATTCGTTAACTCTTCCTCTGGAATTGGATCCAGTAAGTTTACAATGTAGTAGATAGAATTATCAATACCATACCAATTCCTTTTAAAACCAGGAGGTCGTTGATCAATGTCTGTCCAATGGAACACTTTCAACTCAGTCAGTCCTTGTATAGCATTCAGGTACCAGTGGTTCAAACACCGGTGACGTAACGGATGCAACTGTTCTTTACGTTTCACGTGTATTTTGACGAGCTCTCGGTAAATGCGTTCTCTCAACTCCACAGGCAAAGCACGAATGTTCTCTTGTAAAGTATCCATGAATAGGTCAGTCCGTACAATTCACAATCTTCTCCTAGAGCAAAAGTAATTCACATAGTGAGTAATTTCTGACCACTGCCATTCAGGGTAACGTCCAAGAACGTCACTGAACTCTTTTGATGTAAATGGTCTAGAGTAATATAATAGGACGAATGCACACTTGACCCAGAGAAATCTAACACTTTGATTGACTTTTTTCACTTTCCTCTTGTGAATTTCTCGGCACAAAAGTTCTACAGTCACTCATTGAGATTTCACTCTGGCAAACCCCTGCCAAACTTCCTTGTAAATCTTCTCTTGCAGTTCTTTAGGTAATGATTCAATATCGTTTTTGAAATGAAGTTTAAATACTGGTCTCGGTGACGTCCAACATTTGACTCCTAACCAATTTGGTTTCTTTTTCAACGACATGGTAAGTTACCTCAATGTCTCGGTCCCACTAAGGGTAAGTAATGACAATTTGGTGACCAACGAGCATGTTCTATGTAGGCCGAATCTTGTGGTTCCTAGTGGTGAAGTGACACACCGCAACTGAAGCACTTGACTTTATCCCCTTCGCCCAATTAGAAAAATCCGGCTCTGGCTAATTCTTCAGGGGTCGGTCCACCCAGATACTTAGGCCATTTTCCTTTGAACGATTGAAAACGATTTTCAAAGTCGCAGTATTCCGACAAACGCACAGGAAACGAATATTCGTCTTTCACAGGTTCGTTTCGATGAGGGTTGGGTGACATGGACAGGAGTTTGCTCAGGGCTGGATGACATCCATTGGGGGGGGTAGACGTGAAGGTTGACATCCACATTTAAAACGAAACCCAGTAAAGTGTCTAAGAGAACGAGCGGCATCGCTTTCGCATCCCTCAGGTTTGACACGCACAGCATCACTTTCCATGATAGGGGTAGTGAGAACAAAGTTCCCATGATGCTTTACGGCATCGCTAAGGTCACAACGTACAGCATCGTTCCCATCGCAAGGCTCACAATCGCATTCCACTTCAGAAGCCCCAAACTTGAATTGTGCCTTTCTGAACTTGTTTTGTGTTTCTCTGAAAGCATTCATCTTGTTCGCTTGGTCTTGGTAGTCACAATGAACTATCGATCTTGCCTAGGGTTCCTTTTTATATACAGACCAATACCGACGTGCCCATACGGTAAGGTGAAATGATTGGGAAGTCGCACTCGCTTCTTGTACACGATTTGATAGACTTTTTCCAAGGGTCGACTGACGATGTGGTGAGTGGGTAAACGTACAATCTTGTTGGGTTGATAGGTGGTCACTTTAAAGTGTTCATCTTCTCTAGACTGCAAGGCTTCTTTCAATACCCCAAAGTTGACCACTCGACTGGTACGATAATTCAGAGTCAGTCCTTTCACTTTACACTTCGTGTGCACTTCTCCTTGTTTGTCCCGGTATTCGTAGCCGTAATGTTTAGGACCACCACTGACGAAACTTAAAATCTTGTCGTCGGGGTGCTCGTCTGTCCAGGCTCCTAAACGGTCTCCTTCGATGTCAGGGTGATGTTGACTCGGGTGATAGATGTAAATGCAACTGTCTGTGTCAAAGTACAAGACACGTTCCCCTAACAGTTCTAAAGCTTCGTACAATTTTAAGCGAGCATGAGCTGTCACGTAAGCCGCAATGATGACATTTCCAAAGGGGTCGTCTTGTACAAAGTCCAGATCTTCTTCGTAATTGACCAAGACCAAATTCTCGCGAACGACGTCCACGTGTTTCATGAATTTGGTTTTGTCGTGAATCATCTGAAAGTAGCGGGAAGGTTCGGTCAAATATTCCGTCTTGGGTAAACACGGTCGTTGTGCCATTTTCCCCCACAAGCAATTTAACATCACTTTGGCAAACGATCGCCTGCCTTCGTTTTTCTCGATGTGATCTAAAGTGATGCCTTCTTGTGCCCAGTATTTCTCTTTGAATGTCTTTTCGTCTTCGGGAGTGTGACACCAGGACGGATAGCCACTGGCTTCTTGCTTCAGTTTCAAAAAGACATCCACGTAGTCTGCGAAAATGCCTTTCTGAGTGGGGTCACCCTTGTGGTATTGTTGTGTCTTGGGAAAGTGGCAAATTTCGCACACTTCTAACAGTTGGTATCCCATGTCCAGAGCTTTGAACAATTCTACGCTGACCCACGTCCCCGTCAAGACCCGTTCTTCCTGGGTGTGATGACAAGGCTGATCTTGGTTGCACGTTTTGGCACAAGTACGGCACAAAGGAAACATCAGTTTGCCTTGACAATGGTGAGGTAAGACGGGATGGTATAGGTTCGTGGGAGGCAAAACTTTGCACTTGATCAAGCCTTCGTATTGTCGAATGTTTTTCAGGTCGATGTGTTCCGTCAACAATTGTGGGTGCCCTGCAGGAAAGCGACAATATTTGCACACGTAGGGATACAGCGAACACACGTCCAAGTATTTGATTTCTTCTCCTTTCTCTTCGTCAGCTTGGTACAGCAAACAGGTGGCATTGGTCCTTCCTCCGTACAAACTATCCCTCGGGTTCAGGGGGTCCATGAACTGGTAACTTTCCACGAGGCGTTTAAACTCGGGATCGGTTTTCAAACGGTGATCGTATTCATGTTCCCACATTTCCACCACTTGGTATCCTTGCTGTTCTAACTTTAGGCGTCGCTGACAAGTGGCCTGGTACAAGTCTTCCATGGTTCGTTGTAAAACCTGATTTTTAGTGCCACGGTCAGGGTAACAGACGGGACATCTGTGAAATAAGCAACCGTTAAACTCGTACACGATCTTGGGGTTTTCTAAGTCCCAGCCATCGACTGAATGCGTTCCGATGGTCTTTTCGCCTATTCCGTTGCGGGCATGCTGAATCCATTTGTCTTCCTTGTCACACAAGTAATGTAACCAGCGTAGGGCTTTGACCGAGTATTGACCTTTGACAAACGTTGGTCGTTTGAGGACTGATGACAGCCACGGTGTTTTCAGGCATGAATCGTTGTCGGTACACTAAGGAACACGCTTTGGCAATGGTACAAGCTTCTTGAACAGTTCTCGAAATTTTCCACAGCATCGCCGTAAAATGTCCACGTCGGAACGACAATACTTTAGCATTTCTTCCTGAAAGTCGAAAGGGTCGGAGGCGTGAGCCTGGTACCAAGCGTAGAAAGCTTCTCGTTGTTCGGTACGCATGTTGTCGGGGTCGTAATAGTGAGCCTCAGGCAAATGGGGTAGAACGGCGTGTTGATTGGCTTCCGTATTGAAAAAGTGTGGACAGTACCCTTTAGCCATTTCTGCCATTCCAAACGTTTTAGGCATTCGACTCAAAGGCATGGCTAAGTAGCTTATCGAATCTTTAAACTGCACTTGTCCCACTTGCATGAAAATGATTTTGGCTCTGTTCAAAGTGACTTTAGGACGTTCGGTGCCATGTTCCGTATAGTATCTCAAAAGAAACTGTCCATCGTATCCGGAGAAATTGTGAACCATCACCGTGGCATGACGATGACAATCTCCGTAACGTTCAATGTCCTCTTGGCTCCACGTCTTGTCGATGGGGTCTAAGACCCATCGAGCGAAATCGGCTAGCGTGTTCGGTCCTCGAAAGATTTTTTCACGCCCTCCAGGAATCTTGCTGCAGTGAGGGCAATAACTCAAGATAGGTTCTTGAATGCACTTCTCGCACGCTCGATGAGCCACGCAGAAATTAGGAATGTGAATGCCGGTCTCTTGCATGCATTCGAAATCGAAAAAATATGCAGTTGCCTTTCTTCTTGTGTCCATCTTCTTTCTCTTTTTGGGGTTTGTATTTTTGCACGTAGCATTCGTGTTCCAAGTCCACGATGTGGTGACAAATGTGACATTTTTTGTTTCCTGGACATACGTGTGCCTTGGCATTACTGGTAAGTATGCCTTGTCCACACGTACGGCACAATCTCAGCAGTTGACAAGCACATTTCTTCTGTGAAACTTGCGTCTTCAAATGTTGTTGGTGACAGGCAGGGCTGACAAACGTGCGCAGACAAGCAGAACAATGCACTGGTTCTTGCCCTTCGCTCAGGCAGGGTTGAGAGGCCAAACATCCTGAGCATTTCGATCCGCAATGTTTGTGTTGCTCTCGATTATTATAACCATAGTCACATTTCTCGCAATAATGAACATATCCCAGGAATCCGGTGATAGTGGTAATGGTATCTAAATGGTCATCGTGATGATAGACATGAATATATTTTCCGTCCTTAAAGTCTTTCTCTCGAAACAACAGAGGTCCGCGCACTTCTTGAGGGTGCACTTTCAAGGTGTATCGTGGAGCTAGGACATCTTGCAATTTTTGCATCTCAGGAATACCGCAGGGTGTGTCTTTGGACAGGCCGGCTTGTTGTAACAGGAGTTCTACTTCGTTTCGTTGTTTGGCTCGGTTCGATTTTCGAATGTTCTCCCATGCTCTTTTCCATTCTGCCGTGTCGTTTTTGTTGGCATAGGTTCGTCCCACCACGATAGGCCTGGCTAAACACATCTGGTCTTGAGAATTGTAAATTTGGACGAGGTTCTTTTAGGTGCTACGAACGCCGTTCACCAATAACACCTTTTTGCGTTGTCCGGTCCCTTGAGGAGGAGAGACGTGGGTCATGTCCAGTGTGGCTTTTCCATCGGTGATGTCAAACTGGTCATTGGATTGTTGTACGTGTTGAATCTTGTCCATGACTTTGGAAGCGGTCAATTCTGCAGGGCTGCTAAACTCGATCCAAACAGGGGATTTCAAGCCGTCGTGTTGTATGGAAAGTCTCAAGCGATCGTCTTCTTTGGGTTGACATTGTCGCTTGAGTGCGGTGAGCAAAGAATCCCACATCTCGGTGATGAACCCTTCTGCTTTCTCTAACGGTACTTCGGACTTGAAATCTTTAAACTTCACCGTGTATTTGCAAGCCGTGGTTCTAAATTTTCTAGAGGGACGCTTTTCCGTCTCTTGAATGGAATAGTACTTTTCAGGGTTGACTAAGGGTGATGAACTTTGTTTAGGGGTTCGGATTCTGGTTCACTCATGTCCTCTTCAAAATCACTGGCATGAATTTGTGCCAAGACTTCAGCCCTGGTACGAGGCGATAGATCACGTTTCTGTCTCTTACTTTCTTCGTCTTTCTTCTCAAATGAATTGGATCGTTTCATCTTGATAGCAAAAAGTCAAATGCCTAAAGTTTAAACACCATGGACTAATTTATAGTCATAGTCATATCAGACCAGCGTATATAAAAGGGTATGTGTCTTGTCCTTTCACTATTCATTTCACTCTGAAACCGAGCACAACGATGGAAGAGACTACCCAGATGGAACGTTTCATCAGAGCTTTGCGAGGGGTCATCCGAAAATTCTCTTCAGACCAGCCGAGGGACTACTCTCCTTCCTTTCAAGATAAAAGTCAAGATACTTGCTATATCTGTCAGAAGAAAGGGCATTGGTCTTCAGAGTGTCCAGACCGTCAAAAAAGAAAAAAAAGGGGCTAGAAAAGACAAAAGTCAAGATACCTGTTATTATTGTCAAGAAAAAGGACATTGGTCTCCAGATTGCCCAAAAAAGAAACAAGAGGAGTCAGAAGAAGAGAGGGATTCTTCAGAGGAAGAAAGCAGACAGGTGAAGAAAAAGAAAGAGGAGAAGAAAAGAAGAAGGGAAGAAAGTGAAGAGGAAGAGGTGGAAAAGACTGTGAAGAAATTGAAAAAACAGAGAGAGTAAAAAAATGAGACAAAAGAAGTGAATGAACTTTTTAAAGTGCTCTGTTGTGAATTGTGAATTGGATTGTTAATATTTATAAAAAAAATAAATTAGGTATAAAGGTAAGTGTCTTTGGGTTTTGATTTTAAAATAATAACCTACACTCACATACACGTACTATAGGGGTAAAATTAGCGTTTTTTTGAGTTTGAATGGATGTTGGCAATTGAAAGTCTATCTCTTTTCGAAAGACGTGGGTGGCCCTGAAAAGGACCTTTTTCTTGGTGTAGGGGTGAGCTTAAGCAATCAACTTTATCTGCCTTAAGCCTTTGCCACGGCCAAGGCCTACTCTGGACTGCGTACTGTTGATGATAATAATGATTTGGTTGAAATCACTAAGGGTGGCACGGTAGGCTTAGTCACATGGTTGGAGTGTTTAGCTCGGGAAGGTCGTATTCTCTTCGGTCGTAATAAAGAAGTCTGATACATTTGTTTCAGACTTCTTAACTCCGCTAAAATGTCTAACAGTACCGTGACCGTTTGATTTTCACACCCTTGTTTCTTTGCTGCTGCTGCTTCTTGTTGTTGTTTTTTTCTTAACTCTTCTTCTTGCTGTTGTTGCTGTAGGAGAAAAGCTTGTTCCGCTTCCTTTTGCTGTTGTATAAATTTCTCCAATTCTTCTTTCTGTCTCTGTCTAAAATTCTCCACGTGCGGTAATGAATGTGACGAAGGTTCCGGAACAAATTCTTGCGAGGTAAGAAAATCCACAAAATCCCAATTCACCTCTTCTGAAAGTAAGTCCGGGTTCCCTTGGGCGGTCTCCACTGCTGGTGCACCCCATTTTATCGTTTTCTGAGTTTCCGTCATGTTGAAAAACTGTCGCATGACTTGACTGCGCACAGGCGCTAGCGAATCTATATAGACCACGTGACGTCACAGACTGCTCTCTTCGGATTGGATGCGGGCTGACTGAATTATGTAACGTGTGTTTGGATTGGTCAACGAACTCAATCCGTTTCAATCCTTCCTCTCCCTATAAATAAGTGCAGTTCACTGCATTCCTTCACTTGTTCTCGGCGCCTCAAAAATGTGGACCGATGTGCAATCTTCTACGTTTGTGTCAACGATGATGTTCAGGTAGTAGTGAATAGGGATACCCTACGGACAATGGGAATTAGCATTACAGAACCCCTTGGGACAATCTACGGACAATGGAAATTTAACATGGCGAAAAATCGTGGGACAATCTACGGACAAGGGGAATTTAACATGGGAATAAATCGTGGGACAATCTACGGACAAGGGGAATTTAACATGGGAATAAATCGTGGGACAATCTACGGACAAGGGGAATTTAACATGGGATTTTTTTTTTTAAAATTTTTAAAAAAAGGGGTAGGCAATTCAAAGACTATCTCTTTTCGAGAAATATGGCTGGCCCTGAAAAGGGCCTTTGGTTTATGTTAATATGCCCTTAACATAAAGGGCATTTGCGACATCTTCTTGTCCTCAAACTTCGTCTTACAGCAGGGCCATACATCAGAGTCCTCTTGAGGCAACCTTGTCTCTCTATATAGACTCTTCTTATCCACAGGCTGCTGTTGGTCCTGTGGACAACGGTCCACTTGGATCGGACATACATGAGCATGTCCGTCCTGAACATCATTGTTGACACAAGGGTTGAAGATTCAACGTCGGTCCACATGTTGAGGCTCCGAGAATAGGTGAATCAATGCAGTGAACGGCGCTTATTTATAGGGACAGAAAGGATTGAAACGGATTGAGTTCATTCACCAATCCGAACACGCGTTACAGAATTCAGTCAGCCCGCATCCAATCCGAAGAGAGCAGTCTGTGACGTCACGTAGTCAATATAGATTCGCTAGCGCTTGTGTGCAGTCAATCTATGCGACAGTGATTCAACATGACGGAAACTCAGAAAACGATCCATTGGGGTGCACCAGCAGGGGAGACCGCCCAAGGGAACTCGGACTTACTTTCAGAAGAGGTGAATTGGGATTTTGTGGATTTTCTCTCCTCGCAAGAATTTGTTCCGGAACCTTCGTTACCTTCTTCATTACCGCAAGTGGAGAATTTTAGACAGAGACAGAAAGAAGAATTGGAGAAATTTATACAACGACAAAAGGAAGCCGAACAAGTTTTTCTCCTACAGCAACAGCAGCAAGAAGAAGAGGTAAGAAAAAAACAACAGCAGCAACAGCAAGAAGAAGTAGTAGCAGCAAAGAAACAAGAGGGTGAAAATCAAACGGTCACGGTACTGTTGGACATTTTAGCGGAGTTAAGAAGTCTGAAACAAATGTATCAGACTTCATTATCACGACCGAAGAGAATACGACCTTCCCGAGCTAAACACGTCAACCCTGTGACTAAGCCTACCGTACCACCCTTAGTGATTTCAACCCAATCATCATCAGCATTACGCAGTTCAGAAGTAGGCCTTGGCCGTGGCAAAGGCATAAGGCAGTTAAAATTGATTGGTTAAACTCACCCCTGCACCATAAAGAAAAAAGGCCCTTTTCAGGGCCACCCACATTTCTCGAAAAGAAATACAATTTCAATTTGCCAATAACTCAAAAAAAACCCACCCATTTTACCCTTATAGTACGTGTCTGTGTATGAGTACGTGAGTGTAGCTTCTTATTTTAAAATCACAACTCAAAGACTCTTACCTTATATCATTCATTTATTCTTTTCTCCATTTTTTTACAATCCAATTCACAACACAACACTTTAATAAAAAGTTCATTGATTTCTTCTGTCTCCTTGTTTAGTCTCTCTGTTTTTTGAATTTCTTCACCGTCAC
The DNA here is from genome assembly GCA_028554795.2 of Sinohyriopsis cumingii. Classification (NCBI taxonomy): domain Eukaryota; kingdom Metazoa; phylum Mollusca; class Bivalvia; order Unionida; family Unionidae; genus Sinohyriopsis; species Sinohyriopsis cumingii. The sequence continues at coordinate 30,361,445 of CM068826.1, forward strand.
ACTCTTTTCCTCTTCTTCTTCCTCCTCGCTTTCTTCCCTTCTTCTTTTTTTCTCTTGTTTCTTTTTCTTCACCTGTCTTCTTTCTTCCTCAGAAGAATCCCTCTCTTCCTCTGAAGAATCCCTCTCTTCTTCTGAAGAATTCCTCTTTTCTTCTGACTCCTCTTGTTTCTTTTTTGGGCAATCTGGAGACCAATGTCCTTTTTCTTTACAATAATAACAGGTATCTTGACTTTTGTCTTTTTTATCCCCTGTTTTTTTTCTTTTTTGACGGTCTGGACACTCTGAAGACCAATGCCCTTTCTTCTGACAGATATAGCAAGTATCTTGACTTTTATCTCTAAAGGAAGGAGAGTAGTCCGTAGGCTGGTCTGAAGAGAATTTTCTAATGACCCCTCGCAAAGCTCTGACGAAACGTTCCATCTGGTCAGTCTCTTCCATCGTTGTGTTCGGCTTGAGAGTGAAATGAATAGTGAAAGGACAAGACACACACCCTTTTATATACGCTGGTCTGCTATGACTATAAAGTAGTTTATGGTGTTTGAACTTGAGTCATTTGACTTTTTGCTTTCAAGATGAAACGATCCCATTCATTCGAGAAGAAAGAAGAAGAAAGTAAGAGGCAGAAACGTGATCTATCGCCTCGTACCAGGGCTGAAATCTTGGCACAAATTCATGCCAGTGATTTTGAAGAGGACATGAGTGAACCAGAATCCGAACCCTCTAAACCAAGTTCACCACCCTTTGTCAACCCTGAAAAGTACTATTCCATTCGAGAGACGGAAAAGCGCTCCTCTAGAAAATTTAGAACCACGGCTTACAAATACACGGTGAAGTTTAAAGATTTCAAGGCTGAAGTGCCGTTAGAGAAAGCAGAAGTGTTCATCACCGAGGTGTGGGATTCTTTGCTCACTGCACTCAAGCAGCAATGTCAACCCAAAGAAGACGATCGCTTGAGACTTTCCATACAACACGACGGTTTGAAATCCCCTGTTTGGATCGAGTTTAGCACCCCTGCAGAATTGACTGCTTCCAAAGTCATGGACAAGATTCAACACGTGCAACAATCTAATGACCAGTTTGACATCACCGATGGAAAAGCCACACTGGACATGACCCACGTCTCTCCTCCTCAAGGGACTGGACGCAAAAAGATGTTATTGGTAGACGACCTTCGCAACACCAAAACAAGTCTCGTCCGAATTAACAACCCTCAAGACCAGATGTGTTTAGCCCGTGCCATCGTGGTGGGACGAACCTATGCCAACAAGAACGACACGGTAGAATGGAAAAGAACCTGGGACACTATTCAACGTTCCGACCGAGCCAAACAACGAAACGAAGCAGAACTCCTGTTACAACAAGCCGGACTGCCCAAAGACACACCCTGCGGCATTCCTGAGATGCAAAAATTGCAAGATGTCCTAGCTCCACGATACACCTTGAAAGTGCACCCTCAAGAAATGCGCGGACCTCTATTGTTTCGAGGCCAAGATTTTAAGGACGGAAAATACATTCATGTTTATCATCACGATGACCATTTCGATACGATTACCAGTATCACCGGATTTCTGGGATACGGTTATTACTGTGAGAAATGTGACCATGGTTATAATAATCGAGAGCAACACAAGCATTGTGGATTGAAATGCTCAGGATGTTTGGCCTCTTCACCCTGTCTGAGCGAAGAACCAGTGCCTTGTTCCACTTGTCTGCGCACGTTTGTCAGCCCTACCTGTTACCAACAACATCTGAAAACGCAAGGTTCACAGAAGAAATGTGCTTGTCAACTCCTGAGATTGTGCCCTACGTGTGAACAAGTCATATGTACCAATGCTGCCAAGGCACACGTATGTCGAGGAAAGAAAAAATGTCACATTTGTCACCACATCGTGGACTTGGAACACCAATGCTACGTGCAAAAATACCAACCCCCACCAGAGAAAGAGGACGGTCACAAGAAGAAAGGCAATTTCATCTTTTTCGATTTCGAATGCATGCAAGAGACTGGCATTCACATTCCTAATTTCTGCGTGGCTCATCGAGCGTGCGAGAAGTGCATTCAAGAACCTATCTTCAGTCATTGCCCTCACTGCAGCAAGATACCCGGAGGGCGTGAAAAAATCTTTCGGGGACCAAACACGTTAGCCGATTTTGCCCAATGGGTCTTAGACCCCGTCGACAAGACGTGGAGCGAAGAGGACATCGAACGTTACGGAGATTGTCATCGTCATGCCACGGTGATGGCTCACAATTTCTCCGGATACGATGGACAGTTTCTTTTGAGGTACTATACGGAACAAGGCACCGAGCGTCCTAAAGTGACTTTGAACGGAGCCAAAATCATTTTCATGCAAGTGGGGCAAGTACAGTTTAAAGATTCGATGAGCTATTTGGCCATGCCTTTGAGTCGAATGCCTAAAACGTTTGGAATGACAGAAATGGCTAAAGGGTACTTTCCACACTTTTTCAATACGGAAGCCAATCAACATGCTGTTCTACCCCATTTGCCTGAGGTTCACTATTACGACCCCGACAACATGCGTACCGAACAACGAGAAGCTTTCTACGCTTGGTACCAGATTCACGCCTCGGACCCTTTCGACTTTCAGGAAGAAATGCTAAAGTATTGTCGTTCCGACGTGGACATTTTACGGCGTTGCTGTGGAAAATTTCGAGAACTGTTCATGGAACACGGAGGGGTCGATCCTTTGAAAGAAGCTTGCACCATTGCCAAAGCGTGTTCCTTAGTGTACCGCCAACGATTCATGCCTGAAAACACCGTGGCTGTCATCAGTCCTCAAACGACCCACTATGTCAAACGTCAATACTCGGTCAAAGCCCTACGTTGGTTACATTACTTGTGCGACAAGGAAGACAAGTGGATTCAGCATGCCCGCAACGGAGGAGGCGAAAAGACCATCGGAACGTATTCGGTTGATGGCTGGGACTTAGAAAACCCCAAGATCGTGTACGAGTTTAACGGTTGCTTATTTCACGGATGTCCCGTCTGTTACCCTGACCGTGGCACTAAAAATCAGTTTTTGCAACGAACCATGGAAGACTTGTACCAGGACACTTGTCAGCGACGCCTAAAGTTAGAACAGCAAGGATACCAAGTGGTGGAAATGTGGGAACACGAGTACGATCACCGTATGAAAACCGATCCCGAGTTTAAACGCCTCGTGGAAAGTTACCAGTTCATGGACCCGCTGAACCCGAGGGATAGTTTGTACGGAGGAAGGACCAATGCCACCTGTTTGCTGTACCAAGCCGACGAAAAGAAAGGAGAAGAAATCAAATACTTGGATGTGTGTTCGCTGTATCCCTACGTGTGTAAATATTGTCGCTTTCCTGTAGGGCACCCGCAATTGCTGACGGAACACATCGACCTGAAAAACATTCGACAATACGAAGGCTTGATCAAGTGCAAAGTTTTGCCTCCCACGAACCTATACCATCCCGTCTTACCTCACCATTGTCAAGGCAAACTGATGTTTCCCTTGTGCCGTACTTGTGCCGAAACGTGCAACCAAGACCAGCCTTGTCATCACAGCCAGGAAGAACGGGCCTTGACGGGAACCTGGGTCAGCGTAGAATTGTTCAAAGCTCTGGACATGGGATACGAACTGTTAGAAGTATACGAGATTTGCCACTTTCCCAAGACACAACAGTACCGCAAGGGTGATCCCAGTCAGAAAGGCATTTTCGCCGACTACGTGGATGCCTTTTTGAAACTGAAGCAAGAAGCCAGCGGCTATCCTTCCTGGTGTCACACTCCCGAAGACCAAATACAATTCAAAGAGAAATATTACGAACAAGAAGGCATCACTTTAGACCACATCGAGAAAAACGAAGGCAGGCGATCGTTTGCCAAAGTGATGTTAAATTGCTTGTGGGGTAAAATGGCACAACGACCGTGTTTACCCAAGACGGAATATTTGACAGAACCTTCCCGCTACTTCCAGATGATTCACGAGAAAACCAAATACATGAAACACGTGGACGTCGTTCGAGAGAATTTGATCTTGGTCAATTACGAAGAAGATCTGGACTTTGTACAAGACGATCCTTTTGGAAATGTCATCATTGCGGCTTACGTGACAGCCCATGCTCGCTTAAAATTGTACGAAGCTTTAGAACTGTTAGAAGAACGCGTCCTGTACTTTGACACGGACAGTTGCATTTACATCCATCACCCGATTCAACATCACCCTAACATCGAAGGAGACCGTTTAGGAGCCTGGACAGACGAGCATCCCGACGACAAGATTCTAAGTTTCGTCAGTGGCGGTCCCAAAAATTACGGCTACGAATACCGGGACAAACAAGGAGAAGTGCACACGACGTGCAAAGTGAAAGGACTGACTCTGAATTATCGTACCAGTCGTGTGGTCAACTTTGGGGTATTGAAAGAAGCCTTGCAATCGGGAGAGGATGGAAACTTTAAAGTGACCACTCACCAACCGAACAAGATTGTACGTTTACCCACTCACCACATCGTCAGTCGACCTTTGGAAAAAGTTTATCAAATCGTGTACCAGAAGCGAGTTCGACTTCCCAATCATTTCACCTTACCGTATGGACACGTTGGTATAAAACATTGGTTGTAAGAGGATAGCCACCCACCAGAAAGATGACTTCGCCACAGCAAGAATCGAGTGAGAAAACCGATGAGAACTCCAAGTTCAAACCCTACCATTTTCAAGTCTTCTTACCTGACTATTGTGATTGTGCCCGTCGATTGGACACGTTTCAGAAATGGCCTACGGATAGGGAAGGATTACCTTCTTCGCATGTTTTAGCTAGAACAGGATTTGTCTACTTGGGACCTGAGTCAGGATTGGGATACGAGGTACAGTGTTTCGCTTGCGGACTGAAGTTACGAATGGATCTATGTATCTATAAAGATTCAGCTATTCTGGAACATACTCGATGGTCTCCGCACTGCCCTTACCTTTCTATGGCCTTTCCACCCATTACACTACGGTACAATGTTGACGGTACCTTAGAGACGGTACCTTCCGAAACAAGACATAAAAAACGTAAAAAAGGAAAGATGTACAAACTGGAGACTGCATTGCGACTAGTATAAAAAGGGGGTTATGGTCAAGATCGATAGTTCATTGTGACTACCAAGACCGAGCGAACAAGATGAATACTTTGAAAGAGACATCGTTCCAGTTTGGGGATTGTAAAAAAGCTGTATCTTTCTCTACTGGATGGATAAGACCCAGACATTGCGACGGAAAATGTCCGGAAGGAAACTGCGATTGTCCATGTGGTTACCATTGTAATTGCGTAACGGAGTTTGCAGACGAGTGCGATTGTGAGCCTTGCGATGGGACCGATGCTGTACCTTGTGACCTGAGCGATGCCGTAAAGCATCATGGGAACTTTAGTGCCCCTACCCCTGTCATGGAAAGTGATGCTGTGCGTGTCAAACCTGTGGGATGCGAAAGCGATGCTGCTCGTCCTCTTGGACATTTTACTGGGTTTCGTTTTAAAGGGGAATGTCGACCTTCACGTTTACCTCCCTACGGATGTCATCCAGCCCTGAGCAAACTCCTGCCCATTTCACTCAACCCTCATCGAAACGAACCTGTGAAAAACGAATATTCGTTTCCTGTGCGTTTGTCGGAATACTGCGACTTTGAAAATCGTCTTCAATCGTTCAAAGGAAAATGGCCAAAGTATCTGGGAGGACCGACCCCCGAAGAATTAGCCAGAGCCGGATTTTTCTACTTGGGCGAAGGAGATAAAGTCAAGTGCTTCAGTTGCGGTGTGTCACTTCACCACTGGGAACCGGAAGATTCGGCCTACGTAGAACATGCTCGATGGTCACCGAATTGTCATTACTTACCCTTAGTGGGACCGAGACATTGAAGTAACTTCTTACCATAATAATCTGTTCATGGATACTTTACAAGAGAACATTCGTACTTTGCCTGTGGAGTTGAGAGAACGCATTTATCGAGAACTGGTCAAAATACAAGTGAAACGTAAAGAACAATTGCATCCGTTACGTCACCGGTGTTTGAACCACTGGTACCTGAAGGCTATACAAGGACTGATTGAGTTGAAAGTGTTCCATTGGACAGACATTGATCAACGACCTCCTGGTTATAAAAAGGATTGGTTTGGTATTGACGATTCTATCTACTACATTGTAAACGTACTGCATCGAATTCCAGAGGAAGAGTTAACGAATTACCAACATCTTGAACACAATGTCAACTTGGTGAAAGAGGAAACTTCTGAACGAATTGTAATGTGTAGATTAGTGACTCAACGATTTAAATTCGACACTGAAGTGAAACCATGTTTGTGCAAAGAGTACATTTCTTGTGTCAGACCAAAGAGGATTTAGTATGACCTATTCATGGATACTTTACAAGAGAACATTCGTGCTTTGCCTGTGGAGTTGAGAGAACGCATTTACCGAGAGCTGGTCAAAATACAAGTGAAACGTAAAGAACAATTGCATCCGATACGTCACCAGATCTTTAACCACTGGTACCTGAAGGGTATAAGAGAACTGATTCGTCAGAAATTCTTTCAATGGTCAGACATTGTTCAAAACTTTGAGGTCGCTAATGATCGACATGTTCATGATTATGGTTACTTCGAGATTCACCTAGTGCAATGCATTGAGGAAGACAAGTTAAAGGATTACCAACATATTTTACGTGGAATCTACTTAGAGGAAGAGGAAACACCTAAACGAACTCTAACGTTTCGGTTACAGTATGCAAGATTTAGATTCCCTACTGGAGAACGAAGATCTCTGGCTAGAAAGTACGTCTATTGCATCCGAAAAAAAGAGAATATAAAAACAGGCTGCCATGCCACGGTTTATGTCACATGTCATCCAACAGATTCCGTGGAAGGAACTCAATGACCATATTCAAACCGTGGATCATTACCATCAATTATTACAAGAACTGTATCCATTCAATTTTGGACGACAAGTGGTGTGTGTCTTAGTGACTTGTTTTCTGGGATTTCGTTTACCAGCCGATTCCTTGTGGACTCTTTACGATCAGTACTTACCACCTCCATGGCCTTAAATGGTCACGAAAAACTCCTTTTGTTCAAAGCCTTGCGTTTTCATCTGGATACTTCTCGACCTCAACAGGAAAAAAAGATTCGTCAACTTTTAGCGACCCAAGACGTGTATGACGATGTGTGTGTAGCTTGTGACTTACACCCTCATTGGACAGATGTTCGTGATTGGAAAAAGGGGGGTTTTGAGGTTTGGACCCAAGAAGTGGCCCAGTATGCACAAGAGTTGTTCAAGGAAAAAAGTTACTTTTCAACCTGTGTTAGTGACGGTGCCAGAAGAACCCGTCACCGAGAACAACCACTCGCTTCAGGACAGGACTGTCATGGACATACCTGAAAGGTCATTCCGGGAGGACACTTGTGTGACAATACCTCAAGTAGAGACTGTAAGAACATTACACACTGTCCCTAGGACATCTTCGTTACCCAAAACATGTTGTACAGACACTTGTTTATATTTCACTTTGATTGTTTTGCTGTGTTTTATATTCCTGTACATCACTATTTGGGTTGTATGTATTTTTGTCTTTCGTGTTCATATTTGAAACATTCAATAAACGTGTTCTGAAAAAGTATATAAACTCTTGTCTTGTTTGTTTTTAGTGTCACAAGTGACATTTCTCACACCATGGCTACCTCTGCTGTCTCTGCTCCCTCTTCCTCTACTGTCAAAGTCATTGACGAACACTTAGATCGTGCCAGTTGGGAGGCTTTGTATCTTCGCCATCCCTTTAACATGCTCATTGCTGGACCTAGCGGTTCAGGCAAAACCGAATTCGTCAAACGTTTGATCGAACATAAACATCATTTGATCGATCGACCCCCTCAACGGATCGTGTGGTGTTACAAAGAGTGGCAATCGGCGTACAGCCTCTTGCGAGAAAGTCAAGGCGATTCCATCGTGTTTGTGGAAGGCATTCCTAAAGAAGACGATGGCATCGTCTCTGACTCCCGTCTAACCCATTTGGTTATTTTCGACGACATGTTAGGAGAAGACGAAGAAGAAATTAAATTGTGGTTTACGCGCAAAGGGCATCACCGTAATGCCAGTGTCGTTTACATCACCCAAAATTTGTTTCAACAAAGTAAAGCCCATCGCACCATCAGTCTCAATGCGCATTACGTGGTCTTGTTTAAAAGTCCTCGAGATAAATCGCAAGTGCAAGTCTTAGCCAAACAGTTAGGAACGCCTTGGCTGACTCAGGCGTACGACGATGCCACTCAAACGCCACACGCCTATTTACTCGTCGATTTGAAACCTACGACCCCCGAGGATTTGCGATTTCGTACCCACTTGTTTCACCACTGGTGCCAAGACGGAGGGCCTGTCCTGTACACGTCTCCGTCCTCGACTTCATTTCACTCCCCATGAAAAAAATCTATAAAAACCTCAGACCCTTTTTCGTCTGTCTCACACAGTGTGAACATGACGTCCCTTCAGTCGCATCTTCCCGTCAAATTGATTCGTGCCTTGTATGGCATCAGTCGAGAAAAAGATCCACAAACACGAGCCCGTGTCTTAGAAGCTAGTCTCAAAGAAGTCTTACGATGGTTCACGGTGACGGCACGTCAATTACTCCAAGGAATCATTCAGATTCCTCATCAAACCAAACGCTTTTTCGATCGAAACAAAGTCGCTTTGGTCCAACTGGCCGATCCCCGCATCGACACTCAAACCAAAAAACAAATCATTTTGAAACCTGGAGGGAGCGGTACTCTAGGAGGGGTCATCATTCGCTCACTCTTAAGATGGGATCCTAATGCCCCCAAAGTTATCCCCAAGACAAAAGTCCAACGAATCCCCAAGAAGAAAAAGAAAAAGACCAGGTCCCCAAGAAGAATAACTTCTCCAGTGGCAGGACCCTCCTCTTACCAGACACCACCACCATCACCCCGGAAAAAGAAAAGAAGCCCCCAGAAAAAGAAACAGAGAAAAAGTCCCCAGAAAAAGAAAAGTCCACAGAAGAAGAAAACTAGTCGCAAGAGAGGCACTTCGGCCAGGACGCAACCTTACACTCGCAAGCCACGACCTGCCACAGCGTCTCCGGCAGCCTCACGTTTGTCCACTTCTCCGTTGATGTCACCAGGAACTGAAGAGTACTTGGAGACGTTGATTACACCAAGAACTTCTCCGTTGATGACCCCCAAAAGAACTTCCCCAGTGGCAGGACCCTCCAATTTAGCGGCAGTGGCTGCTGCTCACAAAGTACCTTCTCCCAAAATCAAAGTCCATGAAAGATCGGGCATGTTACAAAGTTTACTGGATTTGTCCAAGCAAGAACTGGCTCGATTTAGTCCGTTACGTACCCCTGCACGACGTGTCATGCCTGTCCTCAAACTAATACGCCGTAAAGACAATCAGTGGCGACGCGTTCCAGTATAAAAAAGGCCTGTGACCGAGTAGGGTATCAGTGTTTTTTGGTGCTCCTAAAGACTCAAAGATGTCACCCTCCAGAAAACCCCAAGGAAAGAAAAGGAAAGGACTGCCACCACGTTTAGTCAAACATGGGGACCTGTTATCTGTCCTGTCCAAAGCTTCTCCACCCTTACGAAAAAAACTCATTCAAACGGCTTCCAGAGAGGTCATCGATACCGTGTGCGAATGTTGTTTGAACGTCTTGAAAGGCACGATCCCTTTGTCCAAACACCAGAAACAATGCTTAAGCAAGCATCGTCACGTTCTTCGCCAAATGGTTCGAAAAAAAATTCCCATTCGTCAAAAAAAGAAGATGTTGGTCCAACGTGGAGGCATTTTGCCTCTCTTGTTAGGCCCCATACTGAAAGGAGTCTTGGGAACCATGTTGGGAGGACTGGTGGGAGCAAGATAAAAAGGCCCTCGGAAGTCCCAAGATCTCAGAATCGACCCCTGACAACCCCATGGAAGGACGAAAACTAGCTTTAGTGCCTTACAAACGATGGATGGAATACCATCGGTGGCAAGAACAACGCACCCCGCATTTACCTCCCAATCCCAATTTGAGCGAAATGTCCCAGTTACAACACGAATTGCAGTCCTTGATGGATCGCCAAGATTTGTCCGAAACAGAAAAATCGCAAAAGTACGGTCAACTCTTGCAACGATTGCAACTCTTTCACCAGAAAGCTTTAGACGAAACAGCTCTACCCACTCTGAAAGATTTTAAGACCTTGATGAAAAGTCCAGCACCATCACCAGTACCAGTACCAGTACCAGTACCAGTGGTCAAGACAGAAAAAGGAGAAGAAGAAGAGGAAGGGTTTCTAACTCCACCAGAAAAAGTACGCAAGTTAACAACACCACCTACCTCCAGAATTGGATGGATTAAAAAGATGATGGCCACCCCTTCTTCATCACAAGAGAAAAAGAAAGTGAAGACAGAAGTGAAACAAGAACCGATATCCCCTGCACAGACATCCTCCTCCTCTTCGACACCTATTGCTGGTCGCACACGCAAAGCCTTGCAATCCAAGAAAATACCCCAAGAGAAAAAGAGTAGCCTCTTCCAAGAGTGGGTGCCTTATTAACACATCAACCAACACAAAAAATGGAAAAAGTCTTAGCCAGCATTTACTACGATCCCTCGCATCCTGCAGGTTACGCAGGAGTTCAAAAATTGTATCGTGCTGCCAAAACTCGACTGAAAAGTCTCCGTTTACCTCAAGTGCAACGATGGTTACAAGAACAAGCTACCTACACTTTACACAAACCCATTCGACGCAAGTTTGCCAGAAGTCGCACCCGAGTGGAAGGCATCGATCATCAATGGCAAGCCGATTTAGCCGATGTCTCTCATTTGGCCAGCTACAATCGCGGCTACAAATATTTGTTTTGTGTCATCGACGTCTTTTCCAAATTTGCCTGGGTCGTGCCCTTGACTTCCAAATCGAGCAGCGAGTTAGTGCGAGCCCTGCAACGGGTGTTGAAACAAAGCGGTCGTCGCCCTCTTCGATGGCAAACGGACAAAGGCACCGAATTTCTGAACCAAGCTTTCCAAAAAGAATTAAAGAAACGTGACATTCATTTTTTTACCACCGAGAATCCCGAAACCAAAGCCAGCATCGTGGAACGTTTTCAACGTACTTTGAAAGAACGCATGTGGAAATATTTTACGCATCACCACACTCTGAAGTACATCGACATCTTACCGCACCTGGTGCAAGCGTACAACCAATCTTACCATCGAAGCATCGGACGTGCCCCGCAAGAAGTGACTCCCGACAACGAAGTGCTGGTGTTTGAGCGTCTGTTTGGTACGTCCCCGACGAGGGCTGTCCCCAAGAAAAGTGGAGAGTTGACCGTAGGAGATTGGGTGCGCATTGGCAAAACCAAACGCACTTTCGACAAAGGTTACTTACCTAACTGGACGACCGAATTGTTTCGCGTCACTGGACGAGTGCATGGCCGTCATCCTGCCGTCTATAAATTGGAAGACATGAACGGAGAAGTACTCAAAGGAACGTTTTATTTGCCCGAGTTACAACGTGTCACCAAAAAAGAAGACGACGTGTACGACATCGAAAGCATTCTCGAACGCAGAACCCGTAAAGTGGGCAAACGACGTGTCAAAGAAGTCAAAGTACGTTGGAAAGGATATCCACCCAGTTTCGATTCTTGGATCGACGCTTCGCAAGTCATCGACTATAAAAAGAAGAAGTGACCATCATGCCCTTTCACACAGCAGACGCAGCTACGTCGACCAGTCCTTCTTCCCCTAGTTCTTCTGTGCAAGATTTACAAAAACAACCCTTGTGGGTGTGGTGTGGAGAACGTGTGCCTAAAACGCAAATCGTCTTTTTCTGCCAAATCTTCGTGGTGTATTGTGTCATCGGGGCAGCCATCGCCAATTTGAGTTTGCAACAAGGAGACAAACAATTGTGGACCATTTTATTGAGCAGTTGCATCGGTTACCTGCTTCCCAATCCCTCCCTGAAATTCTCCTCGAACGGGAACGTTGTGTCCAGTGCCAGTGCCAGTCACCACTCCAACCACAACCACAACCAGAACCCCATTTTGGACGGAGACACGCCTCTGACATCCACTAACCCCTCGGACAGCCACAGAACTCTGGAATTATGAGTCACCAAAACCAATTTTACTTAACCTTACCCAGTGACAGTTCCATGGAGGTGTTTCCCCACAACACGTTGTGCTGTTACACGGCCAAATTACCTCAGGCCATCCCCTTAGATCACGAAGCCCATTGGGAAGTGGCTTTAGTGGAAATCATTCACCCGACCCAAGTCCTCAATGTCCTTCCCAATCAAAATTTTTTTCATGTGGAAGTTCATGACGAGTCATTGCAACAGGAGTTGAATAAGAAAGTCATATATGACAATAAAACCTATAATGAGAAAACTCAAAAGTGGACCTACCACTTTTTCATTTCCCCAGGCTATTATTTTAGTGGTCAACATTTGGTCAGCACCATAGCCTCCAGGTTTAATGCCGTGTTTCTGAAAGCTTTGGAGCATGTTAACAAAAGTGTCACCATGGAGTACCACAAAACAGCTCGTCGCTTCTCGATGAAATTTGAGCGGAGTAAAATCATGTCCATTTTATTTTGTCTTGAATTGTTTGACATGTTGGGCGGAGACATGAACCTGAGAATGAGCATACTCAAGAACAACGAATTACCCATCGTTTACGACAACGAGTCTTTTAGCAAGTTATTTCGTACCCCAGTAGAACTGAACCAAGGACTGAATTTGATGTTCGTGTACTCCGATGTGGTGGAGTATAACGTGGTGGGACACACCTCCGTACCGTTACTGCGTGTCATTCCTTTCAAAGTGGATTCTGCCGCGAACGCTGACGAGGAAGGTGGAAACACTTACCACGTCCACCGCGAATTTGTCCATCCTCACTATTTGCCCGTCAGCAAGTCGTATTTGGACACGGTCAACATTACTATAAAAGGAGATCTGGGACAAAATATTCCATTTACCAAAGGAAAAGTCACGGTGAAACTCCATTTTCGAAAACGGTTCTCTCACGATTCGTAAGTAAGTCATGTATCCAGTGTACCAAGGGGTTGCACAACAGCGAGGACACGGTTTAGGAGACATGTTAAAATCGGCCTTTCGTTCGGTGGCCCCAGTGTTGAAACCGATGGTGACACGCGGATTGCACGCCTTGAAAGATGCGGCACTGACGCAAGGCAAAGAATTTCTCCAAAATGTCATCATCGACAAACAAAACCCTAAAGAAGCCTTCATGAGGGCAGGCAAAAATGTCCTGCTGCAAACGGGTAAAGACATTTTAGGCCGACGAGACACACCTATAAATGCCCTGCACGCTACCGAGTCAGGCATTCAGCAAGGACAAGGCAGAAAGAGACGACGAAGAAAACACCCTTTCACCAGACTTCAAGCTAGAAAAGCCAAGAAAAGAAGAACCGTTCGAGACTTAGACGTTTTCGATTATTGAGACACAGAAAAAATGATGCACCGAGAGTCATGTGCTTGTTCCAAGACGGAACTGGATATGTTTGCCATGCCCCCCACCATGATGACGATGCAAGAATCCCAGTGGGTGGAATTTCATCCCGTCTCCTCTTTGACGGATTCCGCTCCCATCGAGTTCGAAATCAAAGGACAACCCGAAGATTACATCGATCTGAATAGCAGTTACCTGTATTTGAAAGTCAAAGTGATCAAAACTGACAACACCAATCCTGGAGCCAATGATAGGGTAGCGCCCGTCAACAATTTCATGCATTCCTTGTTCAGCGAAGTGGACTTGTACTTGAATAACAAACTGGTCAGCAGCAGCATGGATACTTACCCATATCGTGCCTACTTGGAAAATCTCTTGACGTACGGAAAAGAAGCCAAGAATACTCATCTGGATGCTTGCGTGGTATGGAAACCTGACACGGCAGGTGCAGGCACGTTTAGCGACACAGCCCTGACAGAAGATGACAATCCTCACAATGTGGGGTTTAACACACGTAGAACTAAAATTTTGCAAGGACGTAGTTTAGAACTGATGGATCGTTTGCATTTGGACATGTGGTTACAAGAAAAGTATTTACTGAACGGAGTTGATATTCGCCTGAGACTGAATCGTAGCACTGCCGCTTTCCATTTGATGGCCCATGCCAACGAATACAAAACTGTTATCCAAGAAGCCAGACTTTACGTACGCCGTGTGGAAGTGTTACCTAAAGTGGGAAACGACATCAGTCAGACGTTGAGCAGAACGACCGCCAAGTATCCCATACGACGTGTGGAAGTGAAAACGTTCACCATTCCTGTTGGACAGCGATCCATGATCGAAGATCATCTGTTCCAAGGACAGTTACCCAAGCGTTTGATCGTTGGTATCGTCAGGAATTCAGCTTTCAATGGACTTCACAACGAAAATCCTTTTGAGTTTCGACACTCTAGCGTGTCCAAAATCGAAGTCAGTCGTGACGGCAAGACCTTGTGTACACGACCCTTTGAGCCTAACTTTGCCCAGAACAATTACTTGAGATCGTACTTGTCCCTGTACGAAGCCACCGGACAGTTAGGAACCAATACCAGTCACGGTATTACGTACGAAGATTATGCAGGAGGCTACGCTTTGTGGGCTTTCGATTTCACTCCAGACCAAGGCAGCGACGAGGGACATTTCCACCCTATAAAATCTGGCCAGATTCGTGTGGAAATTCAGTTTGCAAATCGAGACCCTGCTGATCCAACGTTGAACGTGATCCTGTATGCAGAATTTGACAATACGATAGAAATCAACAGTTTGAGAGAAGTCATTCTAGATTACTAGAAGCCATGGAAGACTGTTATCCCTCTTTACCTAGTGAAGAAACTTTGGACATGAAATGTGAGGAGACCGTGGAAGGAGAATCCCAAGACAAAGACGAAGAAATTGTCATGATGAAGTCGAGATGGCCAGAACAAGAAGCCCATTTAGTCTCCTGTTTTGCCAAACACTTGGTCGACAAAATGACGGAATTGATCAAGAAAAATTGTTATGGATGTCAAAACGATCATCCCAGTCAAATTCAACACGATAAATGCCTGATGTTGAGTCAAGAAGAAAAATTGGACGAGTATCTGGACGAAGCTTGGAGTCTCATCTCAAACAAAGACGTGTTGCACCAGTGGTATAAAGACTTGCGTGAACATTCTTGTCCACCATTAACCACTCAAGAGATCCATCGTATCGAAGCTCTCCTGAATCAGAGTGAGGAAACAGAACGAATAACCGTTTATTCGTCAGACATTTTCAAGCAAAAAGTCAGGATCGAATTGACGACTTATTATTACCTGTGAAGAAGAAAAAAAACACAAATCAATGGATACCTGGGAACTTTATTACCTTTTGAACCATAGTTCGTATACGGCTTCTTGGAATCCTGTCGTCTGTGCTAAAGATGAACTCCCTCATCGCAAACCTAAAGACCATCAAGCTTACGTGATCAACACGGACGAAAGTCATCTCCCAGGAACCCACTGGGTAGCCGTCTACTTTCCTCAAGAAGGATGTGTGGAATATTTCGATTCGTACGGATTGCCCCCTTTGGAAGACGATATCATCGACTTTATGAGAAGAAATGCTCAAACCACCCGATTCAATAACGTGAAATTACAAGGCACAGATTCCTTGGTGTGTGGACAGTACTGTGTGTATTTTCTGCATCATCGCAGCCTGGGCTATTCCTTAGAACATTTAGTGACTCATTTTGATCCTCGTTCTTCTGCTAGAAACGATGTGAAAGTAGATCGATGGTTTTGTGACCATTATGCTTATCTTTTGTCTCAAGCTAGGAAACGTAGTGTCCATCAATGGCCTAATGATTTCCAACAGTGGAAATCACAATTTCATTCACAACGTTGTCAGCCTTGTTTAAAGTAGATGGTATTTGAAGAAAAAAATGTTTGTGATTTGAAAAAAATTGTTAGATGTTATAGTGTTGGATTAATGTTAAAAAATGTTAGAGTTGTTGTTGTTTAGTGTTAAGTGATTTTTGAATAAAAATGTTGTGTTTTGAAAAAAATGCCTTTGTGGTTTGTTTAGCTATAAGAATATTGGATTGATGCTCTTTCATTTCTTACTATCCCTCTCATGAACGTTGCGGCTCGAAAACCGTGTGGGGGATGTTTTCCTTCACGTCCGCGCTTTAACTTTAAGAACCGGGTTGTTCCCAGTCTAGCCATCCATTGTCGACTCATCCTCCTAAGAAGATGTGCTCCAAACTAGCTAAGCTCAACGAAGCCTACGTGAATTTGCATAGGGTCAGACACAGTCTGATACCGAAGCCAGAAGAAATAGAGAATGTGAGAATGTTAAAAATCACTGAAGACCTGATAGAAGAGCTCTTCAGAGAAGAAATGAACAAGGAGAAAGAAGAATGGACAGAGAAGTACAGACTTCAGAGACAGCAGCAACAGCAGCAACAACAACAGCAGCAGCAACAACCTGAAGCTGACAGAGGCTTTGTCGATTGTCGTATCGACACCAAAGAATTCTTCTTCTCTTTCCGAAGAAGCAGACCTATTGCCAGAAAGTCTATCCTCAGAGGACATCGCATTCTTAGAAACTAAAAAAGAATGCCATAGCAAAACAAAAAACAGCCCTTTTCAGGGCTACCCAATACTCTAGAAAAGAAATAACTATTAATTTGCCAATGTGTGTAGGTAGAGTAGTGTGAAAATAAACACTAACTCTTTCTTAAAGAATGTGAGGGTATGAGTTTGTGTGTTTGTGTAATTGTGTTTGTAAGTGAAAAAATAGATTGATGTGTATAGTAGATTAAAATGATGTTAGTTTTTTGGCTGTTTGAGGTGTATATTTGGGGTTAGATTGGATTGCCTTGCGTATGTGGATAGTCTATTGAAGTGATGGGTAGCATAAAAACGTGAGTGAGTGTTTCTTTTAGGTCCGCGCGTTGTTGTTGTTTCTTGGTCATGATCTAGGTAAGATGAATTTTATGTTTTTAGGGGATGTTTTCCTTCACGTCCGCGCTTTCAGTATAAAATGAAACTCGTTCGGCAGTCCAGCTACCCTTGTTGATTGATCAACACCAAAAATGAACACGAGACTGGAGAAACTGTTGGAACTTCATGTGCATCTGGAATATGCCAGGCGCATATTAAATGAACTGGCCGCTGAAGCCATTGTCGAGGAGGGAAGGATAAGAGAGGAGGAAAGAAGAAAAAAAGAAGAGGAGGAAAGAAGATATAAAGAAGAGGAGGAGGAAAAGGAGAGAAGAAAAAATTTCAGAATCCCAGAGAGTGAAAATTGGGATTCTGAAGCGACATATCCTGCCTCTGCTCTCTCCCCCCAAAAGGTAAAAAGTAACTGGGGGATAAGATGTGTATGTGGCGCCAGGCCTGGAAGGTGCCACCATTAACCAGGTGTCCATGAAGTTCCAAACAAAAACAGCCCTTTTCAGGGCTACCCAATACTCTAGAAAAGAAATAACTATTAATTTGCCAATGTGTGTAGGTAGAGTAGTGTGAAAATAAACACTAACTCTTTATTAATAGTGGAAGTGTATGTGTTTGTGTGTTTGTAAGAGCTCAGGTATGTTTGTGTGAATAGTAGATTATGGGTTTCTTAGCAAATGTGGAGAGTATAGTTAGGGTTATATTATATAAAATGAGAAAGTAGGGGGATGTTTTCCTTCACGTCCGCGCGATGTTGGTCATCATCTAGGTAAGATCCATTTTATGTTTTAGGGGGATGTTTTCCTTCACGTTCGCGCTTTTCGTATAAGAACCCACAGTATTAGTTGTTCAAACCATTCTGCAAAGAATACAAAGAAGAAGATGGCGTCAAACCAAATGGACAAATTACAAACCTTGCAAGACGTTTTAGACAACTTAGGAATAATGGAACAGATGCTAATAAGACTGGTTGAAGACCATTATTCCTATAGTCCCCATCGTGTGAAGATGGAAATTAACAATTTAAGGAAAGCAAAGGACAAGATTAGTGGTGTCATGAAAGAGATCAAGGAGGAGAAGGAGGATGAAGAGGAAAAGATAAGAATAAGAACATGGAACGAAAAAATTGAAAAAGAAGAGGAAAATGAGAAGAGGAAGAAAGAAGAAGAGGAGGAAGAGAAGAAAGAAGAGAAGGAGAAAAAAAAGAAGAGAAAGAGTGTTGGAGCTAAAATAAGAAGTTGGTGGAGGAAAAGAAGAAATTAGAAGAAGAAAACCCAAAGGCCCTTTTCAGGGCCAGCCATATTTCTCGAAAAGAGATAGTCTTTGAATTGCCTACCCCTTTTTTTAAAAATTTTAAAAAAAAAAATCCCATGTTAAATTCCCCTTGTCCGTAGATTGTCCCACGATTTATTCCCATGTTAAATTCCCCTTGTCCGTAGATTGTCCCACGATTTTTCGCCATGTTAAATTTCCATTGTCCGTAGATTGTCCCAAGGGGTTCTGTAATGCTAATTCCCATTGTCCGTAGGGTATCCCTATTCACTACTACGGACATACCGATGTATGTCCGATCCGAGTGGACAGTTGTCCATAGGACCGCCACAAGCCTATGGATACGTAGGATTTACGTGGAGAGGCAAGGATGCCTCAAAAGAGTTTTAGTATATGGACCTACCATTAGACGAAGCCTAAGACGAAGAAGATGTTGCAGATGCCCTTAATGTTAAGGGCATATTAACATAAACCCAAAGGCCCTTTTCAGGGCCACTCCAATCTCTCGAAAAGAGATAGACTTTCAATTGCCTACCCCTTTTTTATTTTTTTATTTAAAAAAAAATATAAAAAATCCCATGTTAAATTCCCCTTGTTCCTAGAATTGCTTTTTTTCTCCCATGTTAAATTTCCCTTGTCCCTAAACTGACCCAAAAGAGATTCCCATGTTAATTCCCATTGTCCCCAAAGGGACGGGCCAGTTTTCCCCATGTTAAATTTACATAGTCCCCAAAGGGACGAGACCCTGTTTTTAATGGTAAGTCCCATTGTCCCTAATCCGCCCCACTTCACTAGTCCTAGTGTACATAGAAAATCAATTTGCGTACGAAAAAGAAGCACAGAACACATATCTAGGTACGGAAATCTGACACACTGGATGTATTCAACGACAGAGCGTTGTCAGATTCTCATAATGTTGGATTTAACGATCGTCGAGAGAAAATCAAGCACGAATGCAGTTTAGAAACGATTAATCATTTGCATTTAGACATGTGGTTGCAAGACAAGTAATTGTTAAATTGAGTGGATGTATGCCCGAGAATGAATCTAGGTAGTACCATATTCCATTTGATGGCAAATGAAGCGAGTGAGAGAAAGAAAAAAAAAACATTATTGGAGAAACCAGACTTTACGTACGCCTTGTGGAAGTCTTACATAAGTTAGGAAACGATATCAGTCAAACATTTAGCAGAACGACAGTCCAATTTCCACTACAACGAGCTGAAAAATGAAAACTTTCACTATAGCCTCCGGACTCCGGGCCAATATCGAAGACTGTATTTTCCAAGGACAAGCTACCCAGTGTTTGTTCAGCTGCATAGTCCGTAATGGTGGCCCTGAAGAGAGCCACAGATCAATATCGTTTTGAGTTCCAACACTTGAACGTGTCCAGGATCACTCGGATGACCAGACGGTGTATCTAAATCAAACTTTGCTCAGAAAAGTACTTGAGATCTTACTTGACACTGTTTGATGTCAAAGAACAATAATATACTAACAGAAGCCACTTTATTGCATACGACATTTATTCAGAAAGATATGCTTTCTCGGTTTTTTATTTCACTTCAGACCAAGGGAGCGACAAAAAGGACATTTTTACCCTATAAAATCAGACTAACTTCGTGTGGAATTTCAGTTTGTAGTAGCTCATGCAAACTCACCGAGCGTCGTCTTGCATGCAGAATTCACCAATTCTCAGGAAATAAGCAGTTTGAGATAAGTGATCATATCTTATTAGAAATGATGGAACACGAATAACCTTGGAGATTCTCGATGAGGAAATTTTTGTTTAAACCAGACGAAGAAGACAAACATATAATCATGATGTCAAGATGGTCAGAACACGAACAACATTTAGTCTCTTATTTATCGGGTTGCTTGGGTGAAAGAATCACCAACCTAAGCAGAGACATGCTAGTAATAAAAAAACAACACGACACATAATTGATGAGAAGTGAAGAAGAAACATTGGAAATAGGCATGGTACCCTAATCTCAGAAGAGAAACTTTAGAGAAAACGGTATAAAGATCTCCGTCAATATTCCTTAAACCCATTTACTACTCTGGAGACGAAACACTTCGAAGTTCTCTTGCAACAAAGTACAGAGACCACACGTTGTTTACCGACTTACTTGATATATTTTTTCAATGAAAAAATTTAGGTGTGAATTAATGACTTATTATAACATGCGAGACAAAAGGAAAAAAAAAAAGGAATGGATACCTGGGAACTTTATTACCTGCTGTCTCACGGTTCATGCTCAGCTTGTTAGAATGCTGTGATGTGTGCGAATCGCGAACTTCCCAGGGGAATCCTAATATTAATACAGATGACAGTCATCGTCCAGAAACGCGTTCGGTGACCTTTACTTTCACAACGACATCATGATCCAGGAACCTGTTCCGTATCAATCTGCTTTCCCAAAGATCACAGTGTGGAATATTTTTATTCTTATGTACTACCTCCTCTGGAAGACGACACCATTGATTTTATAAGAAGAAATGCTGTTTCGACTCGATTCAACAATTTGAGATTACAAGGATCAGATTATATTGTGTGTGGATAATATTGTGTGTGTTTTCTTTGTAAACGCAATCTGGGATTTCAGCTAGAACATCTAGTCACTTGCTTTGATCGTGAGTACTCTAAAAACGATGATTAAAAATAGAAAGATGGTTTTATGAACTATTATTGCTAATGCCCTTCATCGTTGCAAGTCAGGTTTGACTCCACACCGTTGTCAGTCATGTAAATATTTTTATGATTAAGCCTTTGTCAGTTTTGTATTCCGTTCTAGTTAGATAAGCTACTTCTTATTATAATTAAAAGTGTTGATTTGGACAAAAATGGCGTGGTCATGCTTTTATTTAATGAAAACAATATTCTATTGACAAGTTCTCTCATATTTTTTTACCTTATCGATTTGGTCATGTTTTCTTTCACGTCCGCGTGCCGAAGAAGATGATTGATTTCCTGTACTCCTAACTGCTACCACTGCAGGGTCCCAGAAGACATAGAGCATATTTTTAACAACTGCCATACACTTGAAAAAGAAAGGGCTAAGTTTAAAGTTAAACAGCATAAAATTGGATCCCCTACAACATACCCAGAATTCTTGATGAACACAAACCCCAATATTAATCTAACATTCAAAAATATCATAAGTTTTATACACGAATCCAATCTACTCAAAAAAATCTAAGAAAGTAAATCAAAGACCAGTTAAAAATATAACAAATCACTGTTTGGGAATTATGACGGCCGGCTCGGTCTCGTGGGTTCACAGACTGACACAGCCGTTCATAGCCCGAATAATAAAAACCAGTTAAGGACGAATATTACAAAATCACTGTTTAGGAATTATGACGGCCTGCTAGGTCTCGTAGGTTCACAAACTGACACAGCCGTTCATACCCCGAATAATAAAAACCAATTAAGGCCACAAAAAATTAAAATAGGAAAATAGGAATTAATTAAAACAGGACTCCATAATAACATACAAACAACCATAAAACAAGTTTTCATTCCAAACCAATAAGATAGGGAATCAAAATAAATAAGGAATTCATGAATAAAAAAAAAAAGAAAAAGAAAAAAAAAAAAAAATACTCCTAACCGTCTCCTTGTCTCTTAAACAACATCTGGCTGAACTTTTAAATCAAGCTTCCACAGCTATTTCTACTAACATACTCAGCCAAATCCAGGCAATGTTGGCAGACGACACTGAAGAATTTGAAACTTCCACGCTGGCAGCGGCCCTGGAAGCATCATCATCCAGCGGCGATGAAGCTGATGAACCTGCACCACCTAAACAGAGTGGAAAAAAGGAAGGCTCTGTCTACCGGAATATCGGACCGGGAAAGGCAATTGATGATATCAAAAAAGCGGGCCACTTCGTCAATGCCACAAGACCGGGTGTCCTAATGTGACGTCATCGCTGCCGACCAATCGTGGCGGGAGTCACATACTGCTTGGTTTGACACCTGGGGCATTTCAATCCAACTAAGAAACACGAGTGTGTGGTGTGACTATTCCCACTCATGTCTATTAGCCTTTCAGTCAGGTTGTTAAGGACTAGTTAGTCCTACACCTGAGTAGCTAAATTAAAAAGTACTCTTTGAGTACATAAAAGCCTGGGGGATGAGGCTCCTTTTCCTTCCCCCAGGAGTAATTAAAAATCACGCAGTGCGTGAATAAAAAAGTGGTACATGTTCAAAAGAACGAAAACCACTATAATCCAACTAACTAACTAACTCCGTGCTTCTCTCATATAACTAAATGCACCCCAAGATAGCAGAAGTCCATAGCGAAGATATCAAGAAATAAGACATAAGAATCAATGGAGCTAGGGACGGAAATGATCACAATTATTGCCTTTATCGCACTGAAAGGCCTCGGCCTGACAGTCGCTTTGGGCTTGAGCTTGAGAGCTCAGGAGAAAAGGACAGCACTCCTCCTGATGTGGGATAAAGAATAATAAAGAGAGATGAGAAGAACGGAGACGGAAGGAAGGACGACGAGTCGACAGCGGGAACGTATAGAAATGTAGATCTGACTGATATCGAGCACCTTCCCCATGGAGCTCCAGTCTACAAGTCATCCTCCTTCACCTCATTGATAATCTCCGCCCTCATCCTCCGCAGTCCCAAAAGTGAGTTCTACTAAATAGGGAACTAGGCATGGGGAAAAGGATAAAACAAACGAGGAACCAAAGAGAAAATAGGAGCCTAAACAAAGTCCGGTGAAAACTAGGCAACAACACTGTATATTAGCGACAGGCCAATCAGTAGCAACATCAGCCTCGACATCAACAGCATCAAAACAGCGACAGCTAGTATCACAGCTTTAACTACTGCTACTGGTACTTCCAAACAAACAGAACATGGAAGTAAAGTAAAGTAAACCCACCACTACGGCAAGAAATACAAAAAAAACAACAAAAAAACAAAAAAAAAAACAAACAAAAGCAAAACAACAAAGAGCCAGGAACAGCCTACAACCATACATCGTCCAACAGATGATGCAATTGCTGGCCTACCTGATCTACGAAGCAGCGGGGGATGTGTGTCCTACTGGAAAACATAATTGAACCCAGCGACATACTGTGGATCTGCGCACAGTCCTGGAGAGTTGCACAAAGCAAATGAGAGAAGGCCAGTTGACGAAGAGGGGAAAATTAATTTCTTCCATACTACTGGACACATTAGTTCACAGGGGAGAAATATTGATAGTCCCCATTACCCCTGGTGATTGACAAGGGAGTTCAGCATACTGGCCCAGCAGGTCCTCAACCGGACAGAATGGGAAGACCATGTGATGGCAGACACCAGTCGTCATTAGCAAAGTACGAACCCATGAAACGTTCATGCTACCTGAACATATAAAGCCACTTCTGGTCTTAGCAACAGAGGTTGGACCACAGCCATTTTAAGAGCTCTAATCAAAATGCCTCATGCAGTAGGGTTTTTACTTTAGCTTGAAACCCCATTTTGATAAAATTCTTCTACACAGAAATATAATTCATCTGATCACCGTTGGAAAATAGGTTCTCAAATTTATCAACCATAACCACAGATTTGGTTGAGGTGACTTAGACCTTGTATTTTTAATTGTTGTTAGGAAATTTATGTACAGTCTGTGCACAAAATTCTAAAATGACATGGGTAGGAAAATTTGTAACTGTATAATCGTGGCTCTAATAATAATATGTAGCTTACATACAATTGGTAGTAGGGAATAGCCCGATTTAGGTAACTTGACAGAAATGTATTATTAGTACCTCTTTGGCATTTCAGAAAGTTCATGTGGCGCTCGGGGACTGCAGCTAGTCTTCTCCTATGTTTCCGTGTCTGGGTATGCAGTTCGAGTTGCAGTGCAATACAGACATAAAAATCCCAAAAGGTGCGTGCTTGCAGGCAGCCGGCGTGTCATTATGTGGTGTGTCTCTTTTCACCACGGAATGGCTAGCTAAGAAGCCTGCAGTACAGACAGTAATAGATTGAGTCGTGGCTTTGTTGCTCTTTTCCTACTCAACATCCCTTCTAGACGTCGAACCAATTACCTCCCATTCAGAACACGCCGAACAATCGACAAATAATAGTGTACTATGCACATAAATTTATTGGTGGAAATGTGTTTTCGCAACAAAAAAACTGGAGTGAAATCTCATCAAGTGGTGGTTCCATTCCCACTCGAGGAGTCAACGTACATAACCAACTTGCCGAATACATCGTTAATTAAAAAAGGAAGGAAGATAGTAAAAATTGAAGATTGGGAAGTTTATCAATCCAGTACTCTAAGAAGTGACCATTTCCCAGTACTCATCACCCTCGACATAAAAAAACTCGTATAACGTAAACAGCTACTATACCAAGATGGATATTTGACAATCTAATTGCCGATGATCAGCTTAGCAACGACAACGAGAAACTCTTCCACCAAAATACTGTTTAAGCATTGTCCTTGGCGGCTGAACAACGCATGCCTAAAACGGGGGGGGGGGGGGGGGAGGGGGAGAGGTTAAACAGTATGTCACGTTATGCAATAACCAATGCAAACAAAAAAAAAAAAAGGAAGAAAAAAAACGGAAATAAAAAACAAGCCCTAAACAAATTTAAACACATCAAAACAGGCCCGAACCTTTTTATCCCACTAAAAGAGGAAAAAATAAAAAAATGTCATTTTTACCGCAAAACAAATATCATGGAAAGAATCCTGCTCATCTTTAAACTATAAAAGAAATGCAAAACAAGTATGGGAAACAACTAAGACAATCAGTGTAAAATCAATCTTCTCCACCCAAACTCCCAGGTAATGTAACACAAAGAGAAAAAGCGACAACCTCATACTTTACAGGAGAGAGCAGCAATTTCAATCAAATTCCAAAAACACCAGAACGAGGTAGAACAAAAAAAACCCCTAATTGTTCGTAGGGGAAACCACACAAGCGCCTTCAGTTTCGATTTCACCATAGACGAATGGAGAAAGTGGCTCAGCTGGTAAAAGGCTATTGCTTCTGAGGAAGACACATTTGTCCACGAAACCATTAAAAACAGATACGTTTATATAATCGGCCCATTTCGGAGTCGGCCCATTACAGATTCGGTCCAAACAAATTTAATTCGAATTTGAATTAACTGTCACAGTCGATCCATCAAACAACGCCGCATTTGTGATTGTTGTTGTTGTTATGGTTGTTGTAGTGAATAGGTGAATGATTAAGGATTCACCATATTGTTTACGTTCATTGAAGTATGAACCGAGTAAAATGCTATTCATACTGTATGATCCGCGAAAAAGAACAAAAACACAACAACAACAACAACAACAACAACAAAAAACTGGTCTATCCTTATAATCAAATTTTACATTTAATACAGACATTCATAATTCAAATCCTTTGAAATGATCTATCCAGTCCCTCGCGAAGAATCATCTTGCAAATATTTTACACAGATTAAATATAAATGTGAATGTGGGAAAACGTAATGCCATTGGGCGGAGCTCAATTATACCCTTTTTAGTCCATACAAGCATGAATCCAAAATATTAAAATGGGCCTGGCCAATCAGAATCCTGGAAATTGTATTGACGAAAGAAAAATTAAATTAATATCAAAGTATGTGCCATCAGATTCTACAAATGTCCACCCATTCCTGAAATGTTAATACTGTATGTCTTGTACTTTAATAGGATACTAAAAATCGCACAAAGATACACTGAACGATGCATAAAATGATTTAAAAATATATGAAATGACCATTCTCTAATGACATTAAATCCACATTACCATTATATAAATCTTTGACCAGTAGCCCGAGTACGTAATGGGCTGAACATTATCTAACACGATGTCAAACTGTAATATTGCGCTACATAAAGTAATATCTAATCTGACGTTAAAAAATTATCAACGACTGATTAAACTGAAAACAAAAGTATTGTTAATTTCCAAGATCAGTTATTTTTGAGAAGAAAAAAAAAAACACAACAACAGAACAAATCTCCTAAGATCGTCATTTACCAGGTAAACCAACATATACCTGACAACAGACCACGTCTAATAGCTACACAAATCTAATAATTTCTGTTGCATTACGAATCAGTGATTTGACATAAATAAACCGACATCGTTTGCTATTTATTGTAAGGATCACAAACCAAATTGAAATTCAGCATTGATGAAATAGAACACACACAATTTATCTTTTTTTAAATAAACTAAATGCTATCAATTGGTCAAGGAAAACGTTTTGTTTTTTTTTTTAATATTCAATATTTAACAAATTAATTATAGCATGTTTTTAACAGTAGGTGCTGATTTTGATTATCACCTGGTAAAACTGATCACAGAGGTCCACGAATTGGAACTAAAAAGACTTCCAATCTAGAAGGAATAATGTTTTGCATGCATAACTATTTACATGATTAAATAATAACGTGTTTGGCAAACAAGTTAATCGCAAAGAAAAGAAAACCGCTTAATTCTTTCAGTTAGATTCCGGATTCTGTTTAAAACGGCGCGATCTTTCAGTGCTTAGTCTCGTCCTGGAGTTGTTCCCCTTTAGAGTAACGTGCGCATGCTCTGTTCTTCAATTTGAAAAATTCGCGGCAATTGTTGCAATATTACAATAGGAAGTCTTTTTAGCTGTTGATGATCAGATAATTTAGGATACAGATATGACGAACAGAGGCAGACCCGAGGATGAGTGGGAGCTAAGTAAAGAAAATGTTCAGCCCTTGCGTCAGGGACGAAAGTTTTCCAGCCTTAATGCTGGACTTCAGCCCCTCGCTGGGGATCAAATGTCGAGAATAAAGGAGGAAAAACAGTGCGTTTCATGCGGAAAGAAATGTATCCAAATAATATTGTTTATAGGATTATTTTTTTTAAAGAGTACTAATAAAAAGGACCCCATTCCTGTGAAATGATATGCATACCTGGTCTGTACCCTAGTCCGCAGATATTTATGTTTTGGGCGTCTAAACAAAATCAAAATGTGCTATGTCTTACATGTGGGACTAGTCTGTATCCTAAAACAAGTATATTTCCACTTTTTTCTGACATTACTTTTACTGTAGTCCTGCACTGAAATATGTCAAAACTGATATTTGTTTTAGGGGTCGCCCGCCTGAAAGCATTTATAGTATGATAGGGTCCTATATCAGAACGGGCCTTGGGGATAATCCGGTTTGCCATAATGGTTATTTTCCTTCAGATTATTGCTTTTTTTTTTTCTTCTTCAAATCCAAGCTGTTGTCGAGCACCTGTGGGGTCGTTCTCTATCTGCCTAAATAACGGCATTGTGTAGCTTGTTCCTAGGTCGACTAACATTAGAATGAGAAGTCAAATTTTTATGACTGAATCACAATTGCATCCATTGCCAATGCTTTTCTACAGATTAAATTCACATTGCTTTGTTTGGAATGTACTTAATACTGGTGTCATTTTTTAGAATAAATTCAAATTCACATACAAGAAAATGGACGTGTTTTCAAGTTCGGTTCTTCGACATTTCAGTTTGCTGGAATGCAATATAAGCTGAAAATGCCAACATCAGATTAAGTTGAAGATTGTCTTTAACAAACTAATACAATTAATATTGAAGAAAGTATTTCGATAGGTTTGTCTAATTCAAGATACTTATGATTTTTTTAACCAAATTCAGCATTCCTGGCTTCCATCACATTCCAGCGAACTTGAGTGTAGGTCAATGGAACTTGAAAACATGTCCATTTGCTTCAGTCAGGATTTGAGATTATTAGAAAAAAGACAACAGTAAAAGTAAAGTCCAACTAAAGCAATATGACTTTAATTTGTAGAAAAACATTGATATTAGCTGGCAATTGTTTGAGATATTTATGAAAATTTGACTTATCGTTCCTATGTTAGTTGACCTCAGAACATGTTACACTGCACTGTTATTTAGGCAGTAAGAGTGCA
Source organism: Sinohyriopsis cumingii (assembly GCA_028554795.2). Classification (NCBI taxonomy): domain Eukaryota; kingdom Metazoa; phylum Mollusca; class Bivalvia; order Unionida; family Unionidae; genus Sinohyriopsis; species Sinohyriopsis cumingii. Next base: position 30,389,590 of record CM068826.1, read on the forward strand.
ACCCCAAAAACATAAAATATCAGGGTCAGTGTTTTACATTATAAGACAAACATTACTGTTAGCAGAGACCAACAATGCTTGACACTATATGTGAGTTTTTAGCCCAGATAGTGTCTGACTGTTGGCTACTCGCTAGTAATTAATAAATTTATTCTACAGGCCTTTGTATGTGGTTGGTAAGTTGAATCCTTTTCACCCATAGCATTAAATCCTTCATAACACTCACTTTTGTTAGTGTTGATCCCTGTCAGAACGGAACTGTATCCATCAGTTATTGACCTTAAATTTTAAATTGCTGACACGTGGAAACCACCTAGTGATGACTATATCACTAGAAACTGACGTTCAGGTGCAGAACTGCGGATAAGTCATGAAGTTACTCTTACCTTGGAGTGATACTGCCTTCCATGCATGCATTGCCAATTTAAAATTTTAGGTCAATAAGTGATGGATACACAGGTGGAGAACTACTTGTTTACCTTAAACAGATTAGTCATTATTTCTGCAGGTAGTGTTATTATGTCATTTGATAGGGTAAAGAGAGGGGTAATTGTCCCACAAAAGAGACATATGATTTGGAAAAGAAAAGGCAAAAAATTTCCCAAATATTGTGTACAATTACAAACATAATTTTTTTAAATCACTTGATTTCATGCCAACATACGGTTATGCTATTTAGGCTATAGCATTCTCCTCTGTTCCCACTCCCCATGGCATTTTATATCTCTTCCACCACTACCAATTTTTTAGAAGCCTTAGTGATATAATACAATGCACAAAACTTGTATGTTTCATTTATTGATATATGTTGTTGTTGTTTTGGGGCTTAACGCCATTTTTCAGCACATGATAGGCTATACATGGCGGCCAGTATTAATGGTGGAAGAAGAACCCGGAAAGAACCACCGACCTACGAGAAGCTACTGGCAAGCTTTCTCACATACCCACATTGGCTGAATCCTAGACTCGAACCGCTGCAGACAGAGGTGAGAAGGCAGTGATCCGTAACGGAGAGCACTTTAGACCACTCGGCCATGCGGGGCCCCTTTATTGATATATAATTTCAGACCTGATTATTGCCATGGAGTCCCAAACACCTGTGTTGTTTGTGTTGCAAATGAGAAGGGAGTTTTCTTTTACTAACACAGCATCCATACCTGTGTGGGCATGTCAGTTTTTTCAAATAACGGGAATGATGTAGTTCATTGTTTTTGATGAGAACCAATTCTGTAAATTTCTGATACTGGCCGAGTTGTATCCTTTGAATCCATCTGCATAAAATTTAAAAGTACTTGCCTTTTTTTATATTGTTGCATACAGCACAGTTTTTACATGCTGTGTATTTGTTGGCCAATAAATGTCACTGCTTTTCTGAAAATGGACTTTTCCAGGAACCAGAACAGGAGAATAAGCAGGCTGATTATTTGCATTGAAAACTCCTGTTTCATTTCCAACATGAACAGGATGACAGTTTTAAGGACTCCCTGGCAACAGTCAGGTTAGAAAATGTAAATGAATGAAATTACTAAAATTTGTACATGTTCTATATCCATTATGCTTTTCATTTTTAAAAACAGAAGGAGGGCGGGGAAATTGGTGGGAGAAGATGGTAGGTGAATACTCTTTTGATTTGTCATAAGTGATGGTCAGATAGTATTTTTTTTAAATAAAAAAATTTAAGAAGTTTGTATGTCTGAAAACAACTTTGATATTTTTGGTAGACCTTGCAAGTTTAGCATTTGTTTAGGGTCCTCCATTATAGATAGCAGTTTAAGCTATATGCAGAAACACATTTATTATACAAAGGAAACATCTTATATTAACTGAAAACACCAACAAATAGCAATAAAGCTATAATGTAGTGGCAAAGCCAGTAGTCAGCTTTATTGATAAAACCAGCCACAACTCTCTTTACATCAGCATAGTATTATTTTTGCAAAGGGGAAGACTTAGCTTGAGGTCTTAATTCTTTGGCATGCATTTATTAAATTCACTGGTGTATTTGGGATATATGTTCTTTGACTAGTTTTGTTTGGTTTAAAGTTATCTGAGTGCAAAGCTTTAGAAGGTAGTGGGAGTGAGGCACAGTTTTGGGTATTTTAGTGGGGAAAAAGTTGGGCCTCTGAAGTATACTACCAAAGGACCAGACCCTGGCATTATCTGATTATTTATATATATAAAAGCATTCCTAACAGTACTCAGTATCTAAATTTTATCATGGTAGCTTAAAATTCTGGACATAATTTACAAATATATCAAACAGAAAATTCATGAAAAATATGCTTCTATGCCATACAGACAATTTTTTGAAAATTCCTAATAGTAAACCATCTTTTGTGTTAAAGTACCAGTTATAGCTTCCACCTTTAATTCCAGTTAGAAATTACTGTAGGATTTAATTTCTTTTAATTAGTAAGATAACAATCCTAGCTTGTGTCACAGAATCTCTGTTTTAAAAGGGAAGTTTGGGTTCACAAACTGTTAGTATTCAAAGCAACCAATGCTCTGTACCTCTGTAATGTTGAATGAATTGTGCATGTGCCGCATTGGTACACTGAACTTTGAAAAGGGTTTTCTCAAAGAAATTTCCAAATTAATGTATACTAGCATATCAATTGACGTAAAATGATTGATTATTTGTCCTTACAAGCTAAGATTACATCATTTTTGAATGAACAGGAACACAATTTTTAATAAATATTGCCCAAAATTCTAAAATTGTTTACATTATAATTTACAGGTACTATCCAGTTGTTCTTTCTCTCTCTCTGGCTCGAGATTTCTTTGTTTAAATTAAAAAGTGATCTTCCATTTTCCTTCATAATTCTACCACCACTTCGGTGTCCTATTGGTTAGAGCGTCTGCTTCGGATGCGGTCGGTCATGGGTTTTCGATTTCCGTCCATGTCATACCAAAGATTTACAAAAATGGTACTTACAGCTGCCTTCGCTTGGTGCTCAACATTAGGAGGTTAGTGTTAGGACTGGTTGGCCTGGTGTCAGGATAATGTGACTGGGTGGGACATCATGCTACATATCTGTGGCATGATGCCCCAGTGCTTAACATCACTATAAACTGCCACACTGCAGACATCGTAGCGATATGACTGAATTTTTTTAAAGCTACATTAAAATCCAAATCACACACACACTCATAATGCTAACAATAGCCATGTCTTTAATAAACCCTGTTCTAGCATATACTTCATGTAACTAATTAAAGGGTCTTCCTTTGTTAAATCCAGCAATTGGTTTCATCACATATTTTACATTGTTACCTTTCTAGAAAATAGTAATTGTCAATGATTCCAAACCTTTGTTAGTTTCAATCTGAGAGACTAACAACTGTTTTTTATTATAGCAACTTTTTATGTGAGGGACAAGCATGATGTTATGTCCTCTTTTCTTTTAAATATATATCTCAAATAATTTTCTCAGAGAACTTGTCTAGATGGTACAACTTATTGTGGATCAAGCACCGATGTCATGTTTAAGAATCCATTTTTTGACACTCTGGACACAAGTTATGGATGATAAAACTGGCAGTGTCATAAGTGACAGCTGTGGCTCTTTGTGATGAAGATTTCTGTTTAGTCTGTGACTAGCATACCTGCAATATTTGGTTGCCAACTTGAAACGTTCAGTATGTTTTTACTGGAACCTTTGGCTGTTGTGACAGGGATTTCTCGCGTTGCTGCACAGTAATGGTGGACTGTAAATGAGTTGAAAGGTTTGTTGTTCACCTGCATGTTTGATGCTGAATTTGACAAATACATACAGTGACTGTTTTGTCAAGCGTATTGGTGCAAAATTCCCTTTTTAGTGAAAAATTGTTTCAAATAGAACTATTTGCTCTTGGGTTCATGAACTTATATTTAGAAGATGCTTAGCCTAATGGAGGACAGTGGTGTGCTCAAAGTTAGTTCCGGATGGTCTCCTGTATGTGAAGAAAAAACTTGGTATACCTGTATTTTTATACTTGTATCTTGATATATACAGTTGCACACTCATTTTGTATTGCAATTTACTGGTATACCTATGTCTAATAGCTGTCTTTTATGTATTCTAGTTACTTCAAAATTTACTCCAGATTTTAAATCCTCAAACAAAAAAAAACATTACATTTTTATTTCAGTCAGTTCCATCCAATAAATATCACGTAATGTCAACATAGTTATTAAGAACTATACAAAGTTAGGCAGTCATGTGTTATTTAAAAAATGTACCCCTGCAGTATAAGAGGCAAAATGCTTGCATATTATGATACTATAGAGATACTGCCATGTGTGTTATTATGCAGATGTAAGTTGTGTCAGTCCAAGAGGAACAAGTCATTTTGGAGATGTCATCTCCACATCCTTCCCAGACACTACTGGAGTTGCAGTTGCAATGACAAATGCAAGAAGTGACAATGCATTTATTGGTTTTGGAGGAATTTATGTCTTGGTATCTGTTGCAAATCTCCAGTATTGGCTTGGACTAGTGGGAGAATGTCCTCCCATATTTTGGCAAACCAGCATATATTAGTCTCCTCACGTGCCTGAGCTTGGACTTCAGTCTTGTAAGACTGGGTGCATGGGGTATTTTAATGACATTAATGATCTGTACCATACACTGCCTCTCAGGCTGTTGACCAGCTGTTTGTGTGTATCATATAAACTCACTTATAAATGAGTACAACTGCAAACTGCACAGATCCAGATCTGCCATTGCATAATATGCTAGCAGATCTGAGTCTGTGCAGTTTATAAGGAGTAATTAGTAGAATTATCAGCATAGACCTTGATCAGCAGGTGCACTATATTATGACAGATCAGGAGCTATGTTGTGTGGAGTTGGACTTATTAGTGATTATATATGGTACCTTTTGACTAGTCTGTCGCATTGGTGAACTGTGCTGCATACTAACTTACTGTTCTGAGTTATGAAGTCAAATGGGGATCTGTTGAGTTGGTCCATTCATTTTGTCTACATTCTGCCTAGACGCTTTTGAGAGAACTGTTCAGCCACCTGCTAGGTCCACAATCCAGCTGGCTACAAGTCCAGCACACTTTCTGGCCATCTGTGCGGAATATGTGCTGTGTTGCTTGCCCTTCTGTCAGTTCATCCAGCTACCCGGTTAATTAAGGTGTGTACATTGAGTTGATAACATAGTGCACACAGAGATGATGGCACAGCCTTGGCCAAGTATTTTCTACGTGGACATTGTAACAATGCCTTAGGAGGGGCAACCCCACAGTGAGTACATGGACAGTCTTGATCAGTTACTGTACTGCAACAATTTCATGGACAAGTTCAGGTTTAATGCAGTTGTGGAATAAATTCTACCAATTTCTGAGTGCCTGGTTGCTGTCTGCAAGACAACCCATAAAGGATGAGGCTTTAGTAGACTTGAAACATGCAGATGAACATTCTTCCTTCTACAGCCTCATTAGGCAAAGATCAAAGGCTTTCTTTTTTGACAACCAACTATCAAGTGCTAGTACCATATGCACTTGGCCATGTATAGTACGAAGTTACTAACCTTGGTAAAAAATGATGCACTGGTTGTCTTGGCAACAATGCTATGTTATAAGGTAAATCAGAATGTTTTTCATGCCACCTCCATGTTAGTGCCAAATATAGTGGAACTTTTTATGCTTGATTTTGGCATAACTAGGCTGAATTGCCATGGTAATTAACAAGGCAGTATACAATTCAATGGCTAATGCCCTAACAACTTATGCAGATTGTATCTGGTAAGATGACACACACCTGTCACTAAATCCACATCATTCTTTGGCACTCCTTTCATGTCATCTGGTATGCCATTACTGTTGAGTGCTAGAATTGAGGCTGCTTAGAAGCAGGCAGTACAAAATCTGCCTCTCAAGCTTGCCGTGCCACCTGCACTGGCATTCAGGCCAGATCAGTCTAAGACATCGGTAAAAGAGGAGGCCAAATACGTCCCAACAGAAACAGTTTTAACCTCAGCATGATTTCATGTGGTAAGTGCCCATCCCCCTCCTAGATTTCCAGAGGCAGTTCTGTAAAGAGTATAGGAAGCAAGGTTTCCCCTTCCAAGCCTTCCAACAATAATTGCGAACTTGTCACCATTGCCTCCCACTGACAGTTTGCCTATAGGTACCAGACTCCATTTTCAGCAGTCTTCAATCAACTTTTTTTTTGGCTAAGTGAAATGTCGATCTAAGTTGCTTTGGAGTGGCTTTGGATTTTATTTATCAAGCCTCCTCCCCTTCATCTAACCCTTCCATGATGGACATGCCATCTGATATTGAGATATCACTGTTGGTTTTATTCTAGGCGTTTTCAAAAACACATAGCCAATGGAAAACTTGGACAACTCATGAACTTCAACTTTACATTATTGCACTGAGGTTCAACTTAGAAATGTCAGTTTGGCTTTCTGTAAAGAAGAATGAATTTGCCAGTCTAGTTCCAACTGATATATATATATTTCTGACACTATCCACCTGGCTTTACACAAGTTCCTTCATTTACATGCACTCCCATTCAGTCTTCACCTCAACCCATGGATCATCAGTGTATCATCACTTTCTTCTGGTTGGCTTCATCAACAGTGATTGCAGTGTATGTGGATGGTATTCTTCAAAATTAAGGCAAGTTCATCTTTGGTGTAGGGCAGGAACGTCTTTTGCCTTTATGTCAGCTGGGATTTCCTGTGAACTTGGGCGGATCAGATCTCAACTCATCACAGCATTTAGTCCACATTAGTATGGAGGTTTTCTTCTTTAATCATTACCTCATTTTTCTCCATCAAATATGCATGGTATATATTATCAAGAGTTTATTTCCAGTGGAGTGGATTTTACTAAGAGGGTTATTGCAGATCAGTGTGGCAGTTAATTTGATTCTTCTCAACCACTTTTTCATGCTCTCATTGTAATTGGCCAGTGTAGCCCCTTTTCAACTAAATCAGTTACATTCTCAACTAAAATAGTATTGTTCCGGTGTTACTGGCAGAACAAACATTATCTCACAGCTGGGTGCTGTTGCGGTGGCCCAGACAACCATTAGGTTAAAATGACATTGGCACAATTTCATCAGTGTGGGTTTAGCACTTTCACTGGATTTTTCTTAGCAAAAAAAAGTAATTTTTCTTATCCCTGTATTGCCATAATCGGTGTTGTATAGATTACTGTGTAAAAGTAATGAACTAAAACTAAAACAATTTAGTAGTTGATTTCAATTACTCTGTCACACTGACGTAAACAATTACAATTACTTCTCTATCCAAGTAATTATATTACATTTACATTACTTCTCTACAGCTGGTCACAACTCGCAATTCTCATTGGTTAATTCATGTTTTGGCACAGAACAATATTCTTGACACTTAGAGCTCAGTGTAGCACATTGAATACAATATTGTTGAACTAATTTCACAACATTTGTAAATAGTTCTTTTTTACAATATAACAGTTTCTAAAACAACTTGTAATTTGTTTTTTGCAATAGAAAGTAATTAGAACTTTGCATTACATTTCCAGAATTTGTAATCAATTACAACTTGTGATTACGTTTTTTGCAGGAATTGATTACAATTACAAATTTATTTTTTAAAGAATCAATTACTTGTTTAATTACTTTAGTATTTCATTAATGTACAACCCATTAAGTCCTGGAAGGGTGTCCATGGTAGAGGCTGGATGCTGATGCATTCCCCCCCACCTTTTTTTTCTTATTCTCCTAATGTGAAAGTGATTAGGGAATATATTAACAGAAAGTCTTTTTTGTGGGTATAAATTAAATTTTTCTAAGAATACTTAATCCTGATCACATTATATTAAACCCATCCACACCTCCCTGCAAATGTGAGGATCCTCATTGATGTGGTGCCCAGCTTAAACTGGTAAACATCTGGTTGATGTGTAGCCACTTAGTGGTGGTAAGGTGAGGTGTTATGGTTAGAGTTTATTCCTGTTTTGTACGTATGATATATAGAGTGGAAAATCAACATTTTCATACTTCCAAGACTGTTGGATTCAAGAGATAATGTAATTGGAGAAACACATTGTACTAAAAAAAATGTACATTTAACAAAAATGTTAATTTCCGCCACATTGAAACAAGTTCATTGAGTAACTGATCCTTCTTACTTGAATCAATGTTCCCACTACTTTCTCAGATTGAGATTTTTTTTTGTACACTCAGGCTGCTAATAGTTGAGTACAATACATATATTTGTTATGCACATTGTGAATAAAATACATGTATCATTACAGTAGAGTATAATGATATAATAAAGATATAAATGAAACAGCAAATAAATGAAAATTTCACAACCTGTTTGCATGATGTACTTCAGGAAAGTAATGCTGTACATATGGACCTAGTTGTAAGTCACGCAAAAGCTCAGATATTATAAATGTTTCCTGTTATTTTTTATCATAATAAAGTTAGTCATATTTTTTCTTTAATAAAATTAACCCTTATAAATACTAGTGCCTCCATTCATTTTTAAATGAGGAATCCCATTTGCCACACCAGAATTTGTTTATCTCCATATTCTTTCCAGATCTGTACTGTGCACTGAAAGGACATTAGTACAGTAGAAACAAGGATACATCAGTAATGTTTGATAGTTTTCTTTGCTGTCATGGAGAAATTTGTAGAACTTGAGTAACACCAATATCCAGCTGTAAACAAAGTTCTTAGACTTTAATTACTGCCTGTGCCAGGGTTCAGTTTATGATTATAAACTACATGGATCAGGCTGATGGTTTTAACAAGCCAAGTGCTGTTAAGGCATGCTTCATGTACATTTTTGCATGAATAGCAACACTGGTACTGTTATTTGTGATGAAAATATTTTCAGGAATATAGATGCCATACTTCGTTTGTGCTTAGTAAAATATTTTGATGTACAGTATTGGCCAAAAATATAATTGTACATCAAAATAACAAGATGGACGCTTTAGTTAAATGAATATAATGGGTTATGCTTTTGGTTGCTTCTGTTTGCATGCCATGGATATGTATTAAATTTGAATCATAAAAATGCTTGCTTAAATATCTGTGCATCAGTTAAACAGATTTTTAATGATTTCAAATTGGTTATCTTCTAGTTTTAGACAAATTTGAATTTTTTTTCTTCAGAATGTTTGAAGCTGAATTGAGGACGTACAGTGGTGATGACCCTCTTGAAATTTGGCACAGGTAATGAACTCTTGCTGAAAAAGTAAAAAAAAACAAAAACATTATGCATACCTGGCTTCAGTTTTTGTTAAACCTGATTTTAGTAGCTGACAAAGGTCGACAGGAGTGTGGACCTTGTCTGTGTTAAGGTTCATTGATAGAATATTGTTTTATGGTTGGCATAAATCATATTTTGGTTTGCAGGCAGGAGACAGTATCTTAAAGTGGAATGCAAACCTTAGTAAATGTATTTTTTGATTTAAAGATTTTGTTTTATGTGAACAAAGACATTGAAAAGTGAAATATGTGTAAACTGAAATGAGTTATATTAAAAGGAGGCAGACTAACAGAATATTAATAAACTGATTAGACAAAAGTTTGCAAGTTTTATTAGTTTTTTTTTATTATTATAATTCAAGTTTCAGGTCGAGTAGGTAAACCTTGTCCAAACTTCTAATGTACTTTTATGGCAGGGATTTGAGAATATGTGAGGCAAAAATAATTTGTCTTCCTGTACATGAATAATATTAAATTACAAATCCAAATCATGTACACAAAGCATTGAAAAATAAAAGGGATTATGTATAATAAAAATGGGTAATTTTGTAGTTATTATGAATACGTATGTTTTGGGAGTACTTGAACTTGAATTTTTGAATCACTTGACTTCTGGAACAGCTATGTTGAGTATGACATTTCTTTCTCACTTTTTTGTATACCAGGTACATATTGTGGACTGAGCAAACTTACCCAAAGGGAGGTAGAGATGGTAACTTGATCCATTTGCTGGAGAGATGCCTTGCTCAGTTCAGGGAACAAGAAAAATACAAAAATGATGAGAGATATGTGCAGGCTTGGATTAAGCTGGTATGGGTTTTTCCTTATTTTCTGTCCATTTTTCTTGTTGCTTGTGTTAGGCGATATACATAATTGTAGCAGAGCTGTTTATTATAAGATTTTCACTGTAATTTCAATGGAGATTTTATCAGAAATGCGGACTTCGTAAAATGTATTCAGTTTATGATAGGAAACTGTGATAACTCAGTTATACTTTTCATAGAAGAATCCTGGTTTTTATACCCATCCAGGTAAAGGCACTTGCTTCTATTTCCTTTGCATGATATAGCCAGTAATGTTTTAAAATGCAACCATTTTATGGACTGTAGCTTTTTCCACAAAGATTCAGCATGCTAGAATTCTATCCATGTACGAGTCTCTTTAGATCTATAACTGAACCACTTGATTTTACTGTAATGTGGTAAAATTAAAACTTTTGTCCGATTATTAACGAGACCATATGTTAAGCTATAGATATGTGATGAACTGTTGACAAGGAAAAACAAATATCACTCAAGTGGGCAGATTAAAGGATTTAAAATAAAAGATAGACTCCATGAATTGTGACCTAACACAGCCAATTCATGCAAATTGTGGTTGGTATAAATCTGAAGATGGGGTGGGTGGGTAGATGTGTGGGGTGTTGTAACTGAATAAGGTCAGAAATGCAAGAAAATGTCATAGGGTAGTTAAAAACTATTCACGATAGACCAGCAGTAAGAGGTAAGGATGAGAAAATACATGGATATGATTTAAATCATGAACAGAACTTTGGTAAACTACGGATAGAAATCTGTTTGGTTAAACAGGTTTAATGTAGGTAACACACCTTTGAGGTTTTAAAAGTGAACTTGCCGATGAGCTTGTGGAATGGCTGCCTTTTATAGCCCATTCAGAGTGGCATGTTCTGTGACAGGTAATAGGTCATTCAACATACATACAACTAGGTAACTTTTGTTATGATTTTGTATCAGAAAGTTTTAACTTTACCAAAAATAATTATTGAAATGTATGCTTCTGTTCATAAGACATAAAAATGGCCTTGAAAGTTGGCCAGGGTCAGAAGAATTCTTATCAAATTTAGAACATTTGGAGTTTTTCTTAATAGATATTACATTTGAGAAAATGATGAAATGCATGTCCTGTAGGCATTACAGATTGGCATGGGGGAGGATATATGTATAGGCAGTACAGATTGGCATGGGGAAGGATATATGTATAGGCACAAACCTCGTGCTTGAATGGCAAACTTACCATCTTGTGACCGAACGTGCAGGTTTGAATCCTACCATCAGATCAGCCTGGGTTGCTCCAGTTGCTTTGGTAATAACTTAATTGTGTTGCTGTGCGGTAATACAACACATCAATAACAATTAGCAACTTCATGCATATGAAACAATTAAAAAGTGAGTGAAAACTCGTTGCTTTCATAACAGTAAATCCACAGTAGTTCCATCAAAATTTTGCACAAAGATGCACAGGTTTTAGTTAGCACTGATCATGATGTGTCTGAATTCACTTTTCTGTTTGTCAAAAGTTCTCTGAGGTATCAGACTGCTGCTTCTCCAGAAGGGGGGCCCCAGTTGATGAATGGTCTAAAGCGTTCAAATATACTGATCCCTGCCATCTCACCATTTGGGTTCTAGTCTCAGATTTCACCAACATAGGCATGTGATGAAGCTTCCCCCGAGTTCTTGGCAGGGTTTTCCCTGATTCTTCCTCCACCAGTTATACTTGCTGGCATGTATAGCTTATCTTATGCTAAAAAATGACTTTATTTCACAACAATTTTTCTTTAATTTATTTGTCATAACATCATGGAGGTTTTATTAAAAGGGTTTGTAAGAGGGAAGCCATTACAGGTGTATTTGAGTTAAAGGTATTAATGCAAACATGGACTGGCACTGGAAAAAATGCTTATTTATCATTTCATTCAGATTGTGTGCTTCTCTTGTCTCAATCACATAGGAACAGTGTTCGAATTTGAACAACTTAATTTTGATTGGATGCAGTGATTTGCCACCGCATGCAATGAAATTCACAGACCCAAAGTACAGAAATGTCTCTTTGTTATGTGAGGGTGTAGATAGGGTTATCGGAACCTTGACTAGTGAAGTGCAGTATATAGTTGTTCCTAATGTTGATCTAACCTCCAAAATGACTGCCTTGATGGCCATCCTGAAAATATTTTTATGGCTGCTTCTGAATGGATGGTAGTTTTGATGTGTTTTTGCTACAACACTAGCGGTTGGTTTGGAGCAAATTATGCTCATCTTACCTCCAAAATGTCACCATGGTGACCAAAGATTATTATTACTGCTCATGCATGAATGATGACATTGATGTGGGATTTTCAGTAAAGCACTTCTTGCTTTATTTAATTCATTTTGATTGAAAATTTGCATATATGACCACTTTTGAATAAGAGGAAATTTAAAAAAATGGTTTTGACTCCTGATTTTTTCAGTTCTGACTTTGAACATGACAATGCAGACAAATATACATAGATTTTTATCAACCCAGTTTGTTGCTATATCTGAAAAATACATTAAATAATGTCATTTTAGGAACTTTATTCACATAGATTAACCAAACTTATCATGTGGATATATCTATCCATTGTCTGAGCAAGTTCAGTGATCCATGTAGTTAGATCAAGATCAAAGACAGATACAATAAATTTTGTGCTGTACTTGTTTCTTGTTCAAGTTTTAGCTCAGACGTGTAAGAAAATGAATTTTGTTATGTTCAAGTTGCTTAAGAACATGAGAAATTATTTAAATTTTCAGCAATAAAATAAAATCATGTGATAGAATAAATAGAATTATGGTGTATTCCTAGAAGTTCTTTTCATCCAGTAGAGAGTTGGTCTGCTGGAAGGACACTTGTTATTGAATTAAAGATCACCAGAAAAATTTGATTGCCTTGGGGGTTTGGTGGTCACAAGAGTCAACATAGAAATTAGCATTAATACACACATTATTGCAGTGCTTTCACTTTTCCAGGCACTAGTTCTCAGTCTAAGGCAGGAGTGACAAATATGCTCCATGTGGCCCATGGAGTTATTTCCTTTGGCCTATAGCAACACCTGGAATTTGTAAAATAATAAAGCAAATTGTTTCTTCACAGCCAGTCAGTTTTGATACATCGTTTACAGCTTGTTTGCAATATTTCAACTGTCTACCCTTTATATGTGCCACCTTCACTGTATGAAAAGGTTCCACTGATGTGGCCTTTGGGTTACTGTACTAATTCCGCCTGTAGCCCTCATGGTTATTTGGGTTTCAGACCCCTGGTCTAAAGTGAATTCAGTCTGCCATTCAATACCTGATGTCGTGGAAGAAAGAACCACCCCACCCCACCCCAAAAAAAACAACATGATCCTAGTCTGATGCCTTAGTTATTTCCATTATTAATAATATCATTGTTCTTTTTCTTGGATGTCTCATGGCAATTGTGTGTCTCTAGGCACTCAATGATTTTCATCATTTAAAGTGTCTTTTGGCATAGTTGATGTAAATTGTGTACTTTTTTGTGTTGTATTTAGTCTTTTCACCCCAGTTCTTACAGAATTTACCTTGAACCATGTCCACTTTTTAAAAATTTGATTGTTTTTGTACATTTGCTATAGAAGCAATGCTGCTTCTAATTTGTCCCCTAAGTAACGTGTTAGGGTAAGAATGGACCCTACCACTTGTTCCAGCATTTTTTTCTTCATTTTCTTTGAGCCTTTCGGCCTACTACAATGGGTTGGCAAATGCAACTAGGTGCTAGTAAGTGGTCAGCCCACATTAGGGAGGGCTTGATGGCACTTCCTAATGTGGGGAAGTCTGCAACACTTATGTGCCAGTGCAACCATTCTGGTGCAAGGGCAGTGCAGTTATCTTGCTTCAGTATACCTGCCAAAAAATTGAGACTCAAGTTGACTGAATAAAGACTTCTAGATCAGGTGTCCATTGCCTGACCACTCATTGGCCTATGACTGGTCCCCAGTCTCAGTCAGATTTGTGATGGGGATGATAAAGATGGACTCCTTTACCTGGTTAAGGCCTTTCACTTCTATTTGGCTAAATTAGAAGAAAGGAGAAATATACCTCTAATATTTAGGAAACCAAGGTCTCAAGATGGACTATTTTGGCTATCAATACAGTCTTTCAGTCTTTCACTGAGAGACATCTTTCATGTGAATCAAAACCCATGAGGTTAGGGCTGCATTTTGGGCCATCCTTATCATTCTTCTCGGGTGCTCTCTTCTCTTGTTCTACCTTTAGTCAGTGTTGGACCAGAGCAAAGGCATTTATGCATTAGACCCAGTTGTGCTATTCAAGTGATTTGTCAAGACATCCTGTAGTCTCCAGTAGACCATCGTACTCTGACAGTTTATCTTAGGGCAAACAGCCTCCCACCAAGCTGATAAAATAAAAAATGCAATAACAACAGGTAATGTATTTTGCTACTGAAATGTGGTTTATTAGGTGGTGGTGGGGGTTTAAACTAATTTTACATACGTAGTACATGCACTTACCTGCTATTAGTGCCTAATTTCCCGTGTTCATTCCTGCACTTAAGTCCTTTAATTTGGTTCAACACCAAGAGGGATGAGATTCCAAATAAAAGAAATAACTAAGGTATTAGACTGGAAGTATGTTGATTTTATTCTAAGATATCCAGGATGAGGGATTTGACCTTTGACTTGGGGCTATTGCCAGGAAAAGTGATAGCAATGCAATAGTAGCAGGTAAGTACTGGATAATTAAAATTAAATTTATCCACTGAAAACTACATTTTCTTATGAGCTTGCATGCATATTTCATGGTCAATTACCTTTTGTCACAACTTTCATTTTCATACAAAAGATTTCATTAGAGTTGTTGCCTTTCGAATTTTAGAGGTGTATGCAAAATAAGTCTTCATGCTGAGATGGAGTTTTTTTAGTGATGCCATCTAATTGGGTGATTGATGTTGGAGTTATTAAGGTTTCAGTCTGTGTGCCTTCCATGGAGGGTGTCTACTATATTTTGACAATTTTCATTCTCCTCTTTGCTACAGCATAAAATTTACCATAAAGTGTAGCCCTAGTTTCACACCTTAGTTAAACTTTATGATGAAGTCACTTGTTTGGCACAGTAGATGGGCATGCATGTTCCTTGAGAACATGTCTTTTTTATATACATCTTTTATTTTTTATTTATAGGCTGATGCATGTGACCAACCACAAGATCTGTTCAGTTACATGTATGACCAGAAAATTGGCTCAGAGCTCAGCTGTTTCTATGACTCCTGGGCCACTGTCCTTGAACAGATTGGGAACCTAAAGAAGGCAGATTCCATCTACTTGGAAGGTCTGAAGAAAAATGCTCAACCCTATGATGTTCTGAAGAGGAGACATGAGTATGTGATAATGTTTGCTAAAAATAAACAAGAAAAAAAGCTTAGGAACAACATTTCTGTAGTATTGGAGGAGAATGTGGCTCTTTTCCTCTGTAAAGGCATTACTAAAGATAAAGGACATTCCACCCATCCTTATTTTTAATACTTTTATTTTTTTGTGTGTTAAAAAAGTAAAATGTACTACTTTAGACATTCTGTTTGAGTTCCAGTACAAAGTTAAAGATCGTTGTGAGGGATGTGAATAATTTAATTTTATAGAGATTTACATATAGGGTCACAGATGCAGAACCATAAGGCAAATGAGATGGAGCAGAGGGCAGCAAAGAGATCGAGGGGTTGATTGCAAATAAGCTCCTGATTTGTAAACCTGTGATCACTTGATGCCATCACAGCTGTACACTACTACCACCATTGTCATCCCCAAAAATTTAAAAAAAAAAATGCTCAGGCTTTTTTGAAAATGCTCTTACCACAAACCATTCCTATTCTTTATTGGAATGCAAAATTGTGCTGCATGCATCTTAATTTCCATGGCAATCATATTGTGTATTATTGATGTATTGACTTGAAGTGAGGTACATGCTAATAAAAGATTTATAAAATACCTAATCGACAGAAGGAAGATTTGATGTCAGATTTTGTTATCTAGGTCTTTACAAAAGAATATGTTGATCAAAGACAGTACTCTTTCATTATAATGCTGTCCATGAGCCATGAGATCGCCATATAATGAAGTATATAATATAACACTGTGTAATTTACTGCCACTTAATGAAATGGAATTATAACCATACTAACTGTGACAGGAACCATGTAAGAATGAAGGACCTTATAGTGATGGGAATACAGTACATGTATAATAAAAGATTAAAGAACGTTGATGGTTGCTGGCCTCTGTTTTCATTTTTGAGTTTTCAAGGTCACAGGCAATAAAAAACTTAGCTTAAGGAATGAGCAAATCATTGAAGAAATGTTGAATATTCTCTTGAATAAGCATATGGTTTTTGTTTAAATGCACGTCCTATTTTCAGTTTCTATTCTTCAGCATGAAATTTTTACTACTTCCCTTTTGAAATTTTTATGCAGTTTATTTTTCTTCTGTCCTTAGAGAGTTTCAGAAGCGAGTGGCTCGAGGGTGTAGCAACAGTGAACAAGAAGAGGCTGATGTAGCAATGGAGGATCAGAGGACAGTCCTGTCTCAGTTGAAATCTGTTGGAAAGAAACACCAGGCACCTGTGAATCGTGTTGGGCCAGCTAAACAATGTATGTATAATTGATTGTCTGACAGTGACTTTATTTTTGTCCTGTCTAAGACATGGGTATTACTGTTCTAATGATTACAGTAGTGTCAGTGTCAATTAATGATGTGACATGGGTTTCATAGAGATGCCAACATTTCTGATTTGGTCGGAGCAGCTCCAAGAATTAGGCCATATTACCAAGAAAAATCCGAACTCCTTTCAAAACACAACAGTCTTTGATATTTCTGCCTTAATGAATGTGCAAAATTGTTCGACTTTTTTATATCATGAAGCAGACATCTTTTTCGTAATGCATTCAGCGATTAGTAAACATCAGAACCATGTACCAAATGGAAGGTGGTTGATTAAATTGGCAGAATAATAACTAATTCCTCTATTTTTATTGATCGTATTTAAATCTTGGACTTCTCTGGTGGCCTAACTGGTTAGAATGTCTGCCTAGGATGGAGGAGGTCATGGGTTCAAACCATGGCCAAGCCATACAAAGACTTATAAAAATGGTACTGGTAGCTGTCTCACTATATGCTCAGCATTAAGAGGTTAGTTTTAGAACTGGTCGGCATGGTGTCAGGGAATTATGATTGGGTGGGACATGATGCTACATATCTGCGGCATAATGCCCCAGTGCTAGACATTGCTATAAACTACCACACTGCAGACATTGTGGTGATATGACTAAAATTGTTAAAGCTATATTAGAAACCTAAATCACACACACTTCAGGTCTTGCTTTTAGCCTGAAATGTTTTTGTTCAGTTCACTTGTTTGTGTAAAGTAGTCGTATTCTGGATTTTTCTCAAAATGCCATCCCTTGAGCTTCATCTGCAACCAGAATAAAACAAGAGAAAGCATGAATGGTTTTTTCATCACAAGTATTTCCTGGCAAAATCTAGACTTGGTGATAAGTATGCATTTTGCATTCGGTGTAATACTGATGTTAAGATTGCTTGTAGTGGACAAACAGATTTAGAGAGACCCGCTACAACTTCAAATCACAAGAGCTATACACTCAAGAGAGTCAAAGCTGTATTGGAAAGCTCAAAAGTGAAAGTCATCTATGTCAGGTTGACATTCATGACTGTCTGTTTCAGTCTTTGGTATCATTTGTTAGAATTTGATTGCACATACCTTTAAATGGCAGTCATTTGCTTTATTTGGAGCCTCATACATTCATATTCCTTTGCAAGGTCATTATTTACACACCACAAGAAATAATTAAGGCAAAATCAGTGCTAAATTATGTGGACCTTTTTGGTGTGATCCAGTACAAACTGGATTAAATATCACATGCTGTGATGTCACAATGTAAAAAAGCGAGTGTTGAAAACAAATTTGTACTACCCAGTTATTTGTTATGATAGACCTGACATTCTCATTTTATTTACACAGTTTAGTACCTGGCTACCATTGTAAAAGTCCATATCAATCAATAATTTTCATTTGGAAGTTGTTTGATGAAATTTAAGGTGCAGAGCCTGTAACATTCAGGTTTGTATAGGCTTTGGTGAAACTGTTCTGTATTAAATGTTAGCAATTAAAATTTGTTTAAATTTGAGTAAATACAACTACATGGCATATATGACTTTTACTATAATATTATAATAACGGTAGACATTTCCTTGCATTTTGAGAGATGATTTTTGTTGTGTTTTTATGAAGTTAAGCTACTAAACAAAGGTTTATGAGGGTAAGTCAAAATAAAATTTATAAATCATGCATTTGCATTAAGGACTTCTATAACCCCAAATATAAACAAATACTCCAGATTGCACCATTTTCTGACCCCCCCCCCCTCCTCCCCCTTGATGTGCCGTTGCACCTCTTCCAATAAGTCATGCTCAGATTTTATATTCTCAACTGCTGGCATCTCTGGTGTCACTGTTCTTATAAGAAAGTTGATGGCAAGATCAGGATATAGGATAGCAGTAGCAGTTAATAGTGAGATATGTGTATCATAACCTGGATAGTAGTGGCACTGACATATGGATATCAATGATCTGATGAGGATAACAGTTGCAGTTAATGGTGAGACATGGATATCAATGGTTTAATCAGGATAGCAGTGGGGCCAAAATTAAAATTAAGTTTGTTTCCCCTTACCCGACCGACCCTCTTAAAATCCGCCGACTGAAAAAAATTTTTTGAAAAATTTGCGATAGTTTTTTTTTTTTTTTTTCGTTTTGTTCAAAAGTTCGTTTTTTCGTTTCGTTTCGTTGTGCGATCCGTATTTTCATGCAGTCAACAAAATTGATGTCACTAGCGCGCGAAAAACGTTTGTTGCAAGGTGTTTAAATTAGATAGGAAAAGCATCATGACCGGCATGGCCGGCAAAAGAAAATACGAAGAAGATTTCATTATATGTGTAAGCGTAATCGCGAAATGCGGGAAATCAAACAAAAAAATTTGTAACAACAGAATACTAGAATACTCAACGGAGTGTACATGGGATGATGTATATCACGACATTACCAATGATACAGACTTTCGCCCTCATAAAGCAGATGTACTGAACGTCAGTTTATCAGACAAACTGGATGGAACGATGACTTTTCATCCAGACCTTCACGAAGGTCTGCATGTGGTGAAAGAGTTTAATCAGCGACTGAAATATGTTACATTTACGGTGACCCGTGATGAAAGTGTTGGGTTGGATGATGTTTCCTCAACTACTACTAGTACAGAAAATCAACAAGCACCACCTGCACGGACTGCCTTTTCTGTTTTAATGTCTACTTCCGTGGCAACAAAGCTACCACAACTTAAGGACACAAATGCTGAGCGTTTCACTGGTATAAACAATTTTTTTTATATGAAATAATGTTATTTTCAAACATCTGTCTGACAGTTATTAGAAATGAATTCATGCACCCTCTGACAACTGCAATCTTTCTAGAATTTTTACTGCCTTCCTAATAATATATTTAAAGTCTGTTTGTCAAGTACAAATGTTTAAGCTTTGACCGACAATAAACACAGAGCATACACAATATAGCAAAAACTATACATATATAACATACAAAACAAAAGCAGACAATAAAAACATTAAAGACATACATAAACATAACTGCTGTGAGTGTCTAAAACCACAATGCATATACGCTAAGACGAAACTAACAGCAAGAGACCAGAGAGCTTTGACACATACTTTGGAGAAATACGACTATACTTGTGGTTCTGTTATCACACCTGATGGTAAGTTCTAATGATTTAATATTTTATACTTTTATCCAAGTCCTTAATACTTTATTCAAAAATATACCTATACACTCTTCACATACTGAATGCGGTTTGACTCTTACCTTGATTTAGAATCATGTCTGACACTGTCAGAGAGCCCAGATAGTTTTTAATGCTCTTTCATGTCAGATATTGCTTTTTTTAACTGTGATTTTCTCTTAGTACTAGCCATTGCACTAAAATTTTAATGTGAATATTATTTTACAAGTATTCCTGTTTCCTGGTCCATGCTCCCAATTTTTAGTGAAGTCCAAGTTGCTCATTTATCTTTTTATACTAGTTTCTCTGTGTTTATAAAGATAATTATTTACAGATTTAGTTTCAGGTTCTATATGCTATTTGTTGTGTATCATGTCTAGTCACCTTCGGACATTAAAGTTCAATTTTGGATAATTGGTGTTCTATTTAATATATTTTAGGAGACATCCTACAGGGAAAAGTGTTTGTAAGACTACAATTGTCTTGTGCTGTACACATTGAATTCCCATACTATGCCAGCAACATTGGCAGACCAGATATTTGTGCTCATTGTGGAGCCATAGGAGCAGAAAAATCCCAGGAAATGACTGGAAGATTCCGTACTGTTCTACCAGTGTGCCAGCAATGTTTAGCATCTGGAAAGGACATTCCAAAACGAAACCCAGTTAAAAACTAACCAGCAGCTCTTAGTGACATTTAAAATGATGTTTTGCATTGTTTGTTTCTTTTTTGTTAGTTAGATTTCTACATGTATTTAGTGTTCTGACATTACTTTATTGACATGTTTCTGCATATTTGAGACACTATTCAATGTCTAACTTTATATTTGTGCATTTTGACAGGTCTTGCAAATATGTTAAGTCTCATTATATATTGAACCCAATGATACTAGTCAGAAAGAATACTCAAGACTTTTAAAATACTTTTATTAATTATTTTAAAACATTTTTATACATTTGACCTAGTCAGAAAAAATACTAAGGGTTATTCCAGCAAATATCTACCTTAACCCAACACTCCTCAAAAACTCGGAAAAAAACACTTCTTGCACCTTTACATGTGTATCTTTATATTTCATTGAAATTACTCTCATTTAATATATGTTTCAAAATTTGAGTAAATCTGTTAAATTGGTACCCTGGCCAATGCCTGCAGGGAGTTTTTTTATTGGAATAGCCCTTATCAAAAACTAATCTAGTCTATAAAACATTTTAAACTTGTTCACAAGTTACTGTATTTCAGTTCATGAGTTACTGTATTTCAGTATTATTATTAAAGTTGAATTTATCGTTTTTCTGTTTCCTATGTGTCAGTTTATAGTGTCATGAATTTCATGAGAAAAAAAAATTATTAGCCTACCTACCTACCCAACTTCAAATTGTTGGGTAGGGTAAGGGGAAACAAAGATATTTTTAATTGCGGCCTGGCAGTTAATGGTGACACATGGATATCAATGATCTGATGAGGATAGCAGTGGCAGTTAATGGTGAGGCATGTATTTTAATGGTTTGATTAGGATAGCAGTGGCAGTTAATGGTGGGACATAGATATCAATGATCTGATGAGGATAGCAGTGGCAGTTAATAATGAGACATGTATTTTAATGGTTTGATTAGGATAGCAGTGGCAGTTAATGGTGAGGCATGTATTTTAATGGTTTGATTAGGATAACAGTGGCAGTTAATGGTGAGTCATGTATTTTAATGGTTTGATTAGGATAGCAGTGGCAGTTAATGGTGAGACATGGATATTAATGATTTGATGAGGATAGCAGTGGCTGTTAAAGGTGAGACATAGATAACAATGATTTGATGTGGATAGTAGTGGCAGTTAATGGTGAGACAGATATCAATGATTTGATGTGGATAGCAGTTAATGGTGGCACATGGATATCGCTGTTTTGATGAAGACAGTAGTAGCAGTGTTGTGAATGTTACAGTTCTGCATTAATATTTTGTGTTTAAATTTTTACTGGTCATGTAAAATGTGGTATCTCATATTGGAGTTGCAAGCAGGAACACTGTGTCCTATTGAAGCCTTGCTCAGTTAAAGGTTCTTAGTCTCAATTCAACAGACATGAAATAAATGACATATGTGGAATATTACAATATGCAAAGATGTTGCCAGGGCATGCAAATCATGCAAAATTCTGCACACTTTGAGAGCAGTGTTGCATGAGAACTCCAGCAAATTAGTTTAAAGTCATGCATATGAAAATGTTCTTTGTGCAGTACACAATTTTGCTTAACTGTCCACCCTTAAAGTGCTTGTTGTGGAATGGCAGTAGAGGTATCTTAGCACTTGTCATGACATCTTTTTTAAGGTGGGCAACTGTTTACACATCTGGGTTCTTTGACTTGACATGATTGGTTGTTAAACTAAATTTGATTGGCACATTATGCCTTGGAAGAAGCATTCTGTCGTCATTTGAACCTTGCATCAAGGAAGTTTAACAAATGTGTTTAAGATATGGGCTACCTAGAAAACCCAAAATGGCCGATTCCAAGCATGGAGCATCTTCATTTGACGATTTCATTTGGCAAGTACTGGCTGATGATCAGTGATGTTTAAAGTTACGCAGTATTTCAGAAAATAGGAGCTTGTAAAGTGTTAATGGAGATACTAGTGAGTGATTTTTTGAGCCCGAAAATGGTGTTAAATACGAGTCAAATTTACATGCTGGGTGGACTAAAATAGATCGCATGCTGGTCAACCCTCCTTTCAGTGGTATTTTGAAATTAAATGTAGAAAAGGCATAATGCAAGGCCTAATTAAAATGCAGACATTTTAAAAGTAGTGTGCGATTTTCATTTCTTTGCGGGGCCCCGAGTGGCCGAGTGGTCTAAAGCGCTCTTCGTTACGGATCACTGCCATCTCACCTCTGTCTGCGGCGGTTTGAGTCTAAGATTCAGCCAATGTGGGCATGTGAGAAAGCCTGCCAGTAGCTTCTCGTGGGTCGGTGGTTCTTTCCGGGGTTTTCCGGGTTCTTCCTCCACCATTAATACTGGCCGCCATGTATAGCCTATCGTGCTGAAAAATGGCGTTAAACCCCACAAGAACAACAACATCATTTCTTTGCTTAAATTTTTTTAGCTCTGGTAAATTTTGAACTATGGCTATTTCCTCTTTTCCCTCTTTTTTTGTGACTATTCCACCCATAATTTGGTGACAATGATGGAGCTGCTTTAAATACAATCCTGACAGCATCTCTGAATATGTCAAGCACAACAATAGCTTGTGGCATACAGTGTTATTCAGTACCCAATCACATTAATTATAAGATTTCACTAATTGGAGTAGGGAGTAATCTCCTTTGATTGGGGACTATGATACAAGTATTTCAGATTTTGCATTACAACCCCACTGCATGGCTTTTTTGTTATAATCTATACTGAATGCAGATAAGACACATTTTTTGAACCTTTCCAGGAGGGCCAAATTCAGGAGGTACTGTGATTTTAACATAAATGTGATTGGGTAAATATTTTCAAAGAAACATAATTTATGATACCAAATTTTCTTTATCAGCCTCACAAGGGGGACAATTACCACAGTCCAACATGCCGAAGCCACCACAGATTGCACAAAATTTTCAGATCCTTTGTGATAATGAAACTGTTGACCCCAGCAGCCTCCCTCCCCAGACAGGGGAGTGGTCTCATTTCCCACATCGGTCACAGACCAACAAGGAAAATGAGATGAAGCCAGGAGTATGGAACAAAGCTAAGGTAAAACCTGTTTGATTGTAATATTATTCCACTTAAAACTAATGCACAGGTGTTCAAATAATTGTGAACAAATGCATTTTGTGTTAGATAAACCCCTGTTTCTTGTTTTATGCCTTTTTTAAATGAATGGATCCAACAATTTAAAATTTTAGCATCTTTGTGAGTGTAGAGGTGACATGAAGTGTTCTGAATTGGTGAGTGGTAACATTTGCATTATTAATAAGTGCATGGAAATGAACCTGAGGCTTCATACTTTAATATATATTGGACCCAGCTGCACATATATGCAGTTGTGACATCACATAGTGTGCCAACAAATCTGGGTCTGTGCAGTTCACTAGGACTAATTACATAGCTGCCAACCCTCACGAATTTGGTGTGAATTTCACGACTTTTTCAGCGATTCATGTCGCAAGCCAAAGATTCACGAATTCTAATCCTCAATTATTTTAAATCTTTAATAAAATAACCGATTTCCCCTTAAGCGCTAGTCGTGATATTCACAGTTGCCGAAACAGGTACTGCTGGTCGCGATATTAGTAGATTTACAGCAGATTAGTACAGTTGGCCTGGTAGCAAGCATTTTAGCCTATTTTAATCTATATGTATAAGAGTAGTTTTACAAATGCTTTTGAGAGAAACTGGGGCCTAACCGGAATTTTGCTCCGCGCATGCGTCACCAACACTGATTTGAGTTACCGTAAAGCATCGCATGTAAATTTTGAAAATGTCTTCACCACCAAGGAAAAAGAAATGTTACTCAAAAAGTGATGTTTAATTTGGAATATATAAAAAATTGGCCGTGCATTCTGCCATTAAACATTGATATTCATCATGCTTTTTGCACTCAGTGTGCCATTGCAGAGACGATGTGAGGAAGCATGTCGGTTGCAAAAAACACGTAGAAGTTGGGAAAATTAAGAATTCTCAGATTTCAGCTCTGGAATATTTTAAGCCATCGGCGGAAGACCTGCAAGCTACCAACGCTGAAGCATTATTTGTGAGTTTTCTTGTTGAACACGATCTACCTTTATCAGCTGGAGACCATGCTAAACATATGTTCCGACAAATGTTCCTGGACTCGAAAATTGCTTCCAAATTTTCCTGTGGAAGAACCAGAAGTGCTGCAGCTCCTGTGCATTCCTCACAGCAACATTGACAGCGAAAGAGTTTTGTCTAGTGAGGAAAATTAAGACTGACTTTAAGGCCTCCTTAGCTGCAGAAAATTTGTCAGCAATTTTAGTCACCAGGATCAACCAGCAGGCAAGAAGTCTGAACTGTTTAGAAAACAAATTTACGATCAAGCAATTGAGGAAGTTCAAGTCTGCCACAGTATCATGTCTTGATAAATAAATATTTCTGCATATATGTAGTGTTTTAGTTTTCTATTGCGAACTTGATATAGTGTAGTATTGACGGTCAGAGTGGATGGAATGGTCAGAGTGGATGGAGTTATTGCCGTGGTATTTTTCACTAATTCATGTCCAAATTCACGACTTTTTATCCCTATTTTCACTAATTGTGAACCTGGAAGGTTGGCAGCTATGTAATTAGTACAACAAGTAATATAGACCATAATCTGCTAACATATTATTCAATGACAGATCAGTTTCTTTGTTTGCAGTTGGATTAGTCTTATGTGCAAATTTATATGGATCTGCACACTCCTCCATGTTTCTTTGAGTCATTTTGTTTTTATGAGTTTAATGCCATCATTCAGCACATGGAGGCCAGTATATTTAGAAAAGGAAGAATCTTTGAAAACCTCTGGGGAAAACGACCAACCCATGGGAAGCTACTGGCAAGCTTTCTTACAGACCCACATTGGCCGAGCTGAGACATAAACCCTTGCAGACATAGGTGAGACTTAAACCCATGCAGACAAAGCTGAGACTTAAACCCATGCAGAGGTGAGACTTAAACCCATACAGACAGAGCTGGGACTTAAACCCATGCAGACAGAGGTGAGACTTATACCCATGCAGACATCAGTGAGACTTAAACCCATGCAGACAGAGCTGAGACTTAAACCCATGCAGACAGAGCTGAGACTTAAACCCATGCAGACATCAGTGAGACTTAAACCCATGCAGACAGAGCTGAGACTTAAACCCATGCAGACAGAGCTGGGACTTAAACCCATGCAGACAGAGGTGAGACTTAAACCCATGCAGACAGAGCTGAGACTTAAACCCATGCAGACATCAGTGAGACTTAAACCCATGCAGACAGAGGTGAGACTTAAACCCATGCAGACAGAGCTGGGACTTAAACCCATGCAGACAGAGGTGAGACTTAAACCCATGCAGACAGAGCTGGGACTTAAACCCATGCAGACATCAGTGAGACTTAAACCCATACAGACAGGGCTGAGACTTAAACCCATGCAGACATCAGTGAGACTTAAACCCATGCAGACAGAGCTGAGACTTAAACCCATGCAGACAGAGCTGGGACTTAAACCCATGCAGACAGAGCTGGGACTTAAACCCATGCAGACAGAGGTGAGACTTGAACCCATGCAGACAGAGCTGGGACTTAAACCCATGCAGAGGTGAGACTTAAATCCATGCAGACAGAGCTGGGACATAAACCCATGCAGACAGAGCTGGGACTTAAACCCATGCAGAGGTGAGACTTAAATCCATGCAGACAGAGCTGGGACTTAAAACCATGAAGAAAGAGCTGTGACTTAAACCCATGCAGACAGAGCTGAGACTTAAAACCATGCAGACATAGCTGTGAGTGATCTGTAAGGGAGTGTGCCTTGACCACTTGGCTACTCGGGACCCCTTCTTAGAGTCAGTTACTGTTGATTAAGTATCATTTCATGGCCTCCCTTGGAAATATTTTTCTTTGCGCCATGAAATTCACCAAATTAAAAAATTTGGAGCCACTTTTCAGCCAAAGGATCCATTTTATGCCGTGATGCAGGGGCTTAAATATAACCATAATATTGTATTGACCCTATTTTTAATCTATATAAGCATGACAGTAAAACAGTTTTTACATATTTTTATTACATTTCAAAGCACAAGAATAATTAGTGATAAATATAACAATGCCATTCTATAAATGTGAAGTTCAGTGTATAGCATATGAATGGAAAGAGTGAACAAGAATGTTTCTTTATAACTCATAATAAAAAAATACTGCTTAGTATTTTTGAACAATGTCACTGACACTTCATCAATGTCTGCCTCATTTTTTACCAGACCATTTCTTACATGTCTTCCTGAAATCAAAATTCTCAGCACTCAGCCCATCAATAGAAATTCTCATTAAATTCTTCAGAGTAGATACACCCATAGAATTTTTTAAGTTTTTGTTTTGATCAGAAAATTGTAGATGATTTAAACACACTGCTAACTAAAATGAATGCTCCATTGTGCTAAAAAATCAGCCTGAAATAGTCTAAAGTACACTATCCATAGCAGCTATTAAAATAGGGAAAATGAATTTTGCCAGATTAGACAATACCAGCTTCTGAAAGTGCAATGAATGAATTACCAAATATATAAAATGTAAAAAAAACGTTATCAGCTCTTTTTATACAATTTACCTCTGAAGTTCAGGAAGTGAAAATGACCAAGTGGAGCTAGCACTTTTTTGAAAGGTGCACATCTGGAGTAAGGCCAAGCTGTATACTCTGTAACCCATATTACACCCATCGATCATATACCAAAATAAAGGGAATTAAAGGTTCTTTGAATTATATCTAAGATATACAAGGTCTTTTTTTTAAATAGCCAGTATAACTAGTGAGGAAAGCCAGGGAAATTCTTTTTCTTCAAAATCCTAACCCTATTCAAAATACGAAACTGTAGAGTGCCACCAAAAACAGGTATTAAGTGGTCCAAGTCCCTTAGATCAATGAAAAATTAAAAATTTACTTTATACAAATTTGTCACCAGCAACTTTTGCGTCAGTAAAAAAAAACAGCACCAGTTTTTAAATTCTTTAAAGCCTAGTGGAGGCCTTGCATTTGTAAGTTTAATTAAAAAAAATTATTGTTTTTTTCTTGGTTGCTTAAACTATGAAATTAAATTTCCAACATGCAATGCCTTTGCCATACAACACGTTTCTGTCAGAGGTGTATCCATATATTTGAAGAACCAGTGAAGCTCTAATATGTTTGCACTAATGAAAAAGCTGATGCCCATAGATATAAAGTCAGAGACCTGGTTTTCTTCAAGTGTTAGACAAAATAAAAGAATTTGCATTTCCTGAAATGATGGATGCAAAAGGACTAAATCACTAATCTTTTAAATATTATTGCCAGAATTCTAGACTTGAAAGTATTTACCATATATACTCACTTATAAGACAAATTCAACTGCAAACTGCACAGGCCCAGATCTGCCGGCACATAATGTGCTGGCAGACCTGCATCTGTGCAGTTTGTTAGGAGTAATCAGTAGAACAAACAAAACATGGATTCTGCTCTGCAGGCACATTATGCCATGGCACATCAGGATCATTGTTGTTTGCAGTTTGACTTGACTTACAAGTGAGTATATATGGTAGATATAAATAGTCTGTATAACTAGATATTTGGTAGAAATTGACTAGTAACTTGTATCCTGTTGAAAGATGCACATTGGTGTGTTACAAAGTAATGGCATCATATGTGATATACTATCTAACAACATGATTAGATCATTTTGAGTGTAAACAAGCTGAACTTTTTTAAAGGTGTAGTTATAAGCACATATCCTTGACATGCATTCAGTGTTTGGCAAGGGAGAAAATGTCTGGCATGGCATTCTGTTGTCAGAGAGATATATGGTTGGCATGGGCTAATTTTTTATACAAAAATGAGTATGATTTACATGGTCCCAGTTCTGATAGATGAAGTACATGGCATTGATTATATTTGATTTGCCATAGATTTAAAACTGGTTCATTGTCAGACTATTACAGACTTGCCACCTATCCTGATTTATCTTGGAATGTCCCAGATTTGCATGGCAACAAATATTACATCCCCAAAAATGTATTTATGCACATTCCATAATCAGTGAGTAATTTTCAGTCATATTTTGGTCAAATTCTGATTTTTTGTCAAATCTGGTAGTTAAAAATTCTTTATTTCCGGTATCAACAGTCACCATCGTGAAGTTGATTTGAAGCTTGTTTGGTTTGGTCTGCTTTCAGTTCATTATAATGTATAAATTTTTAATAAAAATTTAATTTGGACAATGAAAAGGTTAAAACATAAAGTCCACTAAATAAAGGAATACATGGAGGAATTTTCATTCATTGGTCTATTTCAAAAGACGATGCCATTCTTCACCACAAATTGCTCTGTAAGTCCCTGTCCTGATTCAGCTTTCATTTAGTTTATAGATCTGCTATTATATTGTGTATTATGACAGTTTTTGTTGCTATCTTGCCAGGTTCCAGTGAAGAAAGGAGCCATGCCAGGTCACACAGTTAGTGCTGGTCAACCAGCCTTCAAAGTCCACATAGAGGAAAATCAGAATCAGCCAATGACGTGAGTTTTTAAAGCCATTCATTGTTATGATGCCCTTCATTGTAACATGATTCTGTGTATAAAACACAGAATCGTTGTACTTGAATTGAAATGTATGACTTGAATTGAAATGTATGACTTGAATTGAAATGTATGAGAATATGGGTTGAAAGAAAACAAAGCTTAATATTTAATCTTGCACTTCTTTTTAAAACTTAATTTGACAAAATTAGTTGCACTGATAAATGAAATGAAAATATTTTATTTGCATAGACTAACATTTCTATTTTTATATAGTGTTTTACACTTCTCCCTTGATAACTCGCGCACATTGGGGTCCAAAAACATGGACCGAACTATAAGTGAAACCGCACTATAAGCGAGGGCACAAGGGACCTATTAAAAAAAATCTGCTAGACATCCAGAGAACTGCAGGGTTGGTTGGTTGGGGAACTGGGCTATTTAATGACTGAATTCTCATTTTATAATCATGTTGAGAATAATTTACAACAGAGCACTTTTTCTAATGAAGTTGTTCGTTATTCACCATAAATTAAATTTGTTTTCAAAATGTCAACATCTGAAATTTTGATAGCAGGATTCCATCTAGTTTCATCAACTAACATGGTACACGAAAACATTTGTGTAGTACATCATAGCATTTTGTTTTGTTGACTAGTCTGGTTCCCAGAGTGATGTAAAATAGTATTTTGCAAAACAAGGAGACTATGAAACTGGGAACCAGACTAACTGTTGATACACTACCAAACAAGATTTCTTTTTATAAAAAAATATGCAACATTTATTTCATGAGACATGCGGGAGGTCATGGGTTTGATCCCCGGCCAAGTCATACCAAAGACTTACAAAAATGGTACTAACAACTCCCTTGCTTGGCGCTCAGCATTAAGAGGTTAGTGTTAGGACTGGTTGGACTGGTGTCAGGATAATGTGACTGGGTGCACTTCTGATAATCAGAATAACTTCCTTTCTTGGACTTCGTTCATTTCTACACAAGTGTCTTGGTTGCTCATTACTTCGTCCACTTACTTGTCTTTTTAAAAGCAGCCACCTTAAAAATCTTGTTATTGCTCCTATCCTGAATGAATGGTCATTTCAACATTGGGTTTTTACTAAAAGACTTATGATGTCTGCTTGGTGCTGATCTGACAGGCATTATGGGTGCCATGGCAGCCATCTTGAAAATCTTACTACTACTCATTAAGGATGGAAAGTAATATCATGGGTTTTCATCAAAATATCTTTTATGTCTACTTGGTCCTACATAAAAAGGGGCCCAGAGTGGCCGAGTGGTCTAAAGCACTCACCGTTACGGATCACTGCCATCTCACCTCTGTCTGCGTGGGTTCGGGTCTCGGGTTCGGCCAATGTGGATATGTGAGAAAGCTTGCCAGTAGCTTCTCGTGGGTTGGTGGTTCTTTCCGGGGTTTTCCCGGGTTTTTCCTCCACCATTAATACTGGCCGCCATGTATAGCCTATCTTGTGCTGAAAAATGGCGTTAAACTCTACAACAGCATCAACAACCTACATAGAATTGGTGCTGCTTGGACATGCTCGATGACCACCACATCAGCCATCGCTGTCTGCGTGGGTTCGAGTCTCGGATTTGGCTAATGTGGGTATGTGAGAAAGCTTGCCAGTAGCTTCTCATGGGTCGGTGGTTCTTTCTGGGGTTTTCCCGGGTTCTTCCTCCACCATTAATACTGGCCGCCTATCTTGTGCTGAATGACCACCACATCAGACAGCTTGGAAATTATACCAACATGGGGTTTTCACTAAAGACCTTTTATGTTGATTACTTGACGCAGTTGCCATCTTCAAAATCTTGTTATGTTTTCTCTTCGATGAAAAGTCATATTAGCATTTGTTGTTTTGAGAGAAGTCTTTAATTGGTACTAAATGACTGTGCCATAATTGGTACTAAATGATTGTGCCAGTCTGAAATCCTGAATAGCCACTATAACAGCCATCTTGAAAATCTTGTTGCATCTCCTAATAAAAGAAAAGTCATATTGACATGTTTTTTTTCCAACATTACTATTATGGACTCTAGTTAGTCCTAAATTAAAATGGTGCCAATCTGACCTCCAGTATGGTAAACCATGGTGGGACTGTGGGTTTCTTTTATATCTTTATTTCTTTCAGTTTTCAGGAATGCTTGAAGATGAAAGTTAATATGGGCTTATAAAAGCATCCTGGGACACTCACCACACCTCTTTAACATGCACTCATGTCTGTTCATAATAGTTACTCCTTTTGTTGTTTGTGTCTGAACATATGTGCCTGGAATAAGAGTACTGATTCCTCATTTGAATCACTATGTGAAAGGTGACTGGAGATTGGAATTTGCCCACTTCCATTGGTTGTAGTGCTGGGGTACTTTCTAATTTCTTAGTGTAGGAAAGTTGTCAGTAAAGTTCCTGTAAAGATCAGTTATTGCCCACTCACTGGGTGACATGTCAGGTGACCCTATCGATCAGGTGCCAGAGAATTATAATCTTTGGACTGTTGATATAATATATGATATTTACTGCCTACTTCCTGCATCAGTGATGACTGGAATTCATAAAGGAGTTGCATTCTATATTTTGAAGAATGTCTCCATCATTGTTCATATGAGGCTGTCTCTTGTCATATGATGCACCATGCTGCAGGAAAGGCTGCTGATAAATTAGAAGAACTCCTGAAGTATCAAGTTGGCATTTTACCTGACGGTGTACTTCATACAGACAGAGTTGATTTTTTGTTAATTTTGTTTCCCAGCTCTTTTAGCACAATAACTGGAAGATATAAATTTCTTCTTCTTTGCCAGGTTATGAAAGGAATATTGGTTCTTTACCATTCTAATGCTGACTGAGAGATTGTTCAGCATTCAGCTGGTACAAAGTGTTTTGAAATGCAATACAGTAAAACCTGTCTTGAAAGATCACTGTTATGTGAGACTACCTGTCTTGAGAGACCTTATTCTCAATGCACAGATTTAATGATTATAGTGTTATAACCTGCTATGAGAGACCACCCATCTTGAGAGACCATAATTTTTGGGCAGAAGGAGTGGTCTTTCAAGACAGGTTTTACTGTATGAGAATCTGTTGCTTTTTAAAGCTCAAAGTATCATATATGAAAACTTGAAGCAATATTTGATGTTAAAACTCCAGAAGGATAAATAAATCATTTTGTACATATGCTCATTGAATTTTTATCATGTTATATGTGGATTCCTCTTTTTGTCCACTTGGATTACATTTTTTCTTCACCAGGGGTTGGCATGTATGATGCTCTTGATGTCCATGGCACTCTCTACTGAATTCCTTCACCTTCATAGGGATGCTAAGTTAAAGACATTAATGTTTTGCTGGAACGAAACAAAAGCCATTTGTGGGCTTCCCCACTTGTTGCAGGGATGTTATTTGGAGAGCTATGCACTGCAGTGGTCTCTCAGGATTTGAGGGATCGGCGGCACCAGTCCCTGATGACAGTACTAGGGCCCAGGCCCAGCTGAACCTGCTAAGAAAAACCCCTACTCCTAGAGGTCTATGGCTTCCCCTCTTAACTCTTAAACATTTTAAACAGGCAAACAATCAGAACTAAAATCATTCCTGGTTTAAACCCCCTTTTTTAATCACAAACTGAGTTGGTGGTATATCGATACAAGTTTCTGACTGGAGTTCCAGTTCGTGCTTTTCAACTTCACTACATTTTTCACACCAGTGTCACAGATTAAGGCTGGTGAGCTTACAGTGAGCACAGGAAAAAGGTCCTGCAGGACCTGTGGTCTCAGGAAGTGTTATCCTTTCACATTAACAGTCTTGAAATGCAGGCTGTTTTACAAACACTTCAAGAGGTGCATCAGTTGCTTAAGATATCACAGCATCATGGTCACTGAGACAACTTGTCACTTGTATTGTACCTCAGACATCAAGGGGATATTTGTGTCCCATGTTTTTGCTTGGAAGTTTGAAAACTCATCCAGTGGACACCAGAAGAAATTGCTCAAGAGTCCGCTCACATTCTGGACAAGAGGACTTTTTTGGCAGACAGCTTGTCCACATCGGTAAGCAGTTCTTATGGAATGGTCTCTACACACCATTTGGTAGCACAGACACTTTTTCATTTGGTGGTGGGGTTCAGAGGTAGACATCTTCAAAGTGAATCTGAACTACTAAGTTCCCTCTTTATATCTCTAATGCCAGATCAGAGGGTATAGATAGTGGACACCTTCAGTCTGAAGTGGGATTGGCTTGGTGCCTAGATCTTCCCAACTTAAGAATAATCAGGTTCTTAACTGGGTCAGGAGTCATGGCTCATCCTGATACCTGATAGCTTCACTGTATCCCCCAAGATCGTGTTTGAACAATTTCCTCAACCTGTTGGTCAATAATCCCAGCAAATATCTGCTAAGGAGGGATTTGCTGTTGCAGCACAAAGGTTCCCTTGTGCACAGAAGTACTAAAATTCTCTGCCTTCATGTCTGATTCACATCAGGCAACCTGTCTGCCACAACCAGTTTTTTTAGTAAGACTGCCAAATGCATCACTTGGGTTAGAAAGCAGTTGACTTCTTAAGTTTAAGATGCCAGGTGGAGAATTTTCTGTACAAGGTGCAGTGGGAAATACATTAATCCTCTTTGCCCCACATTAACTGCTGTTGCAGATTTTCTTTTTTGCTTCCAAAGATTGCTCTGTATCCACAATCAAGGGCTACAGAGCATCCCACTCCAATAGTCTTAAGTTCTCTATGTGTTACTCTGTTAATAATTCCTCTTGGATGGTATCATGAAAGTCACTGTTGTCGAAATTGCTCCACTTTCTTGTCATTTTGTCTTCCATCAAATAAGGGTATTTATGATTTGCATTCAGTCATATCAACCTAATAATTGTCAGGCTAGCTTCCAGTCTGCAGTAGAACATTCTACTGACAACAATGGTAAGTTCACTTGACAGATTTTCTTAGGTCATCAGCCTGCCACCAAGCTGGCAAATTTATTAATGCCATAATAGCAGGTACTGTAGTATTGCTATTAAAAATTTTGGGGAGGGGTAAAATTGATCTTAATTATATTAATATTTACCCATTATTATCCAATTTCCTCCTACCTCCCTGCTCTGATGATCTTCCATCTCAGTCCAAATAAAAGAATCATGATTCTGATTGTCAGAAGTGGACTGAGTTAGTGGACCTCCAAATATTTACCAAAGGGGGCATAATCACCTTGGCCAGGGGACTAGCACCAGGAAAAGATATAGCAATGCATTAATAGCAGGTAAGTATTTCTTAAAAAAATTAGTTTCATTCCCCAACATGACCTTTTTTTTTTTTACAAGAATGCATGCTCTTCACTACAAGAATAATATACACTTGTGTAGAAAGTAATTTACTCTTGGGACTTTATTTGCCATGTTTGTGATATTGATTTTGTGTTCAAAAATAAGTTTTGACTTCATAAAATTTTTAAAGACTTGGTCTGCGAGCTTTCTTAAAATGTCAAGATCAGGTATCTTCAAATGTTGCAATGACATGTTTAAAACGAATGAATTTAATTCTGTTCTGCATTTCAGAACTCCTAGAAAATTGCCAGAGATGGGATACCAAGTTCTAAGGTACTTTATTGAATGTATGCCGTGAATATACCCTTACCCTTTAAAATTGAGAAATCTGAACTTTCTTAACCTCAGCCAAATGCCCTTTGTTGACGTACATGCATAACATCCATTGGTTGACTAGTTTCATAACTATGATGATTACTCAGAAATTTGATAGGCATTTTAAAGGTATTTTGTTTTAGAAGATATTAAATTTGCATTGATGTATATTTTTATATTTTGTGCACTCATTGGACTGAAAACATGGTGGAGGTGGACAGAGTAATTTGTTTGAATAATTATGCAGAAAACACTCAACTTGCACAAATAAAATTTTATATGTGCTTCATTGTACATGTAGATGACTTGATAAGATTTTCATGCCATCCAGAATGTTTTCAAAAGTTTTGTATGTCTGTATCTGCGTGTGGTTTTCATTTGTTGTCCCTCCAAGCCTGAGAATAACAGACCTGCCAACCCTTAAGATTTTGCCACAGTTCTTACAGAAATTACCCCAAAAAATATGGACTTAACTAAATAAAAGTACAAATTACAGAAATATAGTTGTTTGCAGTAACAATGCGATACTGGCTTGTTCATGTTTGATTTGGATCTGGGTTTCAAGAAGATAGCAAGAAGCCATTGAGCCCTGTAAGGTTTGGAACTGCAGTTTGGGAAACTCTACGCGAGGTAAATAAAGTGCAAATTAACTTGAACAAATTTTTAGACCTAGTTGAACACAATGTTTACAGTTGCTGCATCAGTCTTGAATCACACTTCTGGATATTTAAGTGCATGTTTTCCAGCTTGACAATAACATTAAATGATTTTTTGTTGTTGTACCATACTGAAAACTGATCTAAGCTGGTCTAAAAAATTGACTGCCTTACTGAGAAGGTCATGTTAAGGTTGTCAGATTTGGATTAACCATAGTATTTTTTTAAATTCTCATTTTACTCACCTGCCTAGAAAGTTAATTGAGCTTAGAAAGTGCCAAGAACTTCAAATTTAACGCCAATCACTGTCATCTTGCTGTCAGCATTTGCTTGTTACCATGGAACCCATGTTTTTGATCAAAATGGGGATGTAGCCTTTTATGTATGCTTATGTCTTCGATATGTCAGACAAGTTCGAATATAATTGAGATCAATACAGATTAATGAGGTCATCATGGATCTGTACTTGTTGCAACTCTAGAGACTTTTTTTGATCCAGTTTTGAGTAAAGTTGGTAAATAGACTTAAATCCAGTGAGTTTTCTTATGCACAAATGAGATCCTGTGCTGTTAGAAATATTTCTCAACTTGGCAGTGTTATCATTTATATTGTTCCTTTAAAATACCCGTCTTATTTCAGAAGGAAAGCAAGGGAAGTAACCTGTGATATTGACTATTGAGTCCTTCTTGCAAAACAAAATATTTTACAAACAAGATTACAACTTTACAAGTAATTGTTTTATTCTAAAATTTATTTTGCTCTAATTTAAAATAATCTCTGAACATTCCTCGATCATAATTAACTTTTAAATGCTTTATAGTTTTTTAGTACTAGATGCCCCAGTCCTGAATTCATTTGTGAAAAGAATGAAAATTGTACTTGGTTTTTAAATCTATGATACCTAAAAGATACATAAAACCTATATGAAAAGTGACTGTTGATGTCTGAAATTTATTATAAGCATCGAGTCATATATGTGACTCGTATTTCCACTGAACAGGTCCCTTTGTATTTCATCTCTATTTTTGTCTTTTTTAATTAAAAAGTTCAGACATGTCTTAAAATATTCCCTAATCTATAGTGGTTCAGCCATGTTTGTGTATGGTTGATACACCTGTGTATCAAAGTTATGAAAATTACAGGTGTGGAACAGTTGATGAACATCCAGTCCATGAACATCATGTGTAAATTTATAACCGCTAAAGTCTAATAAATGTTTACAAAACTTCTGTTACTGATTCTTGTACGGGGGTGCAGAAATCCTTTGTCCATATCTTCCGACTTGGAAATTTGCCCTTATGGAGGAGCAACTTTTGTAAGGTTAATTGTCGGTGGACAAGTAAAATGTGACCTGCTACTTGAAAGGGCAGTAGTTCCATATATATATGCATATATATACATAGGTGCCATTCATACTTGCCAGTGAGTACCATACAGATGCATTACATTTTTATATAGTGTATGCTGAAATTTATTGATTAGGACTGAAACCAGCCACAGCTTCTATGGATACAACCAATGAAAGTAGACAGTATTGGTTTAGGTGACAGCTTTTGATGGTTACATCAGAACAAATTTCATTGGCTGGAGGATAGGGTTTCTCCGAGGAATCAGTTGTCTGAAAAAGTCACTTGACTCTACAAAAACATTATGCGCACCTCTGATGAACTTTCATTTAAATGCGTCCGGATGGATCATTTTCTTACAAAAATGGGACAAAATGTGAATATTTGAATGAAAATTCAACAAAACAGGCTAAAACTAAACTTGATTATAACGAGAATTACAATTTCAAAAGAAAATAGGAGTTCAGAGATTCTTGGCTGCAGGAGTTTCCTTGGCTTATGGCCAAATGAAGATCAAACAATTGCCTGTTGTAATACATGTAAGAGATTCACCTCCACTGCCGATAAAACCAGTGTATAGTTTGCAGGACAGGTTATCACAAGGAAAGAGCAAAGCACAATACATGTCATGTAAAATTTGATAGGCCAAATCTGAGAGAAAAAGTTGTGGGTGATTTAGACAGTGTGATCAATAAATATAGCGTGGGCCAAACTAAGTGTGGGTGATTTAAACAGTGTGATTAATAAATATAGTGTGGGCCAAATCAAGTGTTACAAGAAGCAGTTTGGCATATGTGATAGCAGAGCAGAAAAAAATCTTTTTCAGACAATTAATTCCTTTGCGAGGATCAAATCAAAAATGGAGTTGAACTTGGAACTGATTACATCAACAGAATTGCATGCATAGATTTCTTTAACAAGATCTTCTGCCAAAAATATGTAACGGATAAAATATTTAGAGCTAAATTCATATACATCCTTTCAGATGGTAGTACTTATTCAGCAGTTATAGACAAATAATGCATGATCTTACTCGGGTTAAATTTGTAAAATACATGCAATTGATGCTTGATATTTTTAAGCATGTAACTGCAGTTAGCTATTGCAAACAAATGATCTGATTTTGTAAGTGAGTGGGGCTATTAACACACTGCACAGACATCTGCATGACATGAGAGTGACACCTGGTGACTGTCTGAATTATATTATCAGTTTAGAATTGTTCTTCACACTTTCTCCTTCCATTGCAGAGTGTGATAGATTATTTTCCTCTAAGAACCAAGTTAAAACCCACTTTGCAGTAGTCTCTGTTAGACAAATCAAGCATCACATGAGGATTGTTGCCAGTGAACCTGGTTTAAATGACTGAGCCAGTAGAAGTTTAATACATTGGTTAAAACAAAGGTCCTGGAACAAGGCATCTCTTGCACAAAGCCAAGCAGCTGAATTCCCAGCCTGAAGCACAACCTTGTACAAGCCAGTCTGTGCCTGAGCCAGATGATGTAAACTTTCTGCAGTATGTCTTTGATAAAATTGGTGACTGTAATTCCTGAGCAAAAGTGAAGCAGGTTATTGCTTCTAATCAGTGTTCTCTTCAATAATCCGTGTGGACTGATGGTGTTTGTGACCATTTAACTTTTTTCAGTGTAATTTTCTTAATTACTTAAAGGTTAGCATTAGCTCTGTTGTTTTCTTACATCTGTAATCTATGTATTCCTTTCCAAGCAAAAATAAGAAAAGTTTAAATATCCAGTTTATTTTAAATGGGACATCCATATTGCATGCATTTAAATGATGCAGCTTAATAAAAGTTCACATTTTAACAAACCTGTCTTCCACTATTCTTTTCAACTATGAAAATATGGACAAGTGTTTTTTTAATAAGGACAAGTAAACTTTCTAATTTACTTGTCCGTGGACAACTTAATTTTGGCAAAATTTCTGCAGCCCTGTAGTATATATCTGTTATCTCAGGTGTTAGAATATTAGGAAATGTTCTCCAATTCACTTCTTTTTCAGGGGTTGTTAACATATTTTTGGCTGCCCAGTAAAAATTATAATCAGATTTATACACCAAACGCATGGCTATAACCAATGCAAAACAAGGTGTGAAACACTTCCATTTTCTTCTGCAGCTAAAAAAAACAGCATGTTCCTTGACAAGTGCTATGGGACAAGCACTTTACGGGTTAACTTTAGGAATATAAGGTTCACTACCTCTCAGGGTTCAGAAAGATGAAAGCTTTCATCTTTCATGTCTGCTTACAAAGTGTAGACAGAGGGAAGAAACTTTTTTATTACCTCCCTTGCTACTGCTAGTAGGTATGGTTGTAAACAATATTAAGCTTTCACTGTTATACAAACAGCAGCATCTTGCATGGCCTCATCTAATCCTTCAAGATCTTAATGATTTCAAACCATCATTGTGGTAAAGTTATTACATATTAAAGTGTTTACAAAGGATTGGTAACCTTCGTTGGGATTTTTGTGAATATAGTTCCATATTGTTTTAAGTTTGTGGACTTTTTTAACATGTTTTAAGTTTGTGGACTTTTTTAACATGGTATGTCACGCAATAGCATCACATCCATGCATGTTATGATTTTTAATTGCAAACATGGTTAAAATAATATTTTGTGACTTTGCTTGTATTGTTGTTGAATTCATATTTTTGGGTTCTGTCATGTGTATTCTTCATTATTCTTGTCTTTAAGAAGCAATGGCAACAAAATCTTGTAATGTCAGAAGTACAGTGTCAGCAAGGACGATGATGAGACTTGCCTCACCTGTAATGTACTTCGTTAATACCATATAAAGTTTTTAGTTCATGTTCGGAGGGGACATGGACAAAACTGAAATGTGATGACAAGTTATTGAAGCACGACACCGAGCCTGCACCCAAAGTCATCTTCTGTCATTAGCGGAGTGGGGGAGGGGGAGTTTTGCTGACATGTACACACACCCTGTCAGGAAGGATCTGCTGGTTACCATTATATCCGATCAGTTAGAGATGGATAATGCTGTCATCAGATGTGTCACAATGGTAAAAATCGTCATGGAGTCACACATAAAGAGATTGATCAAGGAAATGGCAGAGTAGCTGCTTTCATCTTTGGATAGTTGCCTTCTTTACTTCTTCACACAGGTCCAATATTGTTTTGCAGGGAGAGTGTCCTCCCAGTGTTTGGCAAATCTCAAGGAGTGGCTTTGAGTTTATGGGTAGTGCCTTTCCTTATGTAAGTCATGGTGCATGGGGTATGAGTCTGATTTGGCAAATGCAGGTTTCCAGCCATTGGTGCAGCACTTGCCAGTGTCCCATTTATTAGCCAACATGTAGTCCCTAACATCGTGGCAGTCAGAATCGGTTTTGTCAATGGTACATACATCATAGGCTAGCTGTCATTTCAATGAATACAGAACCATAGGAAGATCATTGTAACTGGACTGTCTGTTGCAGGCCAGCCAGCCTTCCAGCAGATTGCTTAGCTTTCCTTTCTGCCTGCAATCTAGCTATCCCTAAGACCTACCTTACACCCAGCAGAATATACTTTATTGGTTTACCAACCTTCAGTACAGCAGGTAAACCTAACAGTATTGGCCGATAAACTGTCCTATGCCTGATTACAACTACTTCCATGCCGCTTATGTTATGTTATATGCGGATATGGAAGCATTGCCAAATTATGACATCCCCACCCTGTGCCTCCCCAACTGCTAGGCAAGGAAAACTCTGACCTGACAATTCATTCTGACACCACTTTGGAAAGTATCGGACTTGGGTTCAAGGCTTTGATGGAGGAAATGTACTAGATCTTAAAGATATCTGATTGCCTATTTAATTTGCCTATGAGCCAGAACTCAAATATTCCGATCGTTAATGGATCTTGTGGATGGGAGCAGAATTAGTCATTTCACCTTTTTATGCAGTAGATGAAGATCAGCAAGATTTCCAGTTGTTTCGTGGACAAAATCTGTGACCTAAGGATTTCAAGAGGCTTTTATTCAGAGAGCCTGTTACCAGTGTCTTCTTCCACATGATGGTGCAAAGTATTTTGGCAACATCATTGATGATAGGTTTAGCATCATTGTCTGTTTTATGCCTAATTGAAATGTGGGAAACATGCATGAATACAAGTCATAAGCCCACAGGTCCAAAGTTATTAATATGGCAGCTCACCAGTCCATGGCTAATGCGCTTACAGCTTTGTTAACTTGGATTTGGTATGATGTGACACTTTTCTTCATTCATCATCACTGAAACAGCATTGTTCTTTAGCTTTGCAATCATGGCCAGATGGTTTCCCACTTTTGTTTGGGTGTCAGATAGAAGAGGTTGTTGTTGTTGTAGAGTTTAATGCCATTTTTCAGCACACGATAGGCTATACATGGCGGCCAGTATTAATGGTGGAGGAAGAACCACCGACCCACGAGAAGCTACTGGCAAGCTTTCTCACATACCCACATTTGCTGAATCCGAGACTCGAACTCACACAGACAGAGGTGAGATGGCAGTGATCCGTAATGGAGAGCGCTTTAGACCACTCGGGGCCCCCAAATAGAAGAGGTACAGAAACAGGTGGCACAAGAGTTGCCTCTCGAGCTCTCTTGACCTCATCCTCTGCCTTTTTGTCCCCAGTAATCTCGGTCAGAGAGATGTTCTAAGGCAAAGGGATAGACAGCAGTATCCCATTAGCTAAACTGCAACAAGGCTTCAGACAGCAACAGATTTTTAAATCTTGTAGGGAGCTTAATAAGGGGTGAAAGGAAACAGTTTCTCTTCCCCAGACCAAGGAAATCTCTACAGCTTTTGGGTTTAATAAAAACAGTGATAGATTTGATTCTTCCTGGCTGACATATGTGCACTCTGCAGATGGCATTGCTCACTCAGTGACACCCATTTTCAGGTTGTCTAAATCAGCATGTGTCAGTTGTTATTGACATAAATCAATTTCTTCATTATTGGCAAGACAAGCAAAGGCTTACTGCCTGGAATTTCTTTGGAGATGCATAAATCACACATCATGATTTGTATGGATGCAAGTTTGTCTGGCTGAGGAGCTCACCTGTTGCCTCATTTCTCCACAGTAAGCTGCAACTGGATTTGAGGGGAAAATGTTCTTCATATAGACCTTTTTGTAAATGAAGAATATGACAAATGCCCTTCTGTCTTGGCAAGAGATTCTGTATGGGAAAGTGGTCTGGACACTTCTTTGTGATCACTCACCTCCTCAGACAGGGAGTGGGGATCTGGAGGAGGGGGAGGAGATCAGATAATCTGTCCTGGTCTGGGAGTTATATGCTTGTGCTCTAGGCACAAGATAACTGAACCAGTGTGACACATATGAGGCAGACAGAATGCGTTGGCTAATTTTCAGTCAACAAAGAGTCGAAATTGCACATAAAAATCCTGTTGAAATTCAGTCAGCTCAGACCACCCGCTTGCAGGTGTTTCATTCCTATTCATGTGGGCTTCTTCTCCCCTGGGTTTTGTCAGAGGAATCTTGCATAGAAAGAAGTTGAAACTTGAGTCATCAAGAGACTCAAATGAGCAAGAAAGCTCTCCACTTTGAAAGCCTATATGGGGAAGTGGATATTTGGCAGCTGGTGTAGACAAAAAAATTGCCCATTTTAGATGTCTCAGTTCTGAGGTGGCTACCTTTTTTCAACAACTTTTCAAAGAGAAAAAGTTAAATTAAGTTACTGTCATAGGATATTGCTCCATGATGTTAAGAACTATTAGGCATTATAATAGAGAATATATAGGTCTCAACAAAGTCTATCAGACTTGCATGCCACCTTTGACCTGGGCTGGCCTAAATCACTTGCCATTGTTTCCTAAATAAAACTTCATAGGTTTTTATTTGGACCAACTAGGAGAAGTATGAACCATTAGTCAAAGCCTCGATGATAGCACTAGTCTCTTAATGTTCTATGGACACAAAGCTATGTCTTATCGAGATCAGATGGTTCTTTGGTCCTTACGACACAACCAGGTTTTATGGCTAAAAACTGATTGCCATCAGCAGTCAATCAAAAGATGGTCAGCCAGTCTCATTCCTTCACTGAGAAATCAAGAGGGACAGCTATGCAAAACTTGGTTCATGTTCTCAAACTTTATTTGAAACACATGGAGAAGAACTGTTACTGTGACCCAGATGACCACCGTACCCTTTTGAAGTTGAGATCAGCACAATTTCCTTTTGTTGCTCAGTAAGGAAAAGTTGTTCTTTTCTCCTTCTCAGAGTGTTGTCTTGTGTGTTGTGACCATCAATTCTGGTACCTTCATGTTTTGGTTGTGGTTTATCGTTCTTCTAGGGTATTCAGACATTCTCTCCTTGAAAGAGGCTCATGGTGGAGATTGAATGCAGATGCATGTCCTCCATCCTATTTCTCCAAAACGTTAGTGTTATTGGGGAACTTATTCAAGGAGAAAGCAAAGTTTTTAGTAAATTATCTATCTCTGAGACTACTTATCCAATCACATTACTAATAAACCCTCCCACGACTTTATGCAGTTATGAACATTGTTTTTTGTGCTCAGCTTAAACTGGTTTACTGCAGCCAGCTTGGGGTCATGGGGAAGAGTTTTTTCCCTTTTTCTATATGGCATATATATCTGAACAAATAAATTTTGTTTATCTGAAATTGGTGGATTTGAGAAGTAGTGAAGCTTATATTCATGGCGTTAATGTGAGCGTGTAAGTAATCTTGGAGAATAATTTACTACAGAATTTGCTTTCTTGAAAACCCATCCTCATGTTCATAAGTTTATTTGCAGATAATTATTTCTAAATTTTTTGTTTACACATTTGAAATTTTTAAATATTTGGAAATAAGTTGTTTTCTTTTGTTAAACAAAGTTGACAGTGCATAATTTCATGGTACTTCATTTATTCACTGCCTTTACTAAATTTTTGTGTG
Organism: Sinohyriopsis cumingii; assembly: GCA_028554795.2. Lineage (NCBI taxonomy): Eukaryota > Metazoa > Mollusca > Bivalvia > Unionida > Unionidae > Sinohyriopsis > Sinohyriopsis cumingii. The sequence goes on from CM068826.1 coordinate 30,433,244, forward strand.
AAATTTATATTTTGTATTCTTTCAGCTTTTAATTAAAAATGTTATATCAATATGTTTTTCTCTTAAAACACTTTTGTATACCAAGAATAAAGAAACCTCATAATAAACCTTGTGAATTATGCATATTCATTACACATTTATGCTTGGAATTTTTTTTATTGGACTATAGTTAAATAAGTCTAATTGACCTGTGGTCACTTTCTCAAATACATTTGGCGGAGTCATGTTACTTAGCATGCATACATGTCTTGATTGTCTTGATGTATTCAACAGCACCAATCTACCAAAGGCTTAGAGATTGTCCTGATATGCATGCTTTGGCCAACTTTTTTTGTTGTTTAATTTTACTTTTGATGTGGACTGTTTATGGGACATGTATATTTTATAAACAGAAATCTTGTTGAATGTTTACATAATTTTTTTTCCATTTGGTCTTGTGCTTTTGCTTGTTATAACAAAGAAAATGTGTTTTATAATAGCATGAAATGGAATGAAACTTCTAAGTTCATTAATCCTTGATCAGTAGTAGAAAATCCTTCACTGATTTGTTTTGATATGCTTTTCCTTATTGTAGTCCTTCACTGATTTGTTTTGATATGCTTTTCCTAATTGTAGTCCTTCACTGATTTGTTTTGATATGCTTTTCCTTATTGTAGTCCTTCACTGATTTGTTTTGGTATGCTTTTCCTTATTGTAGTCCTTGACCGATTTGTTTTGATATGCTTTTCCTTACTGTAGTCCTTCACTGATTTGTTTTGATATGCTTTTCCTTATTGTAGTCCTTCACTGATTTTTTTGATATGCTTTTCCTTATTGTAGTCCTTCACCAATTTGTTTTGATATGCTTTTCCTTATTGTAGTCCTTCACTGATTTGTTTTGAAATGCTTTTCCTTATTGTAGTCCTTCACTGATTTGTTTTGAAATGCTTTTCCTTATTGTAGTCCTTCACTGATTTGTTTTGAAATGCTTTTCCTTATTGTAGTCCTTCACTGATTTGTTTTGATATGCTTTTCCTTATTGTAGTCCTTCACTGATTTGTTTTGATATGCTTTTCCTTATTGTAGTCCTTCACTGATTTGTTTTGAAATGCTTTTCCTTATTGTAGTCCTTCACTGATTTGTTTTGAAATGCTTTTCCTTATTGTGGTCCTTCACTGATTTGTTTTGAAATGCTTTTCCTTATTGTAGTCCTTCACTGATTTGTTTTGAAATGCTTTTCCTTATTGTGGTCCTTCACTGATTTGTTTTGAAATGCTTTTCCTTATTGTAGTCCTTCACTGATTTGTTTTGAAATGCTTTTCCTTATTGTAGTCCTTCACTGATTTGTTTTGATAAGCTTTTCCTTATTGTAGTCCTTCACTGATTTGTTTTGATATGCTTTTCCTTACTGTAGTCCTTCACTGATTTGTTTTGATTATGCTTTTCCTTACTGTAGTCCTTCACTGATTTGTTTTGATATGCTTTTCCTTATTGTAGTCCTTCACTGATTTGTTTTGATATGCTTTTTCTTATTGTAGTCCTTCACTGATTTGTTTTGATATGCTTTTCCTTATTGTAGTCCTTCACTGATTTGTTTTGATATGCTTTTCCTTATTGTAGTCCTTCACTGATTTGTTTTGATATGCTTTTTCTTATTGTAGTCCAGTCCTTCACTGATTTGTTTCGATATGCTTTTTCTTATTGTAGTCCTTCACTGATTTGTTTTGATATGCTTTTCCTTATTGTAGTCCTTCACTGATTTGTTTTGATATGCTTTTCCTTATTGTAGTCCTTCACTGATTTGTTTTGATATGCTTTTCCTTATTGTGGTCCTTCACTGATTTGTTTTGAAATGCTTTTCCTTATTGTAGTCCTTCACTGATTTGTTTTGAAATGCTTTTCCTTATTGTAGTCCTTCACTGATTTGTTTTGATATGCTTTTCCTTATTGTAGTCCTTCACTGATTTGTTTTGATAAGCTTTTCCTTATTGTAGTCCTTCACTGATTTGTTTTGATATGCTTTTCCTTATTGTAGTCCTTCACTGATTTGTTTTGATTATGCTTTTCCTTACTGTAGTCCTTCACTGATTTGTTTTGATATGCTTTTCCTTATTGTAGTCCTTCACTGATTTGTTTTGATATGCTTTTCCTTATTGTAGTGCTTCACTGATTTGTTTTGATATGCTTTTTCTTATTGTAGTCCAGTCCTTCACTGATTTGTTTTGATATGCTTTTCCTTATTGTGGTCCTTCACTGATTTGTTTTGATATGCTTTTCCTTATTGTGGTCCTTCACTGATTTGTTTTGATATGCTTTTCCTTATTGTAGTCCTTCACTGATTTGTTTTGATATGCTTTTCCTTATTGTGGTCCTTCACTGATTTGTTTTGATATGCTTTTCCTTATTGTAGTCCTTCACTGATTTGTTTTGATATGCTTTTTCTTATTGTAGTCCAGTCCTTCACTGATTTGTTTTGATATGCTTTTCCTTATTGTAGTCCTTCACTGACTTGTTTTGATTATGCTTTTCCTTATTGTAGTCCTTCACTGATTTGTTTTGATATGCTTTTCCTTATTGTAGTCCTTCACTGATTTGTTTTGAAATGCTTTTCCTTATTGTAGTCCTTCACTGATTTGTTTTGATAGGCTTTTCCTTATTGTAGTCCTTCACTGATTTGTTTTGAAATGCTTTTCCTTATTGTAGTCCTTCACTGATTTGTTTTGATATGCTTTTCCTTATTGTAGTTCCAGAAAACCAGAGAAGCCATCAAATCCTATAGAGCACATTAAAGAGACGGATACTGTTGAAGCACCAAATCAGCGGTCAATGTACTGTAAAGACAAAATTTATGGGGGCAATGATGAGTTCTCTTTTGAGGAAATAAGAGCAGCTGTGTGGAAAAAAAAAGAAAAGCAAAAGCAACTTGAAAAGGAAGAGAAAGAGCTTGAAGGTATTCAGGAACATTCCATTTTAATCAATATTTGTTTGATGAAGATGCATCGTCATGTTACCCATGTCCATATGTACAGACAGTCTGTGCCTCATTGTTTCTACTAAACAGCCTTAATGAATAGAAAAATTGCTGAGTTCCATGTATTTGTGACCTACTGCTGTCATTTTTCAAAATATTTAACCAGAACACATTTTTAATTTGATCACATTAATGTTAAAAAACTGCTGATACTTCACAGTTTTTAATTTGATCACTTTAATGTTAAAAAAATGCTCTGATACCTTGCAGGTTTTAATTTGATCACTTTAATGTTAAAAAGATGCTCTGATACCTCACAGTTTTATATTTAATGACTTTAATATTAAAAAGATGCTCTGATACCTCAGTTTTTAATTTGATCACATTAATGTTGAAAAGATGCTCTGTTATCTCACATTTTCAGCAGTCTATTAAAGATGAACAAAATAATTTCCCATTTATAATCCCTACAAAGGGATGAAATTCTTCCAACCTTCCCCTTAGTTGTTTGCATTTTTTAATTTCTCTTATTTCATTTGCATCATAACTCAAGGAATCTAACATCAGTCTTATGGTAGTTACATCATCTGCTAACAGATTTGTTTGGCATTGATGGTAAAGGTTTATACAAACGTTGCAGTCATTATTTCTTTATGTTTTTGTGAATTTGTTGCTGTCATGGTCTTTTTTAAGTAAATTTTCTGACTTTGTGCGTCAACATGATATAGTTAGTACCCACTGTTGGTTGTTTAACATACAATCTATATATCTTTGTTGTTTATTTAGTAATAAGCATTGTTTCTTTGTGCCATTGAAGATATGTGTGGTACTTTGGTCTACTAAATGTTCATCCATGTTTGCATGCAGCATACATGAGGTATGGTCTGAAAACGTACGGACTATGGTATTATGACAGGGTCTTGAGACTAAAGAGAGATGGAGCAAATCTAAGTAAATGGAATGCAACATTTAAAGACAGTATCAATAAACATAATCACTAGTCTGCATTGTGGGTGACATATTGACAGTGATACCTACAATACCTACAGCCTCTGTGACGTTGGGACAGCTGCAGCTGGATGAATAAATGGTTGACTTACTATCTCAGCAAGCTTTGTTGGAGTCATAGACGAGGCAACTAATACATGAAAGTATGTCTTGGTTGCTGGCCTTGGGTTAATTTGTTCTTTCTCACCCTTATATATTTAATACAGAGTGGGAGACTGTCCTTACTTTTCTGTCCTGATCAGTAGGTGTATGACCCCATCCCAACATGTCTAATCTTGGCCACGGAGCTGTAAGTCTTGGTATGCATGTGGTATTTTTTGGACATGGATGAATTATATGGCCACCAGTCCAGTCCAGTCCATATAATTTTGTTCCGATTGCATTCCATCCGTCATGCCAAGCATACTCTACAATCAGTTATTTGGAAATTAACTACTTCATTGAATCAGAGCTTAGACTGGCTAGTCACATATGGTTATTTGGAACTATACTGGGATCTAGTAAGATGATTATCCATTTCAATACATTGGCTGACCAGGCATTACTGACCAGTATGTCCAGTGGAATACTGTGCCAGTCATCCAGGCAATAGCTGTGCTAGCCATCCAACCAAAAACTGTACTGACTATTCGCCCAATAGCCATGTAGACCATCCACCCAATAGCCAAACCAATGCCATCATAATTGCCAGCATTTCAAACTAGGAAGACAAACTGTTACTTGCTCAGTCAGTGATGCAACCGCTAGAACAAATCTTTACAGCTTATGCCATAGGAGGAGATGAAACAGTACACAGGGACAAGTGCACAGCTTCATCTTTGTCGCCTGTGATGTTTTATTCTAGTGTTGACGGAATATCTTGACAAGTAACCATATGTTGATTCCACAATATAGCAGGGTTCATAGCAAAGAAAAGTTATCTCTCACCTCTCCTTCATCAGTAAAATTAAGGAGACTGATGAAAAACCTGGTCTACATGCTAAAACACTCTTTATACCACACATAATAGTGTGGGGTTGGGGAATGTCTCTTTCCTTTGGTTAGGATAAAGAAAGACTATGTAAACACCCAAGCCCTAGCATTGTGGATAAAGTAAGTATTATGCTTGGTGTACTCAAAGATCTTGAGGGGTGTATATACATGAAATAAGAGCTACCTCTGCAAGCTTTGCTTTCGAAGGGAACATTACTCTCCAAGACATAATAGAGGCAGATGGCTAGCACAGTCAACCTCCTCAAGCTTCTACCTCAGTGATCTAGCTTTGCAGCCAAGAGCTGAATCCATTGGATGCCACACAGACCATCACCAGACTGGTCTAATGTCCACACAGTCTTATAGAACAGTGCTTTTGCTGCATTTACTAAGTGATTTAATCAGTAACAAAGTTATTGCTTACCTCATTCTCTTATGTGGGTACTGGCGTCACAGCTTAGGTGGCCATTAATAGTGCTTTTCTCATTAAGAGTGCTTTTTACTGTCATAAAGGGAAGAATCTTTATTCCCTCTGGATTAACCATGGTAGAGGTAGCACTTTCTCCACCTGTTCTACTAACATTCATGACAATGGGGAATGTATTGAAAGGGAGAAAGTAAATCTTATGGTAAATTATGTTTCTCCTAGAATAATTACTAGCCTTCCTACACCTCCCAAATAGGAGCATTGTTGAAGCAAAACATGTATTAAAAAAATTAGCCACCTAGCGGGTGATCAAAGGAGGTAAGAGAAAGGGTTTGGAAGAGTTTCTTTCTATTGTCTCTATTGAATATAGAAGGAAACAACAAATTATTTTCATCTTTCCATGATTGCTGGATATGAGAGGCATCAGAGCATCGTTCTAATGGCAATGTGATTGGTAAGTATTCTTGGAAAAAGATAATTTACAAAACGATTTTTTTCCTCGTTGAATGCAAAGGGAAAGAAAGATATTCAACTGTTCAGTAGATACCCTTTTAGAGGCATCCTTCACGGACAGTAATGCTCATTATCATGTAACATTCACTTCAGTACTCATTCAGTGGTTGATTGAGATACTCATTAGCATAAGTAATTGTTTTAATGTTACAAATAGTATAATCTCTTATTATAATTTTTTTACCTAATTCCAAATGCTGGCATGTTCATGCATATTAAAATTTTATCTTTTTAGATGGGTATTTATATGCTGAAATAGATGCCTCTTTTTAAGTCTTTACTACTTAATTAAACTGCCTTTAGCCAGGATATACATGAATTATATAGAGAATAATGCACCTTTGTATGCTGAATAATTGACAACCTCGGATCACAGAGGTCGGTGAATGAAAAAATTTAGTGAGTTTCTTGAGCTAGACACATAAAAATACCTTTCACATTTAAAATTCTTATCTAGTTTTGGTGAAACTTTCACTGTCAACCAAACTTTTCTCCAGTTAGCTGCCTTTGGTTGTCTTTGGGAAAGCAATTCATCGGCATGATGCAGCCAGTAATTTGTTGAAAGTGCCATTATAAAACAAAGTCATCCAAATATTTCTGTATATATGTTCAAATTGAATAGAGGAACAAAATTAACAAAGTTTTATTGGTCTAATACAATGCTCAAGTTAATTTTTCAACATTTGCCACCCGAATTAGAGTATAGCCCCTTTTATATACATTTTGTCTAAAAAAGAGCTGCTAGTTACTGAATGGCACACAATTTTTCGACTAATATTTAATTTCTAAATAGTAAGAGGAGCATACTGCATATCTGTGTTAGCTGTTGAAAGCAACAAAGGAGAAGCACACATGAAGGCAAGATTACCGTATTTACCATATATGTTGGGACACCGTGCATTTGCTGGGATACCATAAATTAATTTTTGAAGTAATTTTTTTGTACACTGAATGTTGTGAGACATCATTTTTGGTATAGTTATAAGTTGTGGGACACATTTTAAATCATTAGAAAATTACATGTCGGAAAATGCGCTCCAAAATTTGATTTATAAAAAATATAAAACTGTACTTGAGATGTAACTCCTTAATCCACTGCAGCATCATCTCATCATCCCGACTCTTTTCCTGTACATGTATGATCCATTCTTTTGGTGCATGAATATTTTGTAGCTTTTTTGTGCCATGCAAAATTATCATAGGAGGCAACAAATCTCCTAAAGTTGAAACTGCAATGACTAAAGTCAGATTTTTAAAAAATCTGCATCAGTCATGCTAATTCTCAACTTTTGACCCCCATCTTATCGACAGTTCGTCCAGGAATGAGATCCAATTACACTGGTATTTAATCCATGTTAATGATCATATTGTATGCAAAATCATCTTCTGTTCAGGCCTTCACAAATTCAACAAATGATTTTATTTTCTCCAACGTTTCTGGGCAATAATGGGTCATCAGTGTCCACACTTGAAGTACTATATTGTGTCAATTTAAAAATTGTTCCATTGTTTAAATTTATTTTCTAAATTCCCAGCACACTTAAAAGAATCCAGTCAGCTATTGAAGTTGGCTTGCTTTGTAATAAAATAACCTTTGTATTTGATATCCTGGTGGTAAGTTCAAACAATGGGATCTCTAGTCATAATTAATACAGAAGGGCATTGATGTGTGCAGGTAAAATGTACACACAGTGATAACTTACTTTAATAATACTATTTGAAACCCGTGCTAGCGAAAAGATTGTCATTTGCACTCACTGTGAATGTATTTTCAGACAATGATTTTTATTTGCGGGATACTGTCATATAGTTTACCTAGATATAATAAGATTTTGTTGGATTCAGTTTTCAGTTGGATAACATATTCAAACCTTTGAGTACAACCAAACAATTTGTTTCTCTATGATCATGTCAATGAACAATGTGTTGTGTGTTATCTGACATAAGCGATACATGCAATTGCCTACGCTACATATATGGAGTTCATGGATATTTTTCTTTAATGCTCATGATGAGAAGAAAGAGGAATAAATGATAACAATACAAGTTTCTTTCATTTTATTATCAAATAAGCGTTTTGTTCATCTATTGTATTGCAATGTGCAGATGGGGATGTGCACAAATTCAACACAAATTTATTTAATTTCTTAAGTCTTGGGACATATGACCTAGGTGGAAAAAAGTTTCACAATAAGTTCTGAGACAGGGAAAACATTTTTTTTATCATGTCCCAATATATACGGTAAATATGGTAAGTAAATGATCATCCAAGTACAGAATACAACCTTACTCTGATTGATTTGTTTGTCATACACTGAACTTTTCTTGGGACATTTTGAAGAAATACGAATTACAGTAGATCTGGGTTTGTTAATTGAAGAATAAAGAAATTGCACACAAAATGTATCTTTTCATTCTCTGGAATACTGAAACTTCATTTTCAGATCTTGTGTGTAATGTGAAAAAAACTAAATTTTTATTTTTCTTTCTTGTCATTATATACAATAGTACCATGCATAATTCAGATTAAAAAAATAAAATTGAAAGAATCTGTTACTTTTATGTTGTACTGTATGTTTATGTTGTACTGTATGTATTTTCCATTCTTTGACAGAGAGACATAAGGGTCTTTTACGTCAACGTCAGCAAATCTTGCAGCAGGAGCAGGAGTTACAGCGGCAGCAGTTAGTAATACAGCAGGAACAGCAGGCCTTTCTGGAGGAATGCAAAAGACAAATGCAGATTCAGCGCCAATACTTTGAGAAAGAAAGGTATATTGACCATATATAAATGAACTAAATTTTATAAAATCTGATCCAAATAGTGTTGATTTCAGGTAAGAAGGGGAAGACAATTAGGGAACATGACTAAGCACATTGCAAAACTTGTGAGCAGAATTTTTGTTTTCAATATTACACATTTTTCTGTGAGAGAAAAAAATTTGAATCTTGAAAAGAATTCATCTTTACACAACTCCATTTTAAGAGTTACTGCCCTTTGTCTATTTGAAATTGACAGGATAAGACAGCATGTCATTTTTAGTAGGGCTGGATTTGCGAGGTAGGAGGCTAATATTCCTAATGTAATGTGATTGGTAAGTATTCTCAGAGAAACATAATTTACTTAAATATTTACTTTCTTTCTTTTGGCAGTCCTAAGAAAGGAAGCTAAGCCCAATCACCCTCAAGTCCTAATGCTCCACATTCTCGGACATGGGCCAAAATAAGGACATCTTCAACCTTCTAATATTTGTTTCCTTCCCTTTGTCTAGAACTTCATTGACTCACCACTCATATCAGACCTGCTTTCTAGTTTCCCTGAATATGAAGGCAGAATAAATTGAGTACATGTGATATTGATCAACCAGAACTATCATCGGCTCTTGAAATGGTTTTTCTGTATTTCCCACGATGGCCTTAGTTTTTATTGACTAGAAGAGCCTCTTGTTCTTGGGAACCAGTGATAGGTCTTAAAACTGCATTCTTTCCGGGACCATTATCCCAAGGTCATCCGTAGGACATCTACAAACCATGTGCTTGAGCAAACCTGCTTCCCTGTCTCCATAATCTAAGCCATGTGGTAGAGGTCGTTGATGAACTTTACTTGCTTCTACCTAAGGAACCTCTCATCCAGAGAGCTCATTGCAACCTGGTTTCCTCTTTATCTAATTGCATTTGTTTCTCTTCTTTCTTCTGAAGCTCAAGCTTTCTTAACTCTAATTCCATATTTTAATTTTACTTCCCTTTCTTTTATGTTAGAGTCTGATACAGAGATACGAATCAAAACCAAAGCACTTTTATCCAAAACATTCTTTTCCACTAAATACTGGACCAAAATATTTTTTATTTCTTTCTTCATTAAAGAAGACTTTGCCTCAGAAGGATCGTAGTTTCTGGCAGTAAAATCAATTCATCTTTTTTTCAAGGAATCTAACTGCTCCTGGGTAGGATTTGAAATAAAGATCTCCACTTTTGATGACATTGTAAAAAGGCATGTTGATTTCTAAAATGTGACATCTTGAGATTTGAAATATTCTGAAATTAGGAGAATTTAAATTTTAAAAGAGTTTTCTGAAATATTTTAGCAAAACTCATATCCTGGACGGGCCCCAAATTTTCTGTTACAAGTTCTGTGCTCTTAAAATAAGTAACAGAAAAGAGTGGAGACAACAAGCTTTGTAAAATTTAACAATTAATTTATTTCCCTAGAATACAAAGTGAAAAATGAGAAAAAAGAACTTAAAGTATTGCAAATTAAATCCCCCAAAAAATCCAAGAATTAAAGACACAAGTCCTAGTAATAATAAAACTCAGTTCAAGTCCAGAAGAGATCCAAAATTGAAGGCGATGATGTGTCTGTTATTGCCTGCAATGTGATCACCGAAATATTATTCCAGGTTTGAAATCAGTATAAATTCCAATAAATGTTTTTTACCCAAGAAGTTTGTATTTCCAGAGAAAATAATCACTTGAATTCAGTAATTTGAAGCAAATAAAATCCAGCCCAAACTGGTAACAACATAATACAACTTAAAGTTCTAGATGTTAAAGTACAACTGGTAAAATCCTCAGTCACAAGATAATATAGTTCTTTGCTTGACCTCAGGTCACAATTAGCTATTTCTAAAAACAACCAGTATCTAATGGAAAATAACTTTCTATAATGATCTAATGAGCCTTGTTTATTTACAACACAATAGCCTTTAAAATTCACATAGGAATCACCAAAAACCATGACCCTGATCAAAATTTTGACTCCTTCTTGTTTACCTGAATAATAATCCTGATAAAAAGCTCAGAAACATAGAGAATAATGATGCTATTATTAGTTGTTTACATAAATGAAATAAATTTAAAACAATTAAAAAAGACAATCATGTCAAGCAGAAATGAACTCAGTTGTGGACAAGGTCAAGTCCAGCATACAGTGTTACATTACAATAACATATAATGGAATAAAAAATATTAAAACTAACAAACAAACATTTAAATCAAATATACATAACACTGAATTTGTTATATAATGAGGCTTGTTTCACTAAATCCATGCACACCATTGCAGAATAGAACATATACTTGGCACTGGATAGCTTAGTCATCAATATGAAAAATATGAAGTAGATACAGTCGAATAGACCCTTTTTCAGTCACTATATTAAGTCTATTGTTTGCTTGACATGTATGGGTATTGTTGAATATATTACACTACCAGTAGACATATTTTGTTTCTTACATTAAATGAAAAGGCTAGTACTGTAACAGGACACAAAGTTGATTTTAGATGTTTGTTGTTATGTTGGCTTTGTTACGGGTCCTTGATTGCTTGTTGGCTTTGTTGCAAGTCCTTGATTGCTTGTATAGGACATGTCTGGTTTTATACGTTATTGGCATTGCCTCTGCAAATGCAGCTTGAATTTGTCCAAAATAATCTATCTTGAACCTATAGTATAAGAAAGATACTTGTTTAAATATAAATTTGTCATCTTGTGCTTTAATTTTTCATTAGCACTAACCCAGATCTGCCAGGCAATCAAGGACCTGTACCAATGATTAGCATCTGATGATCATCCAATGTATTCCAGACTTACATCAGTACTGTATATACTTATGAGTCCAACTGCAAATTGCACTAAATCAGATCTGCCTATCAATCAAGGACCTGTACCAATGATTAGCATCTGATGATCATCCAGTGTATTCCAGACTTACATCAGTACTGTATATACTTATGAGTCCAACTGCAAATTGCACTAACCCAGATCTGCCAAGCAATCAAGGACCTGTACCAATGATTAGCATCTAATGATCATCCAATGTATTCCAGGTTTGCATCTGTACCATATATACTTATAAGATGAGTCCAACTACAAAATTTATAGACTTTGACCTGACATGGCTTAATGCACTGGCAGATCTGTGTCTGTGCAGTTTGCTGGAAGTAATCAGTACAACAAATAACATAGCATAATGTGCTGGCAGATCTGGATCTTTGTTGACTTCACTTTTACTTGACTTATACCTAGTAAATGATACCCATTTGACATGAAAATTCAAATACTCAGAATTTGAATATTGGGACTGTTTGAGTTTTTCTATTTAAAAGGGGGAACAAATAATGAAATTTGTTTTCATTGTATACAACAACATTCTGGCAATAGATAGCAAAATTCCTGTATAAATGTCACTTTCAGGGCTCAGTTGGTTCAACAGCAACAAAAGCAGGTGGAAGAAGACATCAATAAACGATTAAAGGAAGGCTTGAGCCTAAGTTGTAAAATGGACCCCAGTAAATTGACCAAACAAACCGGATTAACACAGAAGTAAGTTTGTGATGCATTTTTGTAAAAAGAATGCATGTCATACCATACATCATAACTACTATAGGTCTTTTTTTCCTCTTCATGTCATGTCAAATTTTGTATATGCCTGCCATCAGGTATAGATTATCAGGTCATGATTTTGTCCATCTGTTCTTTTTTTCATTTCCTGATAGTACCTTTAACTCCCCCCCCCCCCCCAATCATCTGCCATAACTAGTAGCATGCATTACGGGGCAAGGGAGAAACTTATTGGTTTTGGGGTCCAAAAGGTCAAAGGGACCGAAATAAGGAAAACTGTTTCCACAAAGGAACTTAGCTTTTATACCAGATACTTTAACTAAACTTGAGGAAGGCTTACATGAGATAAGACAGGGACCATTGGGGGTCAAAAGGTAAGATTTTAAGGTCACAGTGACTCAGAAGAAGAAAAATGGTTTCCACACAATATCTTAAGTTTTTGGTAACCTTGTTTGACCCAAAAAAGCAGATGGCTTGTATCTGAGTTAATGTTACGATTCAAATGTTTCATCTGAAAACTTGAAATGCAATACTTTGCAGTCTTCCATCATAGTCTGCAGACTTGAGTAAAAATTTCTTCATTTAAAAAACTGAGTCCAATATTCTCAAAACTTTTTTAGCATGAAACTTTATGCTGAAGCTTGAGGTCTCAAATGTTTCATAACTTTAAATGAAATAAAAATAGACTCATAAAACTTCCAGGATCTTGCCAGCTTCTTTAAACTTGTTGAATTTCAATTACATAGATATAATCCTTGTATTTTATCTAATTTTGAGGTGGAGTTTCATTCTCAGAATTCTAAGAATATGGGGAATGCTACAGTACAGCACACAATTTTGGTTCGCCATGAAATTTTATACATGTTACGATCTTCACATATATCATTGTTTCATCATTATATTAAACATTAAACAAACAACTGGTGTACTTTTATTCAGGGCATGGTTTATGTTTAATTGAGAGGTGGGGTGTTGGGATTTTTTTTCAAGCCAGTATTTTTTTCTTTTACCTCAAGAATTTATTTCAAATAATGCAATGGATACAATTAATGCAATGGATTCAATTAATGCAATCGATACAATTGGTTCTTTTTAGTTTTAATTAATGCAATGGTTTCAGTTAATGCAATGGATACATTTGGTTCTTTTTAGTTTCAAATAATGCAATGGTTTCAATTAATGCAATGGATTCAATTAATGTAATGAATACAATTAATGCAGTGGATTCAATTAATGCAATGGATTCAGTTGGTTCTTTTTAGTTTCAATGAATGCAACGGATACAGTTGGTTCGTTTTAGTTCTATACCTCAGAGCAATAATATTCCTTTCAAAGTATTATAGAGCCAGAGAATTTTTTTAAATTGGTTAAGTGACACTAATGACATTGAAATAATTGTGGGTAGGGTACATGAAACAATCACATTTGTAATAATCTGTCTGCAGTTTTAGTTTTATTTTATCATTCCTTTCATTCTGGAAGCCCATATCATATAAAATGGGAAACACAGACCTGCCAACCGTCATGATCTTGGTGTGAATTTCATGACCCAAGATAGCGTTTCAAGATGCATTTTAAAAAATCATGAATTCCCGAATTGCTGCTTTGATCACGATGTTTTGAACATTTAGTTTAGATTCTTAATTGTACAATGTAGCAACATATGGTTTTTGCTATTACACAAATGAGTTGTGTAGATTTTGGGTGTTTATGGTATGGAAATACACAAATTGTTATTCTGTGGCAATCAAGTCAAGATTTTTGGTATGCTTAGTCATTGTTAGACATAGATCCAAGCATAACTCTTAAAATGAAAACAGATAGGTGTCGGAGGGAATCGAGCATACTTAATGTAAATAAATGCAAGATTTTGATAATGTTTCAAAACAAAAGACATATTTCTACATACCATCATTAACTATTAGACATACTGTGCAAATGCAGAATTTTAGATGGATCTTGTTTTGGCAGTCAGCTTCAAAAGAGTGTGTTAGCTATACTGACTATAATCTATAAAAATCTGTTCAATAACAGGATAACACCATTGATTTTTAAATAGTCAATTTTCTTTATTAAAACTGATCCAGGAAAATAATTAAATAATTATTTTGGGAAGAGAGAGGGACCTCTTTTATTAATATAAGTTTCATAAGAATCTGATTGGGGACCAAAATTATCTTTTATCAGACTTTGTCCTTTGACCAAATTTTTCAGAAAGATTTGACATGAAGTGCTTTTACATTTGTACAGATGATGCCAATATCCCATTAAATATGGCTGCTGTAACTACCAGTAGCTTATAAAAAATACCACTTTAAGAGGCTTTAATCAATATTTGAATGTAAGTGTCAGTTTGGAATGCTTTCGGATCCATATGGCTAACAATATGCTTTTCGACCAATCCTGTGTGACAAATACCCCAGATTTTAAATGTTTCATTTTCACATCAAATTTGTTATGGATCAGTGGTCTAGTATCCCATATTTGATAAAATAACAGTTGGAAGATAACTGTCTGTTTTCCTTTCCAAATATTGCTTGTCAGAACATTGCTGTCACTAACTTGTAACTCACATCACAGGACGGACAAATTAAATATTTAGCTGCTGATTTCTTTTATTGTCTGGATAATATTTAGCATAAATCTATTACAACTACATAATGAATAAAAACAGCAGCATCATTAGATGTATATAAAATGTCTCCAGTTATGTACTCCAAATCCACCAAGTAACAACTTCAAACATTACATTAGGAATTTACAAATATTCTCATGTGAAACATATTCTTAATATTTGTTTAGATGTTAGTGACCATTGCAGTTAGCACAAAACAACAAAAGATACGTCATTATTTCATGTTCTATTAAATTGGTATTAAAACTTTATTAGGGTAGAAAATGTAACTTATGTAACAAGGACAAAGCTTTTATTTCTCTATTTAAAATTTATAAAATACTCAGGAGCCAGTGATTGACAGGTTTGATGCTGGAAGTAGCCACACCACAACCACATCTGTTAATAATATTTTGTATTCAGCTTCTTCATTGCCACTTAATTTGCCAACTTTCTTGACAAATGTGACTGCCAATGGTAATTCTGATGTATTCTAAAAATAGAAATATTTATGTACAATACATTATTTAGTATACTGGGTCTGTAATATATTAGTACTTGTACTTTAAAATATTTATATAGTCCTAGATTTTGTTGAATTATTTTCATTTGCAATATATAATATTGATTCTTTATGCACGCTTTAATACATGCTCAGTGGCATGCCAACATGCTTAGGATGACCTCTGAACTAAGTACTTCATGTAAGAGGAAACCTTTTGGTCCTTATTGTTGATCAGATTTTCCTGTTGCTAAGATGTCTCTTAATTTTATTTTTAAAAATTCTATTAGTTTTGTGTAAAATTGCATTCAAAAAGATTTCCAAACTGCTTGACGTAATGTGTACATGGGAGCAAATGTACCAATGACTACATACTATACTGTTTGTTATAATTTCGTTGTTGCCGATTAAACATTACTGTAACTATTCATAGACAAAACAATGAAGCATTAAAGTTGATATATGACTATAACATTCTTTCCAAATGAATCAACACAACCAAGAACACGTATAACCAACTACTGTCTTCCAGGGCCACAAACTTTTGGCAAAAATGGCATTAGTTAAACCAGAGATTTCATTGTATTTTCTTTTATTTGAATTGTAGATATTTAAATTTTATTTTCTCAAATATTTTTGTCATTGGTACTTACTTTCACTGTTGACGAAAGGTATTGACCTAGTTAATGTCATCAGGATCTCAAAACAAGTGTGTTAAGGTCGCGAGAAAAATGGCACATGATCCTTGGACAGGCACAAAGTTAGGACAGTCTAGCTTTAAAATCAGTTGATTCTTAAATATGTTGCAAAAGAAAGGAGAGAAGTGTCCTCCCTTGTATTATTATATAGACATGTATGACAAGTAAATTGTATGTAACCATACGAGCCCCTGTGATGATGAATAAATGCGCATATGACATGAGCCTCAAACTGTAATCGTTATTCTGTGTCTCGATCTGAACTTGGAATACTTTTTTTTAAATGGGTACCCGGTTGTTCATTTTATTACCTGGATTATTATTAAAAAGCTGATACCCGAGTATTCAGATACCTGTTGGCATCTTTAGAAAACAGACCGTCTAATGATGTGATATGTCATAGACACAGCGATGTCCACCTTTACAGGTTTGCATACGGTTTCAAATTGATTTCATAAAGTAATTAAAAAGCTTCATTTAAAAGAAAATTAAATAATAATAATAATAATGAGGACTTTGTATAGCGCCTAATCTTCTGAAGCTCTAAACGCTTTACAACATTAGACAACACCTATAAGATAAGAAACATAATAATATTATTACAAAAACAAACAACATGAAATTAGAAAAACATTAAAAAATAAAAAACATGCTGAGAATATTTCAGGTAGGAAACATTATTAGGTCTTTAAGTTTGTTCTTGCAGTCGAAATAAGTGAGTTTTAAGAGCCCTATTGAATGTGATCACTGTGTCTTTGTGTCTAAGTTCAGTGGGCAATTCATTCCACATTGCTGGGTCCTGGTATGCAAAAGAACGCTGTCCATATGACTTTGTTTTCATAGTGGGAATAATGAGTATACGATTGTCAGAAGAGGAGCGTAAGTATCTTGCTGGTGTGTACACATGCGTGAGGTCAGATAGGTATGTTGGACTAGAGCCTGACAGTGAAATGTAGCACAGAGAACAAATTTTGTATTTGATTCTGGATCGAATGGATAGCCAGTGTAGGGTACAGCAGCGGGGAGGTGTGCTCTGATCGTGGTGCTCTAAGTATGATCCGAGCAGCTGTGCTTAGAACTTTTTGAAGTTTCTGGAATAGATATTGAGATGAACCAAACAGAATCGAGTTACAATAGTCCAGTCTTGAAAGTACTAATGAACACACAAGTGTTTTAGTGGCATCAAATGAAAGATATTTGCGAATTGAGCTGATGCATCTCAGCTCAAGATATGCAGCCTTGCATATGTTCATGACATGTTGGTGCAGTGGGAGAGTACTGTCCAGAGTAACACCTAGGTTTTGTACTGATTGTGTGAATTTAATGTTGGCGTTGCTGATATTTATTGTTTGAGGTAAAGGATGTGAATGAGAAAGTCTTTATGTTGTGATCAGAATGGCCTCAGTTTTATCATCATTCATCTGCAGCTTGTTACAATTCATCCATGATTTCACATCAGAATTGCACCTCTCTACACCTTGGATGGTAGCATCAACTTCAGTTGGGTGGCTAGATTTGTATATTTGGGTGTCATCAGCGTACAATTGGTGAGACACTGGATGATGATCTATGACACTTGAGAGCAACTGAGTGTACAGAATGAAGAGAACAGGTCCAAGAAAAAGACCCCTGTGGAACACCACAACATAGATCAACTGGGCTGGAGTGTATTCCATTTGCAGATACAATTTGTGTCCTGTTGACCAAGTAGGATTTGAACCATAGTAAGGCTGTATCATGAATGCCAAATACTTGCTGGAGACAGTGAAGTAATATATCATGGTCTGTTGTGTCAAATGCTGCAGACAAATCAAGGAGGGTGATGACTGTAATCTTTCCGCTATCCAACGCAGAGAGAATGTCATTAACTACTTTTAGAAGAGTAGTTTCGGTACTGTGGCAAGGGTGCTATGCAGATTGTACATTTCTAAAAAGACTATTTGAATTTAGATGAGATACAAGCTGGGATAGAACAACCTTTTCTAAGATTTTTGAAATGAACGGGAGATTAGAAACTGGGCAGTAGTGCTTTAAATCGTTATGGTCTAGTGTTGGTTTCTTCAGCAGAGGCTTTACAATGGCAGTTTTGAAAAATGATGGGAATTCCCTAGATGAGAGAGAGGTATTAATAACATCAGTTAGTGAAGGCAATATTGGATCTAAGCACTCAAGCAGCAGTGATGTTGGAATTGGATCAAATAAGGCACTGCTCCGGTGGCCTAGTGGTTAGAGCGTCTGCCTCAGATGCGGGAGGTCGTGGGTTTGAACCTCTGCCAAGTCATACCAAAGACTTACAAAAATGGTACTAACAGCTTCCTCGCTTGGAACTCAGCATTAAGAGGTTAGTGTTAGGACTGGTCGGCCTGGTGTCAGGATAATTGTGACTGGGTGGAACATCATGCTACATGTCTCTGGGATGATGCCCCAGTGCTAGACATCACTAGAAACTGTCACACTGCAGACATCGTAGCAGTATGACTGAAAAATTGTTAAAGCTACATTAAAAATCTAAATCACACACACATACACAAAATTAAATAAGGAAGTGCTCTTCACCAATTTATATTCTTTAAAAAATTGCTATTTAGATGCTGATTTTTAAGTTTTGAAACAGACGTTGGTGTATTTCATTATTAGATAGTACAGTACAGCAAGGGAGTCATAAACTACTGTCATTATATGTCTTAAAATTATTGCAGGGCTAAGATGTTTTAGTTTTCCTAACAGAAGAAGGCAAAGTTTATATTTTTCAGGCGACTTAGTTGCCCACTTTGCCTGAAAGTGTGACCCATACACTTTATATTAAGTCTATTTGCTACCTGTTTAAAGAATTATTTTGCCACATAAAGCATCTTGATCAACTGTAAACAACCTCTGATCGGTTTCATGATGTTTTTGTCAACAGGATAACGTGTGTGCCGTGTTCAAATTCAATGTCACGTGCAACTGTTTCAGGTTTCAGTAAAAATAGAAACCAAAAGTTTACTTACATAACAGTGGACAGACATGGACTTGTTTGCTTATAAATTCCTAAATTTGCCAATGTTGATTATTTAAAAGTATTTAAGTTTTCTTCATTCAAACACAGTATAAATTGACTCCACAATGCACATCTTACTATTTAATTTACTGAAAGTATTTTGACACGGCAAGTCGTTGATCATACCGTAACCAGACAGACGCATCACATGTAACAGTGGGATGATACAAGTTAAATATTTTTTAAGATTATTTTTCCAACCAGCAAGGCAATTTTTACAGTTTAAAAATTAGAATACACTAGTTTATATAAAAAAATTTTTAAAGACATGTAGCACGAGAGCACAGGTTATTGCTTCAGGACTGACACCCAGGATTCATCCAATTTCAGATTACAACATTCCTGTATTCTGTGTACACTGCCTTTTGGGCATATCAGGTAAAAAATAATCTAATTTGAGTGACCAATCCTTCAGTATTAGAAACATAGCATGTTTATTTTAAACTTCTGGAAAGAGACTGGTTAAATTGATTAATATTAAACCCATTGCTGAGACTTCTGTTCATAGGTCTCTCACCCAGACAAATCCTATACTCACCATACTGGTATATAAAGTCCAAAACCTGTGTACAAAGTAAAGCATATGATCTCCATATTTGATGCTCATTTGTACTTCATGAGTAAGGATGATCAGCAGATGTCTTTAATGTCTTGCTCACACTTTCGTGTAATTCTTCACAGGTTACTGGTGTATAGATCCAGTTTATCTGCAGTTGTGTGACAGTTAAGGTACTGAAGGGCAGGTGTATTAGCGACTTTCCAAAGCATTCATGAGGTTGTTTTATACTTATAAAAATAGTGATAATTATTTTAATACACCTGCGCAGAGTTGCTGGCTATGATTTCTTTGATTGATACAGGTGTACAGTACTGATATTAACTAGTATATATACTCGCTTACAAGTCAACTTGACTACAAGCCCCCACCTCCATTTTTTGTGTGCTACACACAGCCAGTTGACCCTCATATAAGTCTGGGTGTATTTTGCAAGATTTGTCATCAGTGAGTCAGCATTGCACATAGGAAAAACATTGATAAATTCTGAAATCTTGTCATTATTAATATCTTCCAACTCTGTTACCTTGGCTTCACTGTTGTATGTGGGTGCTTATGTAGCAGATGTGCTTGGTCTCAGTAAGTGACACTGATTAAATAGTCTGAAGTTTACTAAAGGCTGCAACTGAACATATGTCAGCTGTGCTGTCAAGATCACGGAGTTCGAATAACCACCCTCTGTTACTTGGCACTGAGAAAGTATCAAACTCGTGGCTTGATCAAAGGTTTTTCACAACGGAAAACAGGAGGTGCTGTCTTTATAAGCTAAGGGTTAAAGTTAAACATTCACTGGAAGCTGTAGAACTCTAATTGGCACTGAACAAGTATATGCATTAAATTCATGGTTTGATCAAAAGGACTGTCACTTGAAAACAAAGTGAGTGATTCCTTTATAAACCAATTACAACATTGACTGACACTTCACGTTGCTTCAGGTAGTATTTAAATTACCCATAATATTTTCAAGTTATTAAAATCCAGGTAACTGTAGAAAAACAACTATTGTGCAATGAATACTGCCATGAAACATAAAAACTATGCATACAGTAAATGCATTACTAAATGGGAATAGAGGCATATAATTGTAAAAATATATCTGAATTGACAGAATTTTTGTGTACTGCAGAATCTTGAGTTTCTAACATTACTCATAGATTTATCAATTGTTTTTGTATGTCATACTTATAAGATGACCCCTGCTTTGCTTGAATCAATTTTTCAGTTTAAAAAATATGGACTTATAAGCAGGTATATAAGGTAATTAAAAAAATTAAGTCAGACTTATTCCTCACTTTCCAGCTTTTTAAAATTTTATTTTCAGTTTAATTTTGAGTAACATGTGAACACTTTTGAATTGTTCATAAGATGTGTCGAGTTTATGTTTATACAATGAAACTATTTATACCACTGAATAGGGCCAAATAAGAATTGGGAACCGACACTTTGCTGACATTTTGGGCTAAGTGGAATTAGAGTTAGGGCAAGTAAAAAATTTAAAGCTACTTGCACCAGGCCTGTGTCGGAAAAAATGTATTTGGACCTCTGCTGTTTGCAGGTGAGACAATAGGTTCTATGGAATCCATGATCTATTTTAAAATCTGTGAGAGATAAATACTAATAAAGATCAAGTATTTCTTAGTATTCTTGCATGTGGGGTAGACATACTGATGCAGAATGTTAAGATGTCATCAAATTCTTTTTTTCTCATGTCTCACTATGAATGTGGTAGAGACAGTTGCTATTAGCTATCCATCAGTCCATCTTTACATGTGTATCCCTATGCTCTACCAGAAGGATATTATGATCCTTTTCCTGTGTCTTCATCAGCCTCTCCATAATTCCTTAGTTAGTCCCTTTTCCTGTGTCTTCATCAGCCTCTTCATAATTCCTTAGTTAGTCCCTTTTCGTGTGTCTTCATCAGCCTCTTCATAATTCCTTAGTTAGTCCCTTTTCCTGTGTCTTCATCAGCCTCTTCATAAATCCTTAGTTAGTCCCTTTTCCTGTGTCTTCATCAGCCTCTTCATAATTCCTTAGTTAGTCCATTTTCCTGTGTCTTCATCAGCCTCTTCATAATTCCTTAGTTAGTCCCTTTTCCTGTATCTTCATGAGCATCTCTATAATTCTATCTCCTCAACTGCTGGTGAAAATGTACAGAATTTCGAATGTACCATGTCCCCGTCAAAGATGGTTACTGGATGGGTCTCATATTTGAAGCCCCACTCAAGGAGTCTGTGGGAGGAGGTAAGAGGTCATATATACACACAAACATTCACTTACATCCAGGGCCATGGTTGGGGGGGTTAGAGATTGGGAAGAGCATGGAATAAAAGGACGTTGATATGCCTTGCTGACCCATGGGAATAGCTCTTGTAAAGTTTTGTATTTAAAGCATTTTCTCAAGCACAGGGATGTCTTGGGGTGAGGTGGGTTGTTTTGTTTTTGGTGTTTTTTGCTATACTACATACATATATTCCAATTTATCTGGTTTAAGGAGTGTGAGTTATTTTTGGCTTTAGAAAATATAAGTTTTGGGTTTGTGATATGGCTGTAATGAGAGTTCTACACTCATTGTAATTGATTTCAGGGTGCCCAACAATTCTTCTAGACAACTAATATTTGAGAAGACTTCCAGGTGTAATGTTGAATATTATGAGCATGGAAACACTGAAAACATTCCGCCCCAGTATCTGGGTCAGTTGCGTACTAATCAACAGTCTCAACAAACTGCAGGTTTGCAACAGCAATATCAGCACCAGGATAACCCAACAGAAAATAATCAGAGCCTAAACATCAGTAATAGAACACCCAGTGGGGTGATGGGTGTTCTGTCCTCAGGTGGACCTACACCTGATAGTCTGCACAAGGTTGGTATACTTTATAAAGTGCATCACATAAAACTCAATGTGAATTCAGCTGCTAATGAGAAAAGATTTCTATGCTAGGATCTCATTGGGTGGTTCTTCTCTGTTTCTAGCTGATACAGTGAGGCTTGACACCAGATTCATCACCTTTCAGTAATTATTTGCAGGGGGAAGGGTAATTTAGGCAACAAAGCTCAACCAGCTCTTGTGTCACATGTGGTACCTACCTTATCTACCGCTGATGGCTGGTTTTATCAATTGGCCGTTAATGTGGAAATGTCTGCATGCAAAGTGTACCATATATATTTACAAGTCAGATGAAATAGTAAACAACATAGACCATGATCGGCCATTACATAATGTGCCAGCATATCAGGGTCTGTATTGTCTGTTCTGCTGATTACTGCATAACCCAGATCTGCTGGTACATTATGTGAATATATACGGTAACAAAAGAAACTGAATGAGATAGTTTAAGTCATTTCCGAGATAACTGCAAGATGTATAATAAAGCGTACTTGCCCTGAAGCATCTCCCAGCAAGATGTTTTTGATATTGAAACCATGTATGCATGTAAGAAGTTTGTTTATCAGTGTCTGTTATTATTTGAAAACCACTTCCTTCACTTTCAGGTGACACTAAGTAGCTATTACTACAGATCTAGTTGCATCCCTCCATATTTAATTGTATCAATTAATGTTCAAAAAAATAATTTAGGTAGGTCCAAGAGAGAGTAAGTGTTATGGGAACCAGCCATGTGTAGACGTATCATTACTGTATCTGAACTTTAAAAAATCTTTAATACAATACGTTCACAAAAAACTTGAACAATAAATGCTTCACAAAACTGGGCACAAAGTGTTAGTGAAAAACTTTAACATTGTTGCTACCAGAAATGCTGCAAATGAGACAGGATATGAACATTTACACTAATTATTTTATTCTCAGACATTGACAGCACCCTCTCCCACAGTGAATACGCGGGAGGCCATGCAGTTGGTGAGGGGAATGTTTAATACTTCACTGGATTTGGAAAGACAGATGGGTTGGGAGGAAAACATGGAAGATAAAAATGTCTCAGGAGTATCCGGATCAAGCAAAGGTAGGGAGTGAATTGTTTGAATGTATTGTAGTTTTAGGCTGGGTTTAATAAGATAAAGCATTTGACACCATTACGATATGAAGGCAGTTGGGATATATGGAATGGTCTATGGACTACAAGTCTGCAGCAAGGGAGAATTAACCCACACATTCACAGTTATCACTAAATTCTCTCCTTGATATTCATATACATGCATATGTGTACCCCATCCCCTAACCCTTTCCCCACAATCCACCCTTGAGAATGGATAACTATTCCAAAATTGTTGTGCATATCTACAGACTACACATAAATTGTAAAGTTTCAAATTCAGAATGATTTCTTGAAATTACACAATTGCTATAGTTACTAGGTATTTGATAGTCACATATATGTAAATTGTTACAGCTACGTTCAAAATTCCAAATCATACACACACACACATGTAAGTGTCCCCACCCCACCCCAGCTTCACTTTTAAGGGATGGATACAAATTCTGAAACATCTGCAGACCACCCCAAATGATATCCCAAAATATTAGATCACTATCTTGAACCAAGTAGTTGTGCAACATTATGCTTATGTCATGCATGGATGGGCAGAATTGCATAATCTGGAACTTTTCTTCAAGAAGTATAATAATAATAATAATAATAATAATAACACTATTAATAATAATTACATTTCATGAGAACATGTATAGTTGATATCATCATGTGAACATTACTGATTTGCCATTATTTTTATTACTTCAGTCATTCATTTAAACATTGTCCATGCACATTTGGACTTAAGTTTCATCTTTCATGTAGGCTACTTCCCTTTGGGAAGAGTTTACAGTTCTTAGGCTGGAACTCTTCCATGGAAATTTATATTTAGGATAAAGTTTGCTGCTACTGCCACCACTTGGAGTGAACAATACAATTATGTTGTTTATTGTGAGTTCATTTATTTTCATTGATAAAGATTGTCATGTGAAAAATAACATTTTCATTGGTGCTTAAATTTGTGGATCAGAGTCAGGGGTTCTATTATTTCCATTGAAGGACCATTGTTTACTGGGCATTAACAGTTATTTTAATTGAAACCATGAAGAAGTTCACAAATATTGTTAGTCCCCAAAAATAATGAATTTGCAAACTTAGCCCAGACACCAGAATATAGGATATATAACCTTCTAGCACTCTGGACTCTATCATAGGTACAAGTTATTCCTTGTTTATCATCCATCTTTAAACAGTTACTTGTTTTGCTGCTTCGAAACAAAGCCACATCATCAATACTAACTTAATTTCAAATTTTTTTAATGTTTATAGGATGATATTTTGGATAAAATAATTAACTTTATATGTAGTGGACCTGGATATGTCCACTGAGTCATCCTTTTGGACTACACAAATTAGCTTTTTCACTTGATAATTTTTTCTTCATCAAGGATTGTGGTAGTTTTCTGCAGGAATTACATCGATATAAATATAATTTGTCATTTATGATCATCAGAATAGTAATAAAATGAAAGAAATTAACCTTGTATTGTTATCATTTATTCCTCTTTTTTTATATGAGGAATCTAGTAAAGAAAAAAAACTTTCATGAACTCCATATATGTAGCATATGCATCCATACTGTAGTGTGTATCACTTATGTTAAATAACACATGACACATGGTTCATTGATATGTGACACTTTGTTCATTGATGTGAATTATATGAAATTAGTCTTGTTCAGTTGTACTCGAAGGTTTGAATATTTTATCAGACTGAAAACTGGATTCAACAAAATCACAAGTGAGGTAGAGGGAAATATCAACCAATTGCTTGAAGGCACCTGCCATTCATGCATGACACTGTATATGGTATACAATAACCAAGATTGTATTACATCCAGGTTAACTCTATGACAGTTATCACAAATAAAAATCATTATTTGCAAATACATTCACTCTGAGTACAAATGACAGTCTTTTCGCTAGCATGGGTTACAAAAAGTATTATTAAAGCAAGTTAACGTTGTGTATACTATTTACCCTGCAAACATCAATGCCTGTTAGTATCAATTATGATTACAGATGATTAGATCCCCAGTGGATGTCTATAACCCATAGGTTTTCATCAAGAATGATAAATAACCAAAATCTGTGTTGGTTTCTTTTCATTTTAAACATAATATAAAATACTAGGGTATGGTGAATCATTTATTTTTTTACCATTGAACCACAGCAGAGTTGTTTCAACCAAATTGAGTCAATTCATAATTAGTTTCTTCACCTTGAGCCATCTTAAACATTCCATGATGACACCAAGTGCTCTCTTTGTTAAATGCTGGACCAAAGCTGTGCCTATCCATTACTGATAATTCAAAATCAATAAAATGGTCACTACCTGTAAATAATCACCAAATGGCATGAACAGCACACCTTCTGATTTTACAATAAACAATAATAACACCAGCTACTATTTGGAATAGATTCTGGAAATGTAACATTCTTCCGGAAGTCAACTCATCCACAGTAGTTCAGAATCCGACTATGACAGCGAATGAGATCCATCTATGGCAGTTTAAGATTTTAGTAAACACAGAAACATCGCTGCTTTTCATAAATTAGTAACTTATTAAAGGAAAGATACTGATTTTATTATGTTGATCGTGTCTTATTATATTGTCTTTAAACTTTAAAAAATTTAGCTTAAATGTTAAACATAACTATATAATCACTATATAATCAATATTAGACTTGTTTACTATTTCAAACTTGGTGCATTGTAGTAATACAAGTAAAAATCAAACTGTATAACACATGGACATATATACCACAGGTGGGGTGCATGGTATAGAAATACTTGGGTAAAACGTGTTATATTCACTAATTTATGGTATATAGGACAGATTCCAATAATTGTCAACATTGAGTCAAATGGTATTAATTTTTGGCATTTATTGCATACAAGTTGAATCAGTTTGGGCTTTCTTTTAAAAAATGTGCTTTTTATGCAGGAAAATAGTTGTTTTCAAAATTGAACTGAAAATGATACAAATGTCTCTTTCATGATTGTGATTGAGGGCTATGAATGGAGTTTTGCCTACATGACTTTTGTAATGATTTTAAGTAGTAAACATGATGTTTACTAGAATCTGAGTTCAAGAGTAAGTGGAATTTTCCATCTGAAATTTTGTTTTTCCAGAAAAATATTACATTGTAGGTTAAGTGGGTATTTGTATAAATGGAGGTTAGTTAAATAATTATTCATTCCTGTTTCATATCAGTTTCATATGAGTCTTTTGGAATCTATGATCACAGTTTGCAGTTGTATCAGGTATAATTTGGGAGGAATTATTTGAATTCATTTTAGTTACAAAATGCTCATTGACTTTTGGGGATTATTGACAAATCATTAAAAAAAATTCTAGATTGTATCGCTGTGGTACATCAAGACATTCAAGAGTATTGGCACATAAGGCCATTCAAGACTGTTCAAATTCATTTGGAACATTGTACACTTTTGGACTTGTGATAGGACTTTTAGGATTATTTGGCATTTAATTCACAATACTCTGTCTTGAAAAATGTCACTTTGTAACTTAGAGAAATAAATTATTTCTTAATTTTACTAAACTTGATTGTTTCACTTCTTTCTGTTGCATAGTTTGAGACCTAGATTCATAACAATGACTACATACAAAATAAAACTTAAGAAATCTTAATTCTCAGTATTTTCCCACAAGATCTTAATGTCAAACTGGATGAAGAACTTTAAAGGTAAAGTATTGATAGTTGTTTGTAGGCAGCGTTTTGGATCAAAAGTAATTTGTAGGCAGCATACATTGTTGTGGTTTTCATATTTAGAATGCTTGGTGCAGTATTGTACCCAATTCGCCAGTGTCCAGTGTACTTGACAACTCCATGTCGAGATGATGCTTGATTTATGTCATTGATACATTCCTGAAGTTGCAGCATAAATTAAAGAAAATTTCCCACAGGATACTTTCAAATTAAGGATGTTCTTGGACAAATTATATCTCAATGTTTTTAAGTAATGATAAGTTACGCATAATTTTCATACAAATTAAATAAGTAAAAATAAGTAAACTGTGCATGAGCCATAGCAAATGATGCCAGCAATGGCTTAAAAACTAGCATACTAGCACAAATTTGAATTTTGAGAGCCAAAGACACTATTCAGCCTACCTATATCTATCCCATCTGGAGTCCTTGAACTTCATGGCAGACCTTCCATGGGGAGCCTGTACTTGCATGCCCCTCCCATCCCAGTTTCTCCTGGTTAACTGGAAACTACACAGGGATCCCCTGTCATCTCATATTTCTCAAGGATCCAAAATTCACCACCACTTATATTGGTGGGCAAATTGGGACTGGTTTCAGACTGGAGATGCAATGCATGCACCAGAATCTAACATTTCCAGAGGTGTCGTGGGTAGTAAGAATAGAGTCTCATATTTTCCATGAGGAAGTTTAGAAGATGTTTTAACAGACAGAGTAGATTAAAATGTTCCAGGGACTTTTTGGGGGAAAATATTAGAGGGATAATAAAGTGTGATAGCTTTATTCCAAGATAAGGATTATGCAACTAAATAATATGAATTGCTTCCAACAGTGAAGGAGATTTAAAAAGAATTTAACATAAAATATCAGGTATTTCTTAAAAGTAATGTGCCACATTTTCTTGGATGAGTTATTGAAAATTTTCATTTTATGTTACAGGTAACAAAGGATTTATTCCTGTGGCAAGTTCTGCGCCATTTGTTGTGTTCGATGAATCACTGGATAAACAAAAGCAACCATCAGCAGCCACTGGTCACATGGAGGTGGATCAAGACAAAGAATATAACCTGTAGGCTCAGTACTTTGCTCTTTTCTTTTTTTTTTTTTTTGTTCCAGCACAAATTTTAACATGGCATATACATCACTCCCTCAATAATTTGTACCAAGGTAACTCACGATCTCATATACAATGTGGGGTCAGGTGTGGATCCCTTTTCTTTTTTTTTTACTAGAAGATATGCCCGCCTCCAAAAATTGGCCCTTATTCGTTGAACGTGAAGAAAATTGTGATCAAATTGGTAAGTTAATCCTTGATGTATCACTTGCTCATTGTCAAAAACAGTATCCGGAAATTTGGATCAGTATCATGAATTTCGCAGCTTTTTATAAAAAGTCAGATATTTTGTTACAATTTCTTTTGAAACAAAATTCTCGGTACAATGTAAATAAAAATATTCTACAAAATTTTAGTCAATGAAAATGTCACTAATGCATACTGGTGGCAATGCTTTAATAAATATATACCAATTAAATTTGTCTTTTCAAGTGAAATTCATGGTTTGGTTTTATCTTTTGTTTCCAGTGTAATCATCATTAATGCAATATGCCCTATTTTATTCAAGCATTAAAAATGTCACTCTACCATCAAAGCTATGTCACAGAGCTTTCCTATGAGAACCTGATTAAGAGCCAATCATATTTTGATCTTGGACATGCAGAAATATTTCTTGTATTGCTACACTGAATTAAGAAAAGACCTGCTTTTTATTATCATGTTGATTATGTCTTTTGCACGAAATCAAATAAAGGGGGTTGGAATAAAAGAAAAGTTTAATATCAGTAGTACAAACCTGTTGCTATTGTGTGGCTGGTACTTTCCCAGACAGACAATACCCTGACTGTATGAGAATTTGTCTTCTCGTTAGGGTGAGCCAGAAGATTCTAGAACATGAGTTTGTCCTTAGTCCAACCAGTAGACACTTTACCCATGAACACTGTCCATCAGTCTTTTTTGGGTTGCACTCGTTATGGGCTACTTAAATTTTACATGGAGGAGTAATGGGCTACTTAAATTTTACATGGAAGAGTAATGGGCTACTTAAATTTTACATGAAAGAGTAATTTCCTTCACATCAAGATTTACATCATTATTTTCTCTCTTTGTGTATCATTTGTATCGTGATGGAATTGCCCTTGATCAGAGGGTTTTCATACTTGAATTGATCTCTCTTTTAGCATTTGTTTCTGATTACATTTGGTATAGTCTTGCATTTACATTCTTACCTTGCGTAACTATTATTGTTGAGACTTTATTTGCTTGGGGGGGGGGGATTTCTATTGCCAATTGCCATTCATCGTTTATTGGAAGCATCAGTAAGAACATCCTGCAGGGATGTTCCTCTGGACACTTCCACGGTTTTACTAGAGTGTAGTAATAAAGAACCTTCTGAGGGTTGCTTCAGTGGAAGCAGAGACTATATGTGGTTGGGGGGCTATCCCCCCTTTGACTTCTCAATATCTTTGAGACCAGCAACACTGGTCCTTCACTTCCACTCCTGGTTCATTGAAATGGCCAAGAAGCAAATTCATTTCGATTGAAAACAGGTTCTCTCAGCAAAGTTTAATGCTATGCAGCCGCAGTTAAAGCAACAGCCCCATTTCAGAAGGACAGAAGCGGACAGCCCTATCCTGCAGAGTGCCCTTCTTCTGTTTGCTGTCATAGGTGTCAGCATAAACCACTTTTTAGAGGTGTGGTCTGGCAAAACGGTTGGTGTCTGGGTCCTTTAAGGCATTAGTTTTGAGATCTCCCTTCTATAATTAGATCCCCCATGTTTTTCCACTAGTTTCTGATGTGATTAAAGAAAGAGGTGCATTCTGTTCTGCTTTGTTCAGTAACATAAAGAAACCATTTCATAACTCAAGGGACAACATGGTTGATAATATATATACAAACAACTCCTTTTTAAGATATATTGAACGAGTGTTGTTGCTGTGTATGTTGATAAAAATGGTGTCGAAATTATTCATGTTTGAAACAAATTTGGTAACTTTAGCTACATTGTGAGAGGCTTATATGAAACTTCACTGAGCTACAGTCATGGTTATCATTTGTGGTGCTGAGCTGAATGAACTATAGTATTGCTTATTTTGTTCTTATCCTCAATCTAAAAAGTCGGATCTCAGCCCTTCTCTGGACTTTGTATATATGGGGATGAATTTCTACACTAGCCTTGGGACAGTTTGTGTTCCTCTGGACAGAATGGACCAAATCCTGTCCCTCATAACAGGTCTTCTGGCCAATACCTCCTTGTCAACTTACCTTTCTTTCCAGGTAACTCTGAATGTGTCTGCACACTTAGTTCCCATAAGGAGACTCTTGTAACCACTCCATCTCCTGCTTGTAACAAACTGGAAACTGCACAACTACTTCCTACTATCGGCCTAGTGGTTAGAGCGTCCGGAAGGTCGTGGGTTTGATCCCTGGCCGAGTCATACCAAAGACTTACAAAAATGGTACTAACAGCTCCTTCGCTTGGTGCTCAGCATTAAGAGGTTAGCGTTAGGACTGGTCGGCCTGGTGTCAGGATAATGTGACTGGGTGGGACATCATGCTACATATCTGCAGCATGATGCACCAGTGCTAGACATCACTATAAATTGTCAGACTGCAGACATCGTAGCAATATGACTGAAAAATTGTTAAAGCTATGTTAAAAATCCAAATCT
The DNA here is from genome assembly GCA_028554795.2 of Sinohyriopsis cumingii. NCBI lineage: Eukaryota > Metazoa > Mollusca > Bivalvia > Unionida > Unionidae > Sinohyriopsis > Sinohyriopsis cumingii. The sequence goes on from CM068826.1 coordinate 30,464,311, forward strand.
CACACAAATCACACACTTCCTACTATCAGTTCAAACTGCCTTGGATCCAGGTTTTACCACCATTTGCATTGGTGACCAATTCAGGATCAGTTCTAACTGGAGTCCCATTTCATGAACACAAATCCCCACTCCTTCCTGTACACCAGCGGTTTCCAATCCCCAGGGCATGACCCAAATCAGGGTCATAAGGACAGTTAGGGAGGGTTGCCAGGATTTTTTTTGAGGGTGGCAAAACTTGTCAAAATGCGGAAACAAGGTCATGAGGCTCAGAAAAATGACACATCAGATTTGGGATGGGGTGCTCACCTAGAGAACACTGCATGTTGCCAATAGAAGCACCAGCTTGAAAGGAAAAAGGCTCTCATTGAGAAAAAGAAGAAGTGATTGCACATTGAGCCAAAAAAGTCGGTGATGACAAAAAGAAAGACTAAAGAAATCTATGCCAAAGCCGCAAAAAGAACTCAACTGGCATATCAACAGGTTGTGTTCATTGGAGAAAAAGACAAGTGAATGTATGCGATTTTTTGTATGTAGTTGATTTACTTGGGTATTTATTTTACAGATTTGTTATGAAAAGAGAGAAGTATAATATATCTGATGCAAAAATTGAGAAATTATTGTGACTTAATTATGATGTGAACACTGACGTGCACATGAAATAACTTCAGCATCAATAGTATTGGAGAACAAATTCATGTGACTATAAATATTGTGAAATTATTGAAGTCAAGTTGAATATTTTTGGTAAGTTAATTAGTTTTTCAAATGATTATTTGGTTATTTTATCATCATAAGTTGCACCAGGAGCAGTTTTTTGTAAAATGTGTTTTGGGCGGGGGCCAAACTTGGACCGCCAGATTGGGGGCACTGCCCCTCGAGACCCTGTTGGGCAAGGATCCCCCAAACCCCATTAAATTTTTTTAGCTTTTTTTTATTATTGAAGACCAAAATCATGTCTGCAATAGTCGTGGTTCAGTGACTTTTTTTCTTGATGGGCCCAGTAGATTGCCACAGAGGAGGGAGGGGCTTGATATTACAGCACAAAGGGTCCCTCCTCCACAACATCCCAGACTCTCTACCTTCATCTCAAATAATCAATGTACCTATCTGTCCAGTCTTCAAGCAACATTGCCAACATCATCATTCAGATTGGGAGGCAGTCTACCTCCAGCATGTACAATGCAAAGTGGTCTTCTATAATTGGTGTAGTAGGAAAGATATTGATCCTATCTGTTAAATGCAGTTGCAGACTTTATTCTCTTGCTTGAAACTGAATGTTCTTTGTCCATTATTACTGGCAATAGGGCAGCCCTTTCTAACACCCAAGTTTTCTAGTGGTCCCACCATTGTGTTGGACCCACATCTGCCTAATTTCATCAGATATTTTGAGCTTCAGGGAATGATGGCTGCTGACCAGACTGGTATCTAACTTACTAATAACCAGAGGGAATCTTTCATATGTTCTTTTGGCGTTGTCAGAACTACTTCATAAACCTAAAGCTTCTTTTGATAACTCCACCTTTGAGACTGCTTTCCTGCTATTCTTAGCATCGGCTAGAAAGAGTGAGCTTCATGCCTTGCTGTGGAAAAGGGTTGTTTATTGTTCTATAATAACTATGATTCTTCCCAATCAATCTGGATTTCTGGCTAAAAATCTGCTACCTTTAGTAGTTTGCTTCCTTCTGAGATCCCCAGCAAGTGCCTCGGATGATCAAGATAAGGAAGGGTGGAATTATTTCATTCAGTCTCTCAAGGGTTCCTCTATTATTTTGATGGCCAATATTTCCAGAGTGACCTTTCTTTTATGAGATTAAATCCCATGATGTTAGAGCTATCACTACATCTTTGATCTGTTTGAATCATTCCTCTTTTGGATGATGTTTCGAGAGCTGCTTTCTGGCAGTTTTACACTACCATTTCCTTTTACCCAATGGTTCCCAACCCACAGGTCACGACCCAAAATCTGGGTCAAATTGTTGTTCTGGAGGATCATGGAGGGTCACCAGAATAATATTTGGAGGATGGCCAAAAATTATCAGAATATAGAAATGGGGTACCAAGGCTCAGAAAACAATATTTTTTATGGTCACGGCCAAAACAGTTGGGAACAACTGCTTTTACCATTGATCCTTGGTGCACCAAAGCAAGGGTATTTTTTTACATTGGGTCCTCCAGTAATGGTACAGCATGTAGACCAACATTCTGTTGGTCTATAGTAGTGAACTCTAGTATTGTAAGTGTAATTGTTTTCTATATCAGTTTTGTTAAAGCTATCAGCATCCCTCCTAACTGGTAATTTCAGCAATGTTTGGTAATGTATTACTGCTGTTTAAATGGAGTTGTTTGAGTGCTAAAACTGATTTTATTAATGTACTACTTACCCACTTTGTTGCAGAGATTCCCTTCTCCTCCCACCCCACTCTGATGTCCTGTAGTATCAGTCCAAGTCAGAAGAGGATGATATTCTACATATTTGCTATGACTAACTAGTCAGACTGGGATCATGTTTTTTTCTATTCTGGCCCCTAATACTAATTGGAGGGGACCACTCCGATGGACTAAGTAGGTAGAGTATCAACCTCAGATGCAGGAGTTCGCAGGTTTTAACTCCAGCCAAGTCATACCAAAGACTTATAAATATGGTACTAGCAGCTGCCTCGCAAGGCATACAGCATTAAGAAGTTAGTGTTAGGACTGGTCAGTCTGTGGTGTCAGGATAATGTGACTGGGTGGGACATCATGCAACACGTCTGCAGCATGAAGCTTCGGTGATAGACATCACTTTAATCTGCCATATTGCAGATATCGTAGAGATTTGACTGAAAAATTGTTCAAGCTATATTAAAAATCTAAATTACACACAGGCACAATCACACTAATTGGAGGAGGGAATATTTAACTTGGACAGGGGACATGGATTACAGGAAATGGTAAGTAGTGTATTAGAAGCAGGTTAGTGTTACATAATTAAAATTAGTAATCACAAACCCAAACCCCCAACACAGTGCAGATGATTTGATCATCTACAAGTTCAAAAATGACAAGGGGTTTCATAATTTTATTTATGACATGGCTACTTTTGTTATTTACACTATACTCAAATTAATTGTGATGTAACATATAATTACACCAATGCATAACAATGAAGGCTTCCAAAATTTAGTTGTGAAATTCTACATAAGCATGGCTGCTATAGGGTACTTCATACTGTACCAGTGGCTCACAATAAATAACTGAAATAAATACTATCTTTTCTCTAGGGTGGATAATGTCAGTATAAGGCGGAGCAGAAGCAGACTGGAACATTCCAAAAAATCCAGCATCAGCACTGAGGGCTCACACACGGACATGGACACAGACTTATACATGATAACAGATTCCTCAGCAAGACAGGTAAGTACAAATGATTCCACAGATACATTAGGATATCGATTATCTGGATTTTAGTATTTGGATGTTTTGTGTAAATTGGTTAAGTGGCCTTTGTCTCTATATTTTATTTTCACTTTTCATTTTCTTGAATTCAGATGGACAGTTATCACAAATAAAGTCTACACCTCACAATGATTATTAGATGTATCAATATTTTTTTCCATATTGAAATCAATATATTTCCATATCGGCATCAATATTTTTCTATACCACTATCAATATTTTGCCATATTGGCATCAAATTGTTTGCCATATCAATATCAATATTTTGCCATATTGGTATCAGTATTTTGCCATATCAGTACTCATATAGATACAAGAGGTGAAGAATCAGTACCAAATGATACCCTATGCAAGTTACTTAAATCTTCAGCAGTTGTGAATAATTATTAGTCATTTGCCTTTTCATTCTTTAAATTGAGAATTTATCTGAGACAGTCATAGCTCATGCATTTATTTGACTATAAGATAAACTTGACAGTACCCACTCGTCTTTACAAATTAGAAAACACTAACTCGAAAGTTCTTGCTGATTAGTTTATCCAGTCAGTATGCTCAGCGCTGATAAAATATATCGGCATGAAAAGATATTCCAGGTTTGTTCCCCATATACAAGTACTTTATTGATCATTTAATAACCACTTTTATTCAAAGTTTCACTACTGCTTCACAATTTGTCTACATGTATTGAACATGTGAGTTATGCTTCCAGTGTCATGCAGTTACATTCATTTCTAATTAGTGGTTTTTTCTTTTCAAGTCCAGAGTAAAACAATAACCACCAATCAGAACTAAGTGTAGCTTATTCACTGCCTGACACTCCAGAAGTATTGGCATCGAAAGTCAGCGTAAACTTTGTGCAAAAGTGGCTATTAAATAACTTCAAAGTACTTAACAATCATACAAGGGGGAACAAGTTTGGAATGTATGCTTTTATGACATGAGTAAGTCACATTCATTTTTGAAGGGAAGTAGGTGTTTCTTTTTTTTTTTCACTCAGAGAAACAAGTGTATCCACAGCAGTTTCGCATTTGCAGAGAGTACATTATGAAGGATTTGGTTGTTTGCCATGCTGACATACTCAGACTTGTTCTAGATAAGATTTTCCATGCTTCGCTATTTCTTTTGTTTTGAAGACTACTCTATAATGCAGTAAACTGTTTTTCGTCATGCACAAAGCAGAAGTGACTAATGTGAGTTAATGCACCTGATCACGTAAAGTAACCGGAAAGGACCTAAAAGGTTGAATAAAAATCACTGACCCCTAGGAGGTTGCCTGTTGGAAGTATTTTTTTATATTTTGCCATGGATGAGAATGGCTTATAACAAGTTTAGGTCTGTCTGTTGTCTGCATGCTAGAAATAAAACCAGTATGTCAACACATACAAAATCACACAACCCTACTACTGAAAGAGTTGTATTGATAATGTATCGTTTTATAGGTTTTGTGTGGTCAATCATATTGCTACATTGCAGAGGTGTATCGTTTCACCCCTACCAATGATACCATGCTCAGGTCAAGAATATTGTTGTATGCAATGCCATGTAAGTAAATTATCTGCAGAAGGAGCTTGGTAGACTTTGTCAAATTTGATGAATTTTTAAGTTGTTTACTTGTAGGCAAGAGACGTGTTTGAGGATGAAAATCTGGATGGAATTGAGTCCCAACAAAGGAATGATATAACACTTGCACCTTTGGGTTCTCACCTAAGCTTTGCACAGGCCGCTAAGTTTGCCTCAACGCCATTTAACCTAAATAATTCAGCCCTAAAAAACAGCCTAAACGATGTTAGTGGCCTTAACGAGTCCGAGTCCAAAGTGGATCCGAAGTGGACAGCTGGCATTCAGATGGAGACTGTCAGCAAGGTGGAAACAACAGCCAAAGAACTGAGCAAAGAGTTGTCAATTTCTAAAGCAGACTTAAGGTTAGTGTTAGTGTTGTGCATAAATATAAGCTTTGGTAAGGCTGTTAATTTGAATATTTTTTTGGTACTATCACTCTGATTTGCTTGGTTCGGTTCATACATGATGTGAAAATGTTCTGGTACAATGGTGTAAACACATCTGTCTGTCAGGTTGGAAGTCCACAAGGGTTATGTGCCTTGGACATAATCTGTGTTGCCAAATCCCATCTGTTGCCACCAATTCCATTTTTGTCAGGTCAGTAAGCTTAAAGGAGACCAGAAACCAATGGAAATATAGAATAATAATAAAAGTACTATAGCAGAAAACCTTATTCTGAAGTATCATCTGCGACCGTAATGCCAATATTTAAATATTGGCCCATCTTCTAGGAGCTGAATTTCCGTGACCTCGTATGCAAAATTTCCGCGCCTATTCGGTTACTTTCGGGATCTGACGTCATAGTAGCGACTCCAGCAGCCCAAGTGGGAGTTGCCAGAGTAAAAGACAATACCGTTTTGCGTTGCTTAAGGGTGTAATAGAACATTAAGAAAATCCTGTGGACATAATATTTTTTTCTTTTCCGAAAGATAAAGGCATCATGAAAGAATGGGTACATTATTACAAACGAGTTGATTTCAAAGCAACACCATACAGCACTATGTGCTCGTTACATTTCTCAAAGGAATGTTACGAGAGGGATCATGAAAAAATAGCAGCTCAAAGATACGCAAATGCTAGGCCTAAACTAAAAGTTGGCGCTGTTCCAGACATACCTTTGGACATTTTAAATCCTGGGAAAAGAGTTAAACGTGTGAGTTACGAAAATAGGCAGAAGGACGAGTAAGTGACCACAAAATGCAACAATCAATCCGCATATCTTTTATCTAAAACAGCAGTGCTAAAAACAAATCTGATAGCCCGACACCCTGGGCCCCTTCTGGTTTTAGTTCCGGCCCATCCTGTATTCAAAGTGAGGTGCCCGTCAGGCTTGTCGAAACAAAAGTTGTTTGCCTGAGGAAACTTTGATCGCGCTGGTGAAATGAGTAAATGTATTTTCAAGATGTTGACATACATGCCTTAACACGGCACAATCTAAATCAAATCACCACTGTCCTAGGTGAAATTTAGATTTGATTTTAATCAAATGGAAGCTTTGCTAAAAATAAGATTCTAAACCTGTCGTGTTTCGAGAAAACACAATTTTCAGTAATCTTATAAAAATTAATTTTTTTAAAAAAAAAAATGCATTGTATACATGTATTATGCTTAAACGGTAATCTGTATTAATTGGAACTGATATAAAACTATTCCTTGGGCAGTTTAAAAAGCAGCTATTGAAAAAAAAAGTCAAAGTTTCACATTAACTGTCTGACAATAGAACGGGGGGGGGGGCGGCTATTGACCCCCCCCCCCCTTGCCCCAATGTGCGACCGCCCATTTGACGTGCCTTTTCTCACTGTGATACGCCTTATTATTCCCCCATGACAAGTCCCTTTTGCATATTCTGGTCAGTTCTGGCTAAACTGCAAAATAGCTAAAGTTTTGATTTAAGTACGCAAACAATAAAGCCGGTGTGACTGATGAACAGAATCCTTATCCTTGCATTGATCTTGTGAAAAGGACTGCCCTTCGGACATACTTCAAAGAAACCATGTTCGACAGTGTGTGTATGTGTAAGCACCAGCAATTGATTACCAAATAAACAATGCCTATTTTGTTGTTACTTACGATGCCATGGACTTCATTTTAACAGTTCAAATCTGCAGTCACAAGTTACCGTACATGTGGCAACCGGTTTTCTCAAGTTTTATGCCCCACCTTATTTCCTTAGGTTAAAGTCTTAATGCATGTAACACTGTTTGCTGATTAAAATATTTATTCAGAATTAGTTCTTTAGGGCCACATATATTGCATGGTATATTTTGTTTTATTCCTTGTAATTTAATCATGGTAATTAAACTTTTCATATACGGTAGAGGAATGTCAGGTGTTAACTGGCCGAATTTCTTTGGCGGAAATGGAGATGCGATTTTGTTTGCAGAGAAAATTTCAACGTGATCATTCATTTAAGCTAATTGGTGACAATTTTATTCTTTTAATTATTTTTTTTTTTACTATAGTACTGTTGTAGTTGTTTAAAAAATCTGAAATTTACTTGAATAATGTTTAATCTTCACGTTCTATTTACTGAAGAAGAAAAAAAGAAGAAAAAAACTGTTGTATGATATTAATTATTTCGTCCAGTGCCGGGTTTAGAAGTGTGTGATTTGAATTTTTAACGTAGCTTTAACAATTTTTCAGTCTTATCGCTACGATGTTAGTAGTGTGGCAGTTTAGACTGTGGATTGCATACGTTATATTTAAAAATGGTTTGGGGTTGGTTTTTTTTCTTCTGACAAATGAAAATTGACAGACATAATGTAATAATCGGGACTTCGCTGCGCCAAATTGAGAGATATTACCAAACTGTGGTCTCCTGTCTGCCTCGCTCGCCAATGTTTATATTCGAGGACTGACTAGTATTGCGTCACGGTACCACGTGATCTGTCGTCTCATTAAAACTCGGAAAAACTCGGCAATTTACGGAATCGTGGTATCTTCCACGCAATATAATCACTGCCCGCTTACGATATTTAATTTATAAACATTGCAGTCAAATTACAATCTGTAGAGAATTACATACGTAAAAGGAAAATTTTGATTTCTAGTCTCCTTTAAGTGACTTCACAGATTCATTCCATCTTGTGCCTTTCTACAAGTTTTAGTGATCCAATGGAGTTTTCTCATCATAGAGAAGTGTATTCATCATTTTTCTGTCATATACACTACCTGATCACATTCATTTTAGGATTTACTTTCTGTTACCTTTGAAAATGTCATTTTATGTCTATATGATCTAAATGAAGGGAAGCAACTCTTATAGATTTTCTCCCCTTGCATTCAGTGTCGACCTGGAACATGGATGTCATCAGTTTGTAACTTTTGCTTCCACTGTCAACAGGTTTCCTAGGAATCAATTGTATTTAAATCCATGTTTTCACCCAGCCACCTATTTACAATAAGTCTAAACATTGCTAAAGGTTGTATATACTGCATTTTGCATTTTATAGTGCATTCAATATTTTTAACTTTGTTACTGCTTCTTTTATGATAACATTGCTTTATAAATTGATACATTACATATTGATAGTTGATATAACATCTCAAAATGAGAGGTCGACTATTTGAACATTATTTATTGTAATATTATCATTCATTATTTAAATGCTGCTTCATTATTGTCACTGTGATTTAATCAAGAAATCAATATATTTAACCTACTTTGTAGGTGTATTGTCATTATCTTTTTTCTGTTAGTAACTTTACATACTGTTTATCTTTGTACTTTGTCTCCTTTACTGTTTTAAATCTGTAGCAGAAGAATTGCCAGTCAAGAATAAAAAATGAATTGCTTCAAAAACATGTCCGTCATGTTTTAGATATTCGTCCTCGAAGAGCTGTAATGCCTGCTGCAGTTAGTCTGAACAGGGATGGTCCATAGTGCTAGCTTAGGAGCTTAACATCAGAGATTTAAGTGCCAGTTATGAACCGTTCGATGATGACACTTTAACATTACATTCAGACTCAGATTTAGTCAGTTGCTTTGGGATGTGGAGATAGCTCCCACTCCACATGCTAAGAAAGCAAAGCCTTCTCCTTTGTTTGAGAGTATTGTCTGACTTTGTTGGCCTGTCCTGGCTGCTGACTACCCTCCAGCTGTACTGTACCATCCAGCTGTTCAAATACAAGCATATGAATAATGATTTTCAGACAATCATTATCAACAACTATTATACCATCGATTCACCTGGTCACACCGCTTCAGCTGGATGAACTGTACCAGCCATTGGTTCCAGCAAGGCAACACCAGTTTAACACAAATCTAGCTTGAAACTCTTCCACACTGCCTCTTTGATCATTATCATAGGCAGGTCATTTCTAACATAAACTGAAGATGCAGCATCATTATTACTGTGTGGTATGAATGACCCCTAGACTTCGGCACAGGAGAAGTACACTGCACAAAAAGAAGATGACTCGGACTTGGACCTACTTGAATATGCTGACCCTACTATGGAGCACACACGATCGAGGAACAGTTATCGATGAGATCTATAAAATGGATCTTTAAAATATGATCTACTAAATGTCCTCCTTTTCAGTCATGAATAAAGCTTACAAAGTGAGAACTTCTTTCAATGCTGAAGATGCAGACAAACATCAGTCATTTGGATCACTGAAATTTCTGGATGCCTTTCTGACAGTATGTGTGATCCAGGCAGTAGCAAGGCTTTTTTCTTTAGTGATCTACTGGCATTTTTTCCACCATTTTGGTATAGGACACATACCAATATTTATTCCTACCTTGGATAAGGTTCTTATAGCCATTATTATGTCTGTTCCACATTTTAAAAAAGTAGCCTTGCAAGTGTTATGTATATTTAATTTCTGTTGTGTGCCTGACCTTTGTTCATGATTGTCAGGTAAGGTCTAACTGATTTTTTTAAATGATTCTAAGTGGTAAATTAGATGTTTACTGAAATTTAAATTCAAGGCTTAACCCTACAAAATTTTTCATTAGTTTTTCAGAAAATCTAATGCTTCATAAATTAGGTGACTGTATATAAAGAGCTTTGGCAGAACAGTTGTGCATTACTGTTTCATATCAGTGTTTGGGAATCTATGATCAGAGTTCTTAGTTGTATTGAGATATTATTTGAGAGGAATGATTTATCTAAAGTTAATCATTGGAATTACAAAGTGCTCATAGACTTTTTAGACTAAAACACTACTTTGTGATCATTGTGAATTAATTAAAAGACATTTTTTTAATGTCATTGTGATACATGAAGAGTATTGATAGATCAGCACATTCAAGACGATTGACAAAGCACATTCTGCCTGTTGGAATTCATTTGGAACATTCCATACTTTTGGACATGTGCTTGAACATTTAGGGTTATTTGGGATTGAATTCACAATACTGTAAATGTCTTTTGAATTTTCACTTTATATTCTATAAAAATTAATTTATTTGTTGACTTTTGCAAAACTTCTTCTGTTGCTTAGTTTAAGACCATAGAGTTGTAACACAACTATTTAATGCCATTTTGAAATTGGTTACGAACGTCATTTCAGTCTTATCTCTTATTGATTTTGGTGTCTTGAGCCATTTGTCACTTGCTGGAAAAAGCTTGAAATGACAATGCTTGAGATGCACTTAGCAACATATCCAAGGTGATCAATAGGGCAGCACACCACATAATGGCAAATGCACTAACCACTTCATGCAATTTAGACCAAGTTAGAAGAGACTCTCTTGTACCATTATTATCTGAGCCCCGAGTGGCCGATTGGTCTAAAGCGCTCTCCATCACGGATCACTACCATCTCACCTCTGTCTGCGTGGGTTTGAGTCTCTGGCTCTGCCAATGTGGATATTTGAGAAAGCTTGCTGATAGCTTCTTGTGGGTCAGTGGTTCTTTCCAGGGTTTTCCCGGGTTCTTCCTCAACCATTAATACTGGCTGCCATGTATAGCCTATCTTGTGCTGAAAAATGGCGTTAAACCCTATAACAACAACAACAACCATCATTGTCACTCGAACAATGATACATCACATGCCTGCACTCTCTCCCTTTCACCTCTCCCCTCATGTTTGGGGGTAGCCCCTTCAACTGTCAATCTAGTCTTTTTCTAGACATTTCTACATATTTACATGTGCCCCCTATAGATAGCACTCCTCTCAGTGGTAGATCATTGTGCCCTTAGGCCATATTTAGATGTGCCCCCTGTAGATTGCACTCCTCTCAGTGAAGATCATTGTGCCCTTGGGCCATATTTACATGTGCCCCCTGTAGATATCACTCCTCTCAGTGGTAGATTATTGTGCCCTTAGGCCATATTTAGATGTGCCCCCTGTAGACAGCACTCCTCTCAGTGGTAGATCATTGTGCCCTTAGGCCATATTTAGATGTGCCTCCTGTAGATATCACTCCTCTCAGTGGTAGATCATTGTGCCCTTAGGCCATATTTACATGTGCCCCCTGTAGATAGCAGTCCTCTCAGTGGTAGATCATTGTACCCTCAGGCCATATTTACATGTGCCCCCTGTAGATAGCACTCCTCTCTCAGTGTAGCATAGTATCTTTTCTGATGAAATATTACATTGTGATAGCAATGGACATGACATACTTTCAGTCTCAGTGACAAAATATGGAATGGCTAGAGGAGAAAATCCCATTAGAAGCTCCACAATCTGCTCAGACACAAGGGTTTTAGGTTTGGGGACACACAGTAACCTGCTGGAAATGAAAGCCTTTCTGTATGTTTCCCAGGCTTGACTGCATCGCATTTGTTACAAGACTTGATTATGTGCAACATCTTGACAGTAGTGATCTCCTCACCAAACAAGTCTAACACAATCTGGGCAGGCTCAATGTCCTGACAGACTCTTTTTCTCTCGAGGAGAGGCAAGCTGGTTCACATTGGGTGGCCTCTTCATCCATCTATCTTCCTTCAGATTGGAACCCTATGGGGATGAAAAATGGTGGATTTATTCAAAAAAGCAAGCTGTCCATCTTGGTCTCACCACTTCCAGACCTGACTGCATGGGCCATTGACACTCTACAATCAACTTGGAGGGAATTATGGCCTTTGCCTTCCTTCCATTAGTTGAAATTCTGAAATTACTTCAAAAACTGAAGGGCACAGACGATTCTGATTGCCCCTTTCTGACAGGACAAATCATGGGTAACCAAATCAGCTTGATCTAGTAATAGTTGTATGAAGACAGATTGCAGCAATCCTGACGTTACTCCAACAGCAGAAGTTGCCGGTATTCCATCCTTGCCTAGAAAAGCTACACCCTCACTCATTGTTCTTGTCCAACAAGCATTGTACAAAAGAAGTTTGATGCGGCAGTTGTGAAGAGGATCTCGTCAGCTACATGGCCCTCCACTCTAAAAGCACATCTTCACAGACTGATGTCACTTACATGACCTCATACCTATCAGCCTCCATTCCACGACTGGCCAACTTTATCTTTCTTTTTGAACAGCTGTTAGTCTCTGTAACAAGGGATACCACTGCATGGTTCCAGCACCATGGAAGAGAAGACATTAGTCACAAGAACCTTTTTGAATTGCTGACCAATTTCGATCAATACCAACCTTGCTTACTGGCCCTGTTAAAAAAAATTTGTGTCATGGGATTTGGCATGGCTGGAGATCCTGCCAGAGCATGTGAGTGCATGAATTGTGCACAATTTTTACCAATTTGCACATTTTGGAAACCAGTGATTCATGAGAACTCCTGCAAGCCAGTTCAGAGTCCTGCAGATAAAATCTACTCTCTGCAGCAGTATACAAATTTTATTTTTGACTATAAGATAAGTTGAGTAAATAAGAAACAACGAATTAAAAAATTAAGGATATTTTTATTTATTTATTATGATACCTCTTTCCATTCCAAAGTCTACAGATTTATGTTAATACAAATGGATTCTTTGAATTCCCACTAATTATTTATAACCGAAATATGTGCTTACTAGATGGGTTCTGCAACTAGTGCCCTTTCCTCTCATTTGTGCATGCATGAACTTTGATCCATTTCCGGTTAAATCAGGCATAACAGTATGCCTTTCTGAAAACAGTGGCAGATTTGGGTTTATCCATCAATGAATCATCAAATTAAGTGTAGAAAGGCACAGCGTGACCAAAGTATCCCAAACTAATTTTGGCCAGGAAAGCTAGTTAACATTTTTAATAATGAAAAAGAAAACTAGAAGAGTATTGCATGCTTTGGGCCTAACTGGAGTTGTCAACAAGCAAACTGACAAGTGAAAAATTCTTGCTCAAGTTTTATCTAGCTGTGTTGTACGTCTTCTCTAGCTTGTGTTATTGTAAAAATTCCTTTAAAATTGAAACTTATGTACAAAATTTGTGAGGGCATAATCAAGCAGAAAATGAGTGGGTGCACTTTTTCATGAATTATGTACACATTATTTTCAGGAAATGTAGAAATTACCTGTTTTGCTTCTGCACATTGTTGCTATTTTGGACTGTTATTTCAGTTGACTGAAGAGTGGTGGTGTCCATATCCATATACATGTCCATAATGATTAATGATTTTGATCAGGCCTCTAGTATATAGACTGAATTAACTCGTCCAGAAGCAGATTTAGAAACAACAGGAAAATGCCCTAAATCACCCCTGACATAAACAGATTAACTTGGTAAAGAAAGGTTCTAACTGCCATGCTACGATTATAACATGAGATCTTTGACAGTGTTACTTTTGGATTGGTCTTTAGGTCTTAATAACTGTAACAAAGTAAAGCAACAAACAACAGGAACATTTGCAATGATCATAGAATTACACCACCCAGAAAGCATTAGTAAACTTACAAAGACTTTGTTCATCTTGTAATTTTATACAGCAGGTTAGGAATTTGGAAATGATTCATAAGTCCAACTGCAATCTGCATAGACCAAGATCTGTCTTAGCATAATGCACTGGCAGATTTGGGTCTGTGCAGTTTGTTAGCAGTAATCAATAGAAAAGACAGCATAGACCCTGTGCATGCGCATTGTGCTAAGGCAGATCAGGATCTTGGTTGTTTGAAATTTGACTCGATTTATAAGGGAGTAGTGTTTTGTGTACTTTTTGTCTGATTCATGGCCAGCAGCATGCAATACTTCCTTTATTATTAAGGAATCCTGTAGCCAGATTCATCTCCTCTCTCTTATCTGGGTTTATAACAGTCTGCACTCTTACTGCAGACATTCCACAATGATAGTGGTTGCAAAGGATGAAATAAGGGATTGTGCTGTTTATATCTGGTTTTGCAATGCAGTCGATCAAAGCTGTGTTGAAAACATATTTTGTCTAAAATCCAGGCCACTGGTCATGTTCAGCAGGTGGTTGCTTACAACAGTGCATTTATCAAATAAAATCAAGCCTTGTACAGTGATTATGATCACAAATGACAGCTGGTCACTCATAACAGGGGGGCCCCGAGTGGTCTAAAGCGCTGTCCGTTACGGATCACTGCCATCTCACCTCAGTCTGCATGGGTTCGAGTCTCGGATTCAGCCAATGCGGGTATGTGAGAAAGCTTGCCAGTAGCTTCTCGAGGGTCGGTGGTTCTTTCCAGGCATTTCCCGGGTTCTTCCTCCACCATTAGTGCTGGCCGCCATGTATAGCCTATCTTGTGCTGAAAAATGGCGTTAAACCCTACAACAACAACAACAACAACAACACTCATAACAGCGGTCACATAGATCAGGTTTTACTTTATATTAAATCTTCCATTTTCTTGGGTATCAGTTGTTTTTTTTTTTTTTGTGTGTGCAGAAAGTGAACTTTTTGATGGTATTTCAGATTTGTTTATAACAACTACAAAATACATGAAAATTGATACCCTGCAAATAAGAGTGATTATACTGTAGTTTGCACCTGCATTCCAGCTTTATCAAGATCATTAAATAGCCTCAAAGAAATGTTAACTAAAGTTTGCTTCTGCATTCCAGCTTTAACAAAGTCAATGAATAGCCTCAAGGAAATCTTTACTGAAGTTTTAATTTGATTTTTCCCTTTTTTTAAGTCCAATCATGGAGGGAAGTGCTGAAGATCAAGATTCACTTGGGAGCAGCTCAGGAGGAATTCATTTGAATGGAGCCATAAGTGTATTGAAGCAGAGACCGCCTATTCAGTCTAAGCTTAAACCATTCACTGATCAGCCTGAAGAAACTGAATACTTCTTACGAGACAACCCTGTTGAAAATCTTGGAGCTCATGTTATTGATACCACAACTTACATCCCTCCTGACCTAGATGAAAAAACGGAAAATTTGCTTTCTATGTCGATCTGTATCAACCCACGAGATCCTTTTGATTCAGAAACGATAGAAGGCTTTTTGGAACAACTGCCTGAACCTCTGTCATCGTTTCCAAACTTTGTAGAGGAGGATGAAATGATGCCTGATATCAGGGTTGGAAGCATAGTTATTATTGGTGAGAATAACACCATTACCACAGTTTTTGTTTGCCATGAAGAAACTGTGTTGGACTATAGTTTTGTTTGTTTAACATTAAAAATTCAAGCTAAATTATGGTCCCTCAATTTCTTGCCCACTTTTGTACATGTAGGAAAATGGCAGAAAATCAAATGAATGGAAGATCAAGGCTTGCTGGTAGCATTAGCATTTATGTGTGATATACATTACAGCATTAGGTTCACTATTGCATACATTTGGGCTTTAATAAAAACATGATGCTGAAATTATAATATCCATGTAGGTACACATAATGACCACATTAGGTGTGTTTAATCCTGAATAAAGTTAATGTAAATATTGTGATTTCACTGGAAAGTCTGTAGAGCCTTGTCTTATGTTTGCTTTAATTGATATATTTAGAAGTTTATTCAGTCAGCCAGAATTAATAATGTTTAGTGGTAATCGCAGTATTAATAGTAGTAATGCATCAACTGATATTATTGCATTGCTGTATCTTTTCCTGATGCAAGTCTTCCAGACCTATGATGTTATTACCCCCCTCCAATTAGTAATTGGAAGTCTGATACCATACTCCGCTTCCAACAGTCAGAATATCACCTTTCTTTTCTCTGGACTTGGTGCATTTAGATGTTCCTTGGGCCCTCAGTACTCGATCAGTTAAGTCATTTTTTAAAATTTTGTTATTGTGTCCTTTTTGTGTTTTTTTTTAAATTCTTCCCAGTCCATGCTTTATATCTATGCATCTGTGTTGATTTTCATTGATTTTGAGGGTTTTGAATACATTGAGTACCTTTTGTGTTTCATCCCTGTAATGCTTACCATTGTCAGGGTAAGTATTTCCTATCCTTTTGTTGTTCTGTTTCTTTGTTGTACTTGTATATATTTCTGTCAGTTTTCAATTATGCATCAGGGTTTTTGGCAAATGTGGGCATGATGCCTCAGTACTAGACATCATTATAAACTGCCACACTGCAGACATCGTAGTGATATGACTGAAAAATTGTTAAAGCTACGTTAAAAATCCAAATCACACACACACACACGTCTGTGGCATGATTCCCCAGTACTAGACATCATTATAAACTGCCACACTGCAGACATCGTAGTGATATGGCTGAATTTTTTTAAAGCTACATTAAAAATCCAAATCACACACACACACACATTATTGCTTTTAATAGCAGTAGATGGGGTGGGGTGGGGGTTTACAACTAATGTTTATTATGTAATACTTATCTGCTAGTATTGCACCATTCCCTTCTCTACACCCTGATGTCCTTCCAACTTGGTCCAAGTAAAATAATGATATTTTGATCGTTTGAATTGGACTGAGGTATCAAACTGGGAGCATGTCGGTTCTTTTCTAGACCTTCTGTTGCTAATTGAATTAGGTAATAATTTCCTTTAGGGACTAGTGCCGATGGAAGACATATCAATTCAATACTAGCAGGAAAGTATTACATAAATAATGTTTTACCCTTTTAAAAAGTACATTTCTTAGACAATTCGAAAACGGCCACTGATCACACTAAGTTGGTGCCTTAGGGGTTAAAGGTAGTCAAGCACACCTGGCTTACATACAGTGGAAATCCACTTTGTAAGCATGTAGTCCATGCCCATGACAGATAGAATAACAATATCATAATAATGTTTATGGATATGTTGTGCTTGCCAGGAGGTGGATGGTGAGGGTGGCAGGTGAATGTTGAAAAAATAAAACAATCTGGACATGACAATTTATTGGCAAAAAACATGGTTGGTAAGAGATGGATGAAAAATGTGTACAGTGCACTTCCTGTGATAATTTGCTTTTAAATCATGTGAATAATAAGTTAAATTGATAAGTCTTTTGTTGTTCCACATTTATTATATTGTGTGGTTCAAATGGATTGCATATGTATTTTATTTTGGTATTTCTCATATTTTAGGTGGTGAGTTGTATGAGGTGATGAAACTTCTTGGAGAGGGTGGTTTTGCCAAAGTTTACAAGGTGTCACAACAGGCAGATGATGATTTGAATCTCAGTGAAGATTTTGCTTGCAAGGTTTGTACTTTACAAATAAAATTTCTGTCTACAGGTGTAATTCCTTTGAATTCATTCATTTTTCTTGGGTTACTAATTTTTTGTGGACTTAATACTTGTATTAGATAGACCTTAAATTCAAAGGCCCATTGAACAGTGCTTTTCTATGAAATAGAATTTATTCACCTTCCTTGAATTTAAATGCTGCAAAAAAAGTCATATTCACAAAACCTGCAGAAATAAAGGAAGTTGTGATATTCTTTTTCCTTGTTTTATCCATGTGTCTGCATTTGTACATTAGTTGTAACCAAGATAAACATTAAGTCTGCTGAAAGTATAGTATATTATGTACTGGTGGGAAACAATTTTTGTTTTCCCCCACTTAGTTTGATGAGGTCAGCAGAATTTTAAAAGTTTCATTAATTTTTCTCGAACAGATTAAAAGTGACAAAGTGGAAAGGAAAGTGTTTGAAAACTTTAAATCTTGGCCAGGGACCATGTATTTAAAGGTAACACACCTTCTATTAATGATATACAAGTATACCCATTTGTATCCATTTATTTTAGTGTGTCTAGTTGGTCCTAAATGAAAATAACGCTAATTCACCCTCATTATGGCCATCTTTAAAATATTGTTATCTCTACTCCACAAAAGGATGGTATATCACCATGGGGTTTCTTGTTCTGAAATTAAAATGGTGCTAATCGAATATTCAATATGCCATCTACAGCAGCAAATTTGAAACTCCTGTCATCATTGAAAATATGAATTGGTTTTAACACTCGGCAGTTAAAAGGAAGAAATGGTCTTATCTTGAATTCCTATAAATTTTTTCAGCCTAAAGTTGGATTTTCTATTCACTGATGCCTTCTCATCTTTCAGGATGATCCCACAGGTTATACATTAAGTCAGGCACTTCACTGCTTGGGTCTTTTATTTACCCTTCAGTGGCCTCAGTGATCATAGTTCAATGATCTCGTTCTGCTAGTGGACCATCCCAGAGGAGTGACTTCCTGTTGTAATATGGGGGCTCTATTTCATGTACACAAAAGCCCACAGAGTCTCCACATTCAAGCTTGGTTCATCTCAATGATCTCTCCACAAAGAAAATGTTTTCAGTCAAAGTTGCTAAGTGCATCATTCGGTCCAGGAAATGTTCGACATCTAAGGTGTAGGATACAAATGGAGAATATTTTGTGATTGGTGTAGCAGAAAACATGTCAAACCTATTGGTCCCTCTATGAGTGCAGTTGCTGTTTTTCTTCTCTTCCTTTTTGAAGAAAAACTGCTTGGTTTTTTATTATTGCAGGCTATCAGGCAGCCTTTCCAAGTCTAAAATGTCCAAAAAGCCCAGCCATCAGGACAGATTCTCACTTAGCAGACCTGATAAAAATTTTCAAGCTGCAAAGACCATTGTTGCACTCTGTAATGCCTAAATGGAATCTTAATGAGTCTTGCAGCCCCGCCCCTCCCCCCCCCCAACCTTTGGGTGAAGCTTCCTTCGAAAATCCAACCACCAGGACCATTTTCTTGCTTTAACATTTGAGGCAAAGAGGCAAGCTTCACACCCATCCTTAGAGCAGGGCAATATCAAGTTCAGTAGGAAGAGTCAGTTTCTCTCCTTTTGCCAATCAGGCTCTTTATCAATGAATTAGCCTCCAGCAGTTGCTCCACTCCTGACAGAGGGCTTTACATTTTCTTTCACGGCTTCTAAAGGGAGAAGGAAGGGTACAAAGCATCTTTTTCTCCCCAATAAAAATTCAAATAATTTTCCACCATTTCCAAGTGGATTGCATTAGCTATGAAGATAGTTTACCAGTCACTTACTGACAAGGACTTGTCTTTCATGAAAACTAAAGCCCATGAGGTTTGGGCCATTTCTGCCTCATGGGCTATCTAACTCAATCCTCTTTGGAGGATTTGATGGCAACTGCATTTTGGCACTATCATTCTACTTTTTCCTATTATCTTCACTCAATTGCCCACCAAAGCAAAGGCACTTCTCACTGGGCCCAGTCATGATCAGAAAGTACCCCATGCAGATTCCTTCCTGCAGCAGGCTCCTACTCTTTAGTGAGGGTGAGTTTTCCTCACGTTTATTTTTTAATGCTATTTGTGGGATCTTAACCTGAGAACAAATGGATAAATTTATGATATTACTGACATTAAAATGCAGCTTCCAGTGGGGGGTGGGGTGATGGTGGTAAACTAATTTTGATAATGAAATACCTGCCTTATTCCCTCTGAAAAGACTGGGCAGGTGTCCAGGGGTGGTCAAGTGTTCTGGAATCTTCTGGTTCACATACATTTGGGTATTTTCCTCTCAGATAAGCACCATCTATGCAATCACAACAGGTAAGCATTATATTTTTAAAATTAGATCCACACACACACATGCACACACAGTACATATCACTACTCCTTCGCAATAGATCATCAAATCAATGTGAAGTTTTCCTTGAATGATTTCTTATGATGTCTAGTTGGTCCTAAATAAAAAAGGGTCCAATCTGAGCTCTAATATGGCCTTCTCAGCAGCCATTTTGAAAATCTTGTTATCACTACTCCTAAGTGGATGGTCATAGCAGCAGTGGGTTTTCACTGAAAGACTTCTTATGATGTTTACTTGGTTCTAAATAAAAATGGTACCAGCTGGACATCCATTATGGTGGCCATGGCAGTCATCTTGAAAATCCTGTTATCCATCTTAAAAAGCTTGTTATCCATCTTTAAAAGCTTGTTATCCATCTTAAAAAGCTTGTTTTTGCTACTCTTCCCACATGGATGGTCAAATCAAAATAGGGTTTAGAATGCTAGACTTCTTATAATACTTATGGTGCCAATCTGACATCCAAGATGGCCTTCACAGCAGACTTCTTGAAAATTTTATCACTACTCCTCATTGGATGGTCATATCAACATTGGGTTTTCACTGCAGAAAATCTTGTTATAGCTATTCTTCCTGAATGGATGGTCATATCAGCATGTGGTTTTCATAGAAAGACTTCTTATGATTTGTTGATTTGAAGTCCAATCTTTTTGCTGTGGCAGCCATCTAGAATATATTGTGGCTACTCCTCCTGAATGGAAGGTCATATCAGCATATTTTCACTTCAAGCCTTATGATGTCTATTTGGACTTGAATGAAAAAGGTGCAAATCTGACATCCAATATGGCTGCCAAACAGTGGCCATCTTGAAGATCTTGTTATTGCTACTCTTCCATGACTCTCTTAAAATCTCATCATTATGGCATGGGATTTTCACCACTACACTTTTAATGAGGACTACTTTGCCTGAATGAAAATGATGCCAAGTTGACATCCAAAATGTGTACCACAGCAGCTAATTTGAATTTGTTGTAGTACTGTACAATATTAGATATGGTTTCAACACTCCACAGTTAAAAAAAAGAAATGGTCTTGAATTCCTGGAAGTTATTTTTGGCCTGTAGAGCATCAGTCCACTGAGAGGAGTCATGTTCTTAATCTGTCATCTGTCCATTCATCAACACTTGTGAACACCCCAGAGACATCTTTTCAGATCAGCTTTTAATCAGATATTTAAGTTTATTATCATTGAGACCTTTATTCATCTGCATTATGTTTCACCACTCTGGTGGCCTAGTGGTTAGAGTGTCTGCCTCGGATGTGGGTGGTACTATATATATATAAAGCTTATAATCAAGATCTCAAATTCATTCAATTATGAGTGGGTTCTGTGCATATTGATGAGAATCCAGACTGATTAAATAGTGGAAAATAAACCACATTCTTTTGGTGAAGAGTCAGATGCCTTGACCACTGACCAACCATATCTCCCTTGCTTATTAATTTATAACACAAGGGGTGGGGCCCTAGAGAGGCTATGAACCCCTGTAATACATGCTGTTTGTGCAGATTGAATTTCAAATGCCAGGTAAGTGTATGTACTTGATTGGTGGGGATATGAATAGTTTATCAGTTGTGAATCAGGGTTCTTGTCCCCACAGGCTTGGATAGATCCAGGAGTGGATGCCTGGTGTATGAATACATTATTGGTCCTTCTAATCTGAGGAAGTGATCATATAAATATAGTCCAGAAAAGAAGATAAATGACATCAACATTATTACACAAGGTGGCAGTTATACGCTCCAAGCTTATGTTTCCCATCTACAGTTTCAATACATTTGCAAGTGACCTGTCAACTACCCAGGTGAGCAATATCAGGTCAGCTGTGCCTATTATTAAATATTAAAAAACTGCACTACTCAAAATATATACCATATATACTTGCTTATAAGTCAGGCTGTACTGCAGACTGCACAGATCCAGATCTGCCATTGCATAATGCACCAGCAGATCTGGGTATGTGAAGTTTGTTAAGAGTAATCTGTTGAGCAAACGGCACAGATCCTGATCTGCAGGCACATTATGCTATGGCAGATCAGGATCTTTGCAGTTTGCAGTTTAATTTGACTTACAGGTGACTATATACACTATATACATTCCAGTAACTCTGTTGTATTCCAGTTCAAAATTTAAATATTGTAGGATGAACTTGCATACAGAAAGAGTATATTTTTGTACATAAAATATACCCATTCTTTTGACTTTATCAGAATTTTTTATATATATTTTTTGTATGCCATTTACAATTATTCAGATGATTAGCATTGGGTTGTGGGGGGGATGAGACAACAATTTTTTTCCCTTCGTATGAAGATTGTTCGTTTGCAGATCTATGGACATAGTTCAGGAGTTAGGAATTTTTTTTCTTCATGGAATTTGCATTGTCAAGGTTGTTATTTCGTATGAAATCTTATATGTAAAACTTTATTCTCAAAATATATTTGGTGATTGAAAATATTCCACACTTAAGAATGAATTATGAAGAAAATTACATACCATACAAATTGTATGTACGATGATGTTTGTGTCATTTCAACTGTTTCCTATTCGGTTTTCTGGAAACTAGAATATTTTTGTGCAAAATCCATGTACTCACCATGGAGGTAAGTTAAAAAAATTGTGCATAAAAAGAGACAGAATTCTACTGTATCTTATTGTGACCTGTGCCACATTTTTGTTTGTGTTATGAGCAAATGACTTATTTAACCTGGGTTTAAGAGGAGTCTGCCATATGATATCTCTCTAATGTTGTGAAAAATAGATATTTCTGAGTTTAGGTAGATAGCATCTAGTCTGAAAGCTCTCTGCAGGAGATCAAATTTGCGTAATACCTTAATCGATGACATTTTGATTTATTGATGAAAAGGTGTGCATAAAATTGAACATCAACTACAGATAAGAGTTCAGAAATGGGCAGAAGAAAAGAGGTTCAGATCTTCAAAATCTAAAACTTTGCAAGTACATTGATGATTACATCAATTTCATGATGACACAGAGTTCTAGCTTGATGGTTGTCTTTCTGTTGTAGAGGAGATTAAATATTTAGGGCTTATTTTCAATCATGACCTGACTTTCCTTCCACATTAGATTCATCAGGGGGCAAATGTAAAATATGAAATTCTTTAATGCTGCCTCTTTCTCTCTCACACACTTACACACAAGTTTGAGAGCTGATATATAATGGAATATCAAGTATATAAAAGAAAATGGTGGCAGGAGACTACGATTCAGCCTCTCTGAACTTTAAAATTAAACATGTAATTCTGTTTTCTTTCCTGTGCATTACATGTATATACAACTAGTACAATATTGTTTGAAAAAATTAAAATAGAATTTAAATGACACACATTCATTATAAACTTTATTGTAAATATAAATAATCTTTGGCATAATGGGCGAAAATCCCATCACAGCACACTGCACCAGCCAAGCTCTGAATTGTTTCTATAGGAATACCTCAGGAAGAGAGACTTGGGGTAGTTTGTAGGGTTGTGAAAGTGTCCGACACCTGTATCTGGAGCCACAAGGGGCAGATATGAGGTATATAGGGACACCGATAACCGAAACTTGATAGGTCTGATCCTGAGGATTGCTGTGATAACAAACATCAGTCAATACTCCATATATGCACCGTAGAAAGCGGGTATGAAGTATATGGGCATAATAGTTGAGTAAATTTAAGTACTGACACAAATTGGGGGTCAAAAGCAAAGTTGTGAATACATGAAACTTGGCAATGGCCCAAGCGAAGTGAAGGGAGCCCTGTGACTATTGAGCAGTGCGACTGTAACAAAGGCCCCTAATTTAAGGAAACGTAAGGATAAATAAAGATAATAATGATTGAGAATACAATAATGTGGAAAACACATGAACTAGGTTTCGAACTGCATGATAATCCTGATGTGCCTAAAGGTATCAATGTTAGATATATGTATTTGATAACCAGTTATGAAGTCACATGTCCACTAATAGAAGATGCAGCTGATATGACAATGTAGCATAGGATGAGAAAATGAACGACTGGCATGAACATCTATACAATGTCTCTGAAGTGTTCCAAAATTGTATGATAGTATCACTAAGTAATGAAGTTGAATAGTGCATTGATCGACACAAGTGTGCACCGACAAGTGAGGCACACGCTGCGACATCTGTCTCTACACAAAGCTAGCTTTATGAGGGGTGCACCTGAATATATCTACAAGATACATTAGAGGACCATCGACCCAAAGTTGGATCAGCTGGTACAGAATTCCAGCCTTAGAAGCATTGGTATCTGCCGCAATGTGGCGGGTATGTACATTATAATGATGTGAATCATAACCTAACCTGAGCAAAACAGCCTCAATGGTAGTGATAAGGATTGTAGTTCTGCTTAAGGCGCAAGCATTTTCTGTGAGAAACAGTGGATCTCAAAGGCGAGCTCCAGCTAATTTCCGAATACGATGGAATTACCTCTTCACATAGAAAGGACAAACAAGGACATAATTTATATCATTAATATGATATCCACACCGTGACAGAAAATGTCATTCTTAGATGCTCTACAATGCAGAAAGAATGACGTTTATCCATATGAAATATCATGTCTGGCGTACAGACTGTTTGTTGCAGAAACAATGGGCTCCATGAATAGCAAATTATCCACACTGAAAAAAAACATAAGAAACCAGCACACAAGCAATAAGAGTTCAGTGTACTCAGTTGTAAAATACATCTAATTAGAGGCCCCAAAGAGGATGCCAGTTTGAATGTGACAATCCATTTGGAAGGTATGGTGTTCAAAGCACAGGACACTAAATGTATGTACACAAATGGTCTTGAGCAGAAAGAAGATGGTTATGGAGAACTCGGATGTAGCATGTATAACATGATCAAGACTGTTGTCCTAAGGTCTTAATAAAATGGTCCTCCATATGAACTCCAGCTGCATCTGTGGCTGCACCATGACCTGCACCCAAAGCACTTTGCTGCTGCAGACTCAAATAGTGCTCCAGACAGGACATGGGACAGAACCACGAGTTCCGAAGGATTGAAATGTTGACACCAGCATAGCAAAATAAATTTGTCCATTGAAAATGTCACATCTCGAATCCTCAGGCAGTTGCTTGAGGAATTTCTCGGCAATGATTGAACCATAAATTCACCACATTGCAAGAATCCAAGAAATGCCACCAGACACATGCACTGCAGCAACAAGTCTATAGCCGGTGAACTCCCTCTTGCAACAACGGTGACAACTGCACCACCATCCTGT
Organism: Sinohyriopsis cumingii; assembly: GCA_028554795.2. Taxonomy (NCBI): domain Eukaryota; kingdom Metazoa; phylum Mollusca; class Bivalvia; order Unionida; family Unionidae; genus Sinohyriopsis; species Sinohyriopsis cumingii. Next base: position 30,489,379 of record CM068826.1, read on the forward strand.
ATGTAATTGGGAATCTGGGCTTACTATGATATGTTGTTCCTTTTTATCCCATGAAGTATACTCTGTAACCTCTTGGACTCCTGAAAAGGGTTACTATGACCAGACTGTAGGTAATGGAATCTAATTCCTGCAAGGTACAGTTTAATTGTGGAGTACTGCAGCTGCAGCAGGGTTCGACTGCATGCGACAAAATAAAATGTCTGAGAGTTCATGTAAAGAGTACAAATGAACAACAACACCTGACATTGCCAAAAATTCAGCAAGCACTTGAAGCCAGTTTTGTACACAAACCTAGTTATCAGACATAGAAAAACACAAATTCCTGCACATGTTGTGTCAAAATAGCATGAATTCTGAAGTCAGGGGGCACACAATATCTGGAAACGTTTGTATTCCATGTCACAGAATGCCTGTGGGAGGCTGAAGTGTTGTAAGATAGTCATGTCTTCAATGAACCCATAAGAAGTGTTCTTCAGTGAACCGATATGAAGTGCAATGTCATATGATATGGACTTCTCTGTTGGTCTGTGCACCCATGAGACCGCCGAACTGTGCACACAATATCCAGAAACGTTTGTATTCCATGTCACAGAATGCCAATGGGAGATGAAAGTGTTGTAAAATAGTCACGTCTTCAATGGACCCATATGAAGTGCTCTTCAGTGAACCCATATGAAGTGCAGTACCACATGATATGGACAGCTCTATTGGTCGGTGCACCCACAAGACTGCCGAACTGTGCACACATTATCCAGAAATGCTTGTGTTACATGTCACAGAACACCAGTGGAAGAATGTGTTGTAAGATGGTCAGGTCTTCAGTGAACCCACATGAAGTGAAGTGCTCTCCAAGGAACCCATATGAAGTGCAGTGCCCAAATGATGTGGACGGCTGTATCAATCTGTGCAGTGATGAAACCTGGAAGCAGAAAAATATTGGAAAGCAGACTCAGGCAGTAGAAAGTGCTGTGGTAATGTGTAGAAATCCCAAAGTCAGCAGTGAATTACAAACTATTAATCCTATTGCTCAGGTGGATGTATTTCCTAAAGATGTCTGACTGCCACCTACCTAAGACCTGGGGGGCCCTGAGTGGCCGAGTGGTCTAAAGTGCTCTCTGTTACAGATCACTGCCATCTCACCTCTGTCTGCATGGGTTCAAGTCTCGGATTCAGCCAATGTGGGTATGTGAGAAAGCTTGCCAGTAGCTTCTCGTGGGTCGGTGTTTCTTTCCGGGGGTTTTCCCGAGTTCTTCCTCCACCATTAATACTGGCCGCCATGTATTGTGTGCTGATAAATGGCATTAAACCCCACAACAACAACAACCTAAGACCTGAATAAGACTGTCAATTTGGTACTTGAAACAGGGAAAGTGCTGTGGAGTTTTAACATGGTTAAATCAATGTAGTGTATCCAACTGCTCTCTGTCTGTTAATGTTGATAGTTCTGGGACCTGTTCTGGGATTTCTTCTGCATAGACTGGGTTGGAAATCTGGGTACTTTTTCATATCCGGGCATTTTCAATGCATAGTTACAACCGCCGAGGTGAAAACAGCTGCCATTATTCTAGGTGACCTCGCAGTATAGTGGAAAATATGTCGCTAAGCCAGTGATGTCATCATGGAAGAATCTGATTCTTCTTGAATTTGTAAGCGAAGATCCGAATGCACTATCTCCAACAATGGCAAGGACTACACCACGTATCCATTGATTGTTTTAACAAAATTGGCTGAATTTAGCTCAATCGCCAAACAGGTCTGAGATTATGTTGCGACCATCACAGAAGGGATGGAAGTTGCCTTCCCCTAGCACAGGATTATTGTCAAAGATGGGGTCATCCGGCATCAGTGATTCTGCATGCCTAAAGAATAGTGTGTCCGATGGATTCGTGATTCCCTTGTGCCAATATTCCTAGAGTCCCTCAAGGAGTGAATTTAAAGATTAAATGCAGCATCTGCACTGAATGGAATGCATCTCTACAGGCGTATCAGTTATATGAATGATGCCCTAACTGACACAACGTTTGATCAAATGCTCCAACTCAGTCATCTGATTGGTTCAACATGACAACATATCTAAATTTAGTTATTAGCTTATTAACATATTGGCTGCAATGACAATATCAAGGCAGAAAAACCTTAGTAGACAAAGAGGGGTCCAGAGAAGGATGCACTTTGTATTACTTTAAACTACATTTAATCAATTAAATTATCAAATAAAAGTACTCTCAAAATAGAGCAACAACATAAAAGAGCTGCTGATATAGTTTTTGAATATGTTGTTCTTTGAAAATGATAAATTTTACGTGCACCCCAAAAATTTGTAGAACACAGTCGAAACTTTACATTTGGAAGTTGGAATGCAAATGTCAGTGTTTGTCATCAGCAATGAGAAAGCAGCTTTGTTGAGGAAAGTACACCACAAGGCATAGAGTTAGTATTGATTGGTCATTGTGCTAGAGTGAGATGTGTCGTACTGACATATGTTAACGGCTGTTACCACAGGTATTTGTGATGCAACACACTTATCGTTGTTTATGTATAGGTACATCAGATTCCATTCAAATCAAATTTAAATATGGAGCTGTGGCCTTGCCATTGAAGATAGGAATTCCATTACAATGTTTGATGCACCTTCTAGATAATATAAAATCCTATTGTTTCATCTAAAGTTGCATAGCAGAGACAGAAGTGTGACTAATCAATGGAAAGCTGGCAATTTGGAAACACCAGTACTATGTCTCGTGCTTTTGATTTTAAGATAACTAGTCTGTAGTTAGGCTGTCCACAGTCTGCCTGTTGAGACCACTAACCTTGACTGGACACGTAAATCTTAAAATATTCAGTATTTTGCTGTTTGCTATGTGCTAAATTGTATGTTCAAACACAAGTTTTTATCACTGACATACAAAATTTGTCGAGGATGGTTTACTTGCATCAAGCTTAGGTTGTGTTAGCATTTTAACATCCCTTCCTCTTTTTTTGCTGATGGTTGGGGTAGTGGCTCAAATGCATAGAACTTTTAAGCAGAGTTGCTAGATCCCAGTAATATTTGTCTGCAATCATTTTATATTTTCTTTTTTTATATCAAGGTTCAGTGTCAGCCTGCCAAGTGGGAATTTTATATCTGCAGTGAGATTCAGAAACGATTGAAAAGGTTAAACGAGAAAGTTGATTTTGTAAGTATTTGTATATATTAGAAAAATTTAATAGAAAAATACAACTTCAGAATATGAAAACAGTCTGGTCTTAAATTAAGCTTTCTTTTTAAAATATCTTACATATATTTTGTTCACATCTAGTATAAATGAATGTGTGTATGCAGAGAGATGCACTTTTAGTAGACAGTATTTGATGTTACATTTGGAAAATATGTTAATGAAAATTATATTTTTTTAAAAGAATTTAAGTGCCTTTCCCAGTGACACACCAAAGCAACCTGTGTGGGTATTGAACCCCTGACTCATGGATTACAAATCAATCTATTGGCTACCCATAACTTTTTGCAGACAAAATATAAATCATGCTAATACCTAAATGTTACAAGAATCATCAGTTTAATGTACACCAGGAATCATTCTCCACGGCAAACATATATTAATATTTTCACCTGAGTGTTGGGCGTGGGGCTAGCAACCCCACCCCGTTAAAACAACTCTTGCTACGGAAATGACAACAAGGGAACAAACGACAACCGGTACTGGGAGCGAAGCAGACCAGGCAACTGGCTCTATGACGGATGGAGAACAAAACCACAAAGTTGTCTCCATCCTGATAGCGGAACTCCTGACACCAAAAGCATGGATCAGAGTTGGATGCTGGAACGTGCGAACACTCAACCAGACTGGAAAACTGGCACAAGCAGTGAGCGAGTTGAATCACTACAACTTGACCCTCATGGGTGTAACAGGAGCACGATGGACTGGTGCCGGCAAGCAGAAGTTGAACTCTGGAGAAGTCATCATCTGGTTCGGACAATGACCACCGGGAGGGGGTTGCCGTCATTATCAGCAAGAACAAGACCAATACCGTTCTACAGTGGAAGCCAGTGAACGAGCGCCTGCTGTACGTCAGGATGAACTCCAAGTGCGCCAAGCTGTCTGTTGTTGTGGCCTATGTACCAATAGACAACGCGGAAGAAGAGGACAAAGACACCTTCTACGACGCTGTTCAAGCTGTTTTAGAGGATGTCCCTCAACATGACGTGCTGTTGCTACTTGGTGACTACAAGGCGAGGGTCGGCTGCGACAATAAAGACAGAGAGATGACCATGGGGTGCCATGGAGTAGGTGTGATGACCGACAACGGGGAAAGACTGGTCAACTTTTGTGAAGAGAAAGACTTGGTCATAGGAGGGACCCTGTTCGAGCACAAGGACATCCACAAGCTCACATGGACGTCACCAGACGGCAGAACTCAGAACCATAATCGACGACATCATCATCAACAGCCAATGGAAACACTCCCTGCAGGCCGTGCGAGTGATGTGACACGCTGACATCGGCAGTGACCATAGTCTTCTGGTGGCCAAGGTGACTTTGAAGCTTAGGAAAGTTAGGATAGGGGTCTCCAAGAATCAGCACTTCGATGTGGCCAAGCTGAAAGATCCAAAAGTGAAGGAAGAGTTTAGGCTGGCCTTAAGGAATAGGTTTAGTGTTCTAGAAGATGAGACAGCGCTGACCATCAACAATTTCAACAGAGCAATGAAGGAAGCAGGAGAAGTAGTTTTAGGTTATAGGAATAGTAAGAAGACAGAGTGGATATCAGGAGAGACATGGATTCGCATAGACGAGAGAATTCAGATTATGAAGAGACTTTTGGACTCTAAGTCACCAAGACTGAAAGAGAGAATTTTGAAGGAGTATAGAGGAAAAGACAAGGAGGTGAAGAAATCAGCAAGGAGAGACAGGAGAGAATACACAGAGAGACTGGCAAAGGAGGCGGAGGCAGCAGCAGAGCAGAAAGACATGAAGACGGTGTACCAGAACACCAAGAAGCTGAAGGGCGACTACGGCCAGCACCACGACCTCCCAGTGAGAGATGAAGATGGAACTCATGTCACAGTGGAGGAGGAGAAGCTGAAGAGATGGAAGCAACACTTTGAGTCCATACTGAATCACCCAGACCCACCAGTACTTGCTGACATTCCTGAAGCAGAGGAGGACCTTGACATCAACTGCAACAACATCACTGTTGAGGAGGTCAAGCAGGCCATCCACAAGCTGAAGAATGGGAAGGCACCTGGCGATGATGGAGTATGTCCTGAGATGCTGAAGGCAGAAGACACAAAGACACCGCAGCTTCTTTGCCAGTGTCTTCAAAAGATCTGGGATAGTGAAGAAGCACCGAATGACTGGAAAACAGGAATCATCGTCAAACTTCCCAAGAAAGGAGATCTGGGGAACTGCAACAACTGGTGAGGAATCACCTTACTATCCCTCTCCAGTAAGATTTTCAGTCGCATCGTTCTCCAACGCATCACAACAGCTGTGGACGGAATCCTACGCCAGGAACAGGCAGGCTTTAGGAAGGGCAAATCCTGCATCGACCACATCTTTGAGACAGATCCTTGAGCAGCCCCATGAGTGGAATGGATCCCTTTATGTGGTCTTTGTGGACTTTGAGAATGCCCCCTGACTCACTACAAAGGGTGGCACTGAGATGGACTCCACAGGGGAAGAGGAATCGTGGCAGACCCAAAGAGACCTGGTGCCGAACCGTGGAGCGAGAACTCAAGACCAGAGGCCTTACCCTGCAGACTGCCCCCATAACAGCAGCCGACAGACCAAAATGGTGCTCCCTTGCTGTCACCTTAAGCACCAGACAGCGCAGAGAGGATTGATTTGATTGATTTGTAAACTTAATGTAATAAGTAAGCCCATATCAGTAAGACAACTAACAAGAGTAATCAACAATTAATATGACCTGGCATTAGTTTCAATGGGTGGGGATATTTCTGCTGTATAGATAAGATCTGAACTGTATGCATGTTGTAAAGTGCTGATCTGTCAATCATTCAGATATTTCCATATTGAGATAGGAAAGGTTTTTTAAAAAATGGTTAGTCTGATTATTTCAAGCCTCATTTTAGCAGATAGTGATATATATATATATGTGTGTTGATTTCTGGCAGATATGTCTATGACTGGGGGATCAGATCCAAGATTCGTTGTTAAGGTTTTGTAGTGTTGAATGGTCCCACAAAATAAAACATCACAGTATATAATTGCTTTTCTCATGACAGGTATTGTCATGAATGTCTTCAACTTTGTTAAAGTGAATTTTGTTTTATCATACTGGAATAATATCAAGTTTTGTTCTAGCAAACTGAGGGCAATTATAATTTGATCTGGCATCATTAAATACCCTATTGATTGAGGACCAGTTCTTGCCATAGGTCAGGACAGGCTAATATCTCATGAATGAAGATGAGTGTTTGCTTAATATGTATGCTTTTAACAGATCATTTTGCATTTTTACATGCTGTTTTGCCATAGCTGTATTCCCTCATTATATGGCTCTCTCACTTGTAACATCAATCACTTTATGAACAACATTGATTGATTGATTGATTGTTTTTTAACGGCGCATCAGCACTTTTAGGCTATTTAGCGCCAAACAAAGTGTTATTTGTATAATCTTTTAAAACTTATAAAAGGTCCTATATCGACCAGCGATATAAAAGAACAGATGGTTGAAATTAAAAATGGTAAGATGGTAACGGTGCAAAATAAAGCTTCCCGCTCAACCGGATATGTAAAAAAGATGAATAGGTATTAAAATGGGACGGTACATATATTGCATAAAACTGCACAAGGTGATAGCATAACAGTCAGAGTTTAGAGTAAATATTTACGGCTTTCAAGAACTCTATAATACGAGTGATGTTTATATTATCAAAAAGTTCTTTCATGTCATGCACAATGTAATAACAATGAACAACATTGTAGATGGAGCATTGTGTATGATAAAATAGTTTGCAGGCCAGACACCACATTCCTTTAAACCTTTGTTTAGAGATAAAAATATGTCTCCATTTATAAAACAGACTTGTAATATTGGTTGTTCTAATGAAATGGAATTATGTAGTATATTCGCTAACTGGATCAAGAGTTTTTCAAGTACATTTTATTAATTATTAGAATATCCAGTTAAAAATAAAATGTATCAAAAATGAAATTCGTAATTGTTGTTAATACAATTGCAGCTATGATAAAAGCAGTGTAAAACTGCATATAAACATTTTAAATCTTAGATGCATTCAGAATATCAAAAAGATTAGGAAATAAAATGTTTCCTCAATGAGAGAGAGTGATATCCCATTATTCCTACCTATCGTGACATGGTGTGTCATGTGAAAATCACAATTTTGTATTCCCCCACTCTCCAACAAAGTTGTGCTTCAGAAAACACAATTGTCAATAAATTTGGGTTGCTTGGAGACCAGATAAGGCAGTCAGAGATAAACATCTGCCATTTCACAGATCTCTTTCTTAATTGGTTGAGAATAGTTGGATGACGTCATGTCAAGCCCTTTGAACACTGCTGTGGGAGAGCTCAGTTGGCTGATTTGGATAGGTAAAGTACACTAAGTGAAACAGCTCAATTTGTTTAAGTTAGGTTTAGAGCTGTATGTTGAAGAACAAATTATTACACATCATTGCCTTGGCTGAGGATGTTTAAATCATCATTATTAAAGATCATTGACAGGTTTGTGATAAACAGCAATGCTTTTTGAAAGTCATATTTTATTCTATGTATAAAACATGATTGTTTTGGTCATCAGAATAGTGTCCAAGTGGAGTTCATTTTTTATGTCAAAATGCAGCTTTCGTTTAGGAAAAGATGAGCCATCTGCAAAACAAGCAGAGCCCAGCAAAAGTAGATTTCAGAACTCCTGGAAAGAGTTTGACTTGTGATGCACAGCAGCAAGGGGAAACATTTTTTTTTTTTGCACACACGGTAAACACTTTTTCAACATTAGTCATTATGTTGTGTATGACATCCGTTGACATAGCAACATCACCTAGCATGTTTTCCACTACCTCACTGCAATGTAGATGTAGAAAAATCACTTTCTATGCTGAAAAAAATTCAAATTTTTTTGGGAAGTCTGAGCTATATTACCATCTAGTGTTTCAACTGTCACAAATATGGCCACCACAGATATGGCTGCAAGAGGAAACCAGTCTGTCTCAGATATGGGCAGGAGGGTCACCTTAGATACCCTGCTTGGAGAAAATCTCATTGCCAGTCAGAACATATCTCCTACTGTAGAGACTGTCCTCAGTGGAAGCCAGAGAAGGGGGTCCAACAAGTTAAACACGAGGAAATCATTGGTTTTCTTAAAGCCAGAAAATTTGTGGAAGCCACATCTCTACTTAACACAATGCCATCTGCTGCTCCAATACAGCTAAAGTTGAGATGAAACCCTCCACAAATGTCTATATGCAGAAAGACATTGTTTGACCACAAGATCAAACATAATTCACAATCTTTTCCCATGCTAACAGCTACCCAAACTGACAGCAAAGTATATAGCAAGTAATCAGTGTGAAGCTTAGTGATTACGACATATAATGCTACAAACATTAAACCACCAAAATCCAATTAAAAAAAGATAGCAAGCCACTGGCCACTGTGGATGTAAAATAAGTGCACCACAGTAGATTCCCAACTCTCCTACAGAGAAATCAGTTAAAACCAGTCTGTCAAAAGAGGAGCAGACTGCTAGCAATAATGGTAACACATGCACTATACAAAACAAGAGGATTAAAAAATCTGCTAGACTTGCCAAATGGTGTGATGATCCTGTCGAAGCTCTTTAATAAATTCTGGAGTCTGGAGATGAGTTGAGTGTCAATTTACACCCTGCACAGAAGTATTTTGACATGAACTGCTTCGAGAAGCAGTATGAAGATATACAAGAGCACGAAAAAGCTAGTAAACATCAGCTTGCTGCTTCATCATACAAAAGTCAGTCTGAATTTACAACATACATAAATACCAGAGAGAACCTTGATGTAATTCAATCAAAATTCGGTTTATTCAATTTCTTTTAGAAATAAACCTTCCTCTTTCAGTTACTAGTGTTGCTGGCAATTTATTTCACGCATGTTTTCCAGACAGTAAATTTGCAAAGGATTACTTGTATGCTAGAACGAAAACAGTTCAGTAAGAAAATCACACAGAATTGAGATCATCAATGAAAGTTCATACATTGGAATCAATAATGATTGAAAAAAAAAAAAAACAAGATGTGGAAAAGGCTCCTATAAACAGCCTGTGTCTGAGTGTGTTGAACTCTTGCACCTTTTGAATGGGCACCCGAATGGAACATGGTGCCTGTACAGAAGGTACATGTGTGCATTACATGCATCTTTGACATTTAATAATTATGTAAGGCACTGTCCTACTTGACTGATGGTTGTATATGTTGGAAATAGTTACATATGCATTACATTTTTAAAAATCCGTATTTGTTCCTGAAAATCAGTATTTTTGTCACAAGTAGTCAGTATTATTGTACTTGGGGGTTGGCAGCTATGTTATACCTGACTCGTGCATACTTCTTCAGACTGAATCTCGACCTGTTTGTATATCCTGCCAGTGTCTACTGACAGTTGAGCATATTCTTGTTGAGTCGATTTACACCCTGCAACAGAAGTATTTTGACTTGAACTGCTTCAAGAAGCAGTATGAAGATATACCACCCAAGAAAATCTTGGACATTATAAGAGATTGTGGTTTATAGAATAAATTTCAATCTTGATTATTAGAATTTTCCTTTACTAAGAGATCTATGCTCTGATTAAGGGAAAATTCTAATAATCATGAATTATCCAGGGTAAGGAATCAACTTTTTCAAATTTTATTATTTTTATATACATTGTACAAAATTTTAACATTTGTACATTTTATTTTGTACTTAATTATACATTTATTTGGATGGTTTTAGCTTTCTTAATTGTTCTGTATTTAATTGTAAATTTTTTAAACTTTACATTTTGCTGGGACTATATAGTCACTTTTATGCAGATATTCTGTAAAACACTTGTACAAACTTACTGGATTGTGTATACATATGGGGCAGTATAATACTTGTACTTTATTTCAGAAAGACGCCATGATGAAAATCAAGAAAGGCTGCTTCTTTATTAATGGCAGCTGTCTGATTTCAGACTTTCATTCAAAGGGGACTCTCCTTGTAAGTAAAATTCACGTGAAAATTAAGCTAATTTTGCTATCAGATTTGTATTAGAAGAAACATAATTTAGAGGACTTCATTGTTATCATATGAGACTTTATTGCCATGATACATTTATCCTAAGCTAACTGGAGTTCATACACTTCCAGCCTTAATATACAGGATGGGGTTATACAAAGTTCTCTTTATTCATTTACCTTTTGATTACTCCATGGCACTTTTTAAGTGTTCACAGGGGCCCCGAGTGGTCTAAAGCGTTCTCCGTCACTGCCATCTCACCTCTGTCTGCGTGGGTTCAAGTCTCGGGCTCAGCCAATGTGGATATGTGAGAAAGCTTGCCAGTAGCTTCTCGTGGGTTGGTGGTTCTTTTCAGGGTTTTTCCGGGTTCTTCCTCCACCATTAATACTGGCCACCATGTATAGCCTATCTTGTGCTGAAAAATGGTGTTAAACCCTATAGCAACAACAACAGTGTTCACAATAGCACTTCTTGAATTGGAATTAGGTGTTACATAGTGTACACTATCATATACAGGTAAACCAACTGTTGCATCCATCAGCATATGACAAGCATCTATGCCATTAAGTTACCTGTATCTAGAGATTAGGTCTAATAGATCCTATTTATACATAAATCATACATATTTACCTATATTTAAAGACCCACCTTTTAATGACATTTACAGTTTAGCTTCTCTTTTGAATGGATATGTGGTACAGTATTTAGCCCTCTAGTTTATATTTTTGAGGCATCATTTTTACACATTTAGACTATCAGCTGTCTGGCTTCTCGTCAGAGTAGTCATTGTACGCAAGTTTGATTGTGTGTAGTAGTCTCGCTTTTTTGAGTGGTCATTAGATTCAGCCAGACTTAGTGTATTAATTTAGCCAAGCTTTGTAAAATCAATGCTTACTTCACATCTCCAGCCAGACTTATTGTATTAAGGTAGACTGATTTTGTAAAATCAGTGCTTACTTCACATCTCCAGCCAGACTTATTGTATTAAGATAGACTGATTTTGTAAAATCAATGCTTACTTCACATCTCCAGCCAGACTTATTGTATTAAGGTAGACTGATTTTGTAAAGTCAGTGCCTACTCTACAGTACCAAACGTTTTAATAATTACATTGCATCATCAATACAACATCCTTATGGAACTCTATGATATGTGGAACAGAAGAGCTTGTGCCTTTCATCTGTTTTCTGCCATCTGCTTGTACATGTTAGCTATTGCTACTCCTAAACAACTGTTACACACTTTCATCCTGTGGTCTTGCTGATCCTAATGTAAATGGCAACCCTCGAACCCTCAGTAGTCATATCACCATAGGTTTTTTACTACAAGGCTTCTTACAACACAGGATTGACAATAAATCACAATGAAGTAAATCTGAGCGGCTTTGGTTTTTTTAAAAAGTTGGTCTTTGTCAATTTGAGCTTATGGGATGATTCTGCTTGGACATTCAATATGGCCATCATGCTGTTGAAAATCTTGTTATCACTACTCCTCAGAATGGATGGTCATTTCAGAATGGGGTTTTGCTTCAGCACTTTATATGATGTCTAATTTGTCCAAAATGAACATGGTGTCAATCTAATATCAAGTATAACTACCAAAACAACCATCCGGAATGGAAAGCCTTATGATCTTGTGGTTTTTTAACTCGAAAACGTTTTGTGTGGCCTAGCTGGTCTTAAATAAAATTTGTGCTTGCTGGAAATCTTCTTGAAAATCACTACTCATAGACAGAAAGTTATATCAACATCGGGTGTTTCAGCAAAAGTTTTCTTGTGAGGTTAGTTCTAAATATAAATGTGCTGATCTCAAATCCAGTTTTGCCATCATGGCAGCTATATCGAGAATGTTGTTATTGCTAATCCTCCTAAAGGGGAATTGCTGATATGACCTCAGATATTGCTGCCACAATGAACTTGCCTCTAATTCTCCTGAATGGATGGTCATGTCAACATGGGGTTTTCACCAAAAGAGGTCTGATGTTTAAAATGACAATGGTGCCAATGTTGCATCCAGTATTACTGACACTATGGTAATTTGAAAATTTGATGGTTTATTTTACATTTCTGAAATTTATTTTTGGACAGTAGAGGGATTCTTGTTTCCCATATTTTTGATTGAATTTCAGTCAGTGTTAGGAGAAGTAAGTGAGGATTTAGTCTCATGCTCATGTACTAATGCATGTAGACATTGTACTGAAGTTTAGAAAAAATCAAAACTGCCTGACATCGAGCACATATTCTGAAAGTATGAGCTGTGGGGAATGTGAACACACGGTTATATCAACATGGGGTTTCGCAAATAGACTTCTTATGATATCTAGCAGAGCACAAACGAAAGTGGTGCTGATCTGACAGACAATATTACTGCCATATAAGCCGGCTTGAAAATCTTGTTACTGCTTTTCTTCCTAAATGAATGGTCATATCTACATGGGTTTTCCTCTGAAAGACTGCTTGTACTGCCTAGTACCAATTTGATGTCTACTTGAAAATCTCGTTATTGCTGCACCTTCTGTATGGATGATCATATCAGAATGGGATTTTCACTTAATCACTTTTTATGATTGGTTGGTCATTATAGCAATGGGTTTTCTTTAAAATATCTATTTATATCCAGTTGACTTAGGTGGCGCGCTATAGTTTCATATTTTGCATAGGATTAGAATTTTAAAGAAAAATACTTTCCCCATCTTTCCTCACTAGTTATACTGGCTATTTAAAAAATACCTTGTATATCTTAGGTATAATTCAAAGAACTTTTAGTTCCCTTTATTTTGGTGTATGATTGATGGGTGTAATATGGGTTATAGAGTATATAGCTTGGCCTTAATCCAGATGTGCACCTTTCAAAAAAGTACTAGCTCCACTTTGTCATTTTCACTTTCTGAACTTCAGAGGTAAATTGTATAAAAAAGAGCCGATAATTTTTTTAATACATTTTATATATTTTGTAATTCATTCATTTCACTTCAGAAGCTGGTATTGTCTGGTCTGGCAAAATTCATTTTCCCATTTTTTTTTAATAGCTGCTACGGATAGTGTACTTTAGACTTATTCTGGCTGATTTGTTTAGCACAAGGGAGCAGTCATTTTAGATAGAAGTGTGCTTAGATCATGTACAATTTCTAAAAGTACAATATCCAAAGAAATGTCAACCACATTACAGTAATGTAGCATGGAGGTATCCCAACATTCTCTCCACTGTGCATCTTTTAAATGCAAACAACTTCACCTTACATACGACACTCTCTCTCAAAAGTACGTAATAACTGGTGAGTTCCCCCTTAAAGAGAACATAGGTATTATTATTGTATGATTTAATTTTGATTGTATGGCTGAAACATTTAAGTCGCAAGCATCAAAACAGTCCTTTTGAATAAGTCTCTTGTATTTCCCCCGCACAGAACAGTATCTATTGGTGTCAGAGTTGCTAACAAGTCCAGCCCCCACCCCATGATAAAAAGTGAGCTATTTTAAAAATGCACATTACATTTTGTCAACATAGCAGCCAACGTTAGCTGAAAGACAGGAACATGAAACTAGCCAGAATTATTCTGGAGATGTCAACAATAAATTGTACAGTTTGAAAAGGGATGGAACAGATGAGGTTCATAAAGGTCAAAGGGTAAAATATTTGCCTGTTGTTTAATATGGAAGAAGCAAATTTGCTTTGTCATCACTTTTTTAAAAATTTCATTGCAAATAAATGAAAAGAAACATTTTCACTACATATTTCTTTTACTTAAATGCAACAGTTTCAAATTTATGTTGACTATTCCTATATTCTAAGACTTCTAATTTCCCCATAATTAAGGTCATTACTCACACAAACATGCCTCATGGTAATTTATGTAAGCAAGAGCAAAATGAGCATAATTAGCTTATTTTCATGCTTAACAGCAATATGAATGTACCATTTTATTCAGAACATTATACATAATGATATGAAAATAAGAAAAGTAATTGCATACATTTTTATATTTGTTTCTACAGTTTCATGATTTGCATAGGATTATAATTTTAAAGAAAAAGAATTTCACCGTCTTTTCTCACTGGTTATACTGGCTGTTTAAAAAAGACCTTGTATATCTTGGGTATAGTTCAAATAACCTTTAATTCCCTTTATTTTGGTGTATGATTGATGGGTGTAATATTGGGTTATAGTGTATACAGCTTGGCCTTACTCTAAATGTGCACCTTTCAAAAAAGTGCTAGCTCCACTTTTTCATTTTCTCTTCCTGAACTTCAGAAGTAAATTGTATAAAAAAAGAGCCGATAACTTTTTTCTTCACATTTTATATATTTGGTAATTCATTCATTGCACTTTCAGAAGCTGGTATTGTCTAGTCTGGCAAAATTCATTTTCCCTTTTTTAATAGCTACTATGGATAGTGTACTTTAGACTAATTCAAGTTGATTTTTTTAGCACAAGGGAGCAGTCATTTTAGTTAGCAGTGTGCTTAGATCATGTACAGTTTCTAAAAGTATAAAGTCCAAAGAAATGTCAGCCACATTACATTAAAGTAGCATAGAGGTATGCCAATATTCTCTCCACTCTGCATGTTTCAAATGCAAACAACTTCACGTTACATGCAACACTCTCTCAAAAGTACATAATAGCTGGTGAGCACCCCCTTAAAAGAAAATGGTACAAATCTTATATCCTCTATGGCTGCCATGGTGGTGCTCTTGTAAATTTTGTTATTGCTATTCCTTGTGAGCAGATGGTTGTTTTGACAAGGCATTTTCATTAATAGCATAAATGATAATGGTACCAGTCGGACATCTGCCTTGCCAGAGATTGTGAAAATCTTACTTTTTCTGTGCCTACATCTATGATTATATCAACATGGAATTTTCACTACAAGAGTTCTTATGATGTCTGGATAGGCATAAAATAAAAATGGTGTCAGTCAGACATCCAATATGGCTGCCATGTCCATCTTTTCTCATGAATGGATGGACTTTTTGATAGGAAGTTTCACAAAAAGATTTCTTATGGTGTAGTTGGTCCTAAATGAAATTGTGCCCTTTGACATCCAATATGGCTTCCATTGTGGACATCTTAAAAATGTTATCACTACTCTTCCTAAATGGATAGTCATGTCTAGGAATGTAATGATCATCTGAATAACCATTGACAATTCAAGTATCAATGGTAACTGGTTACCATATTTGGTAACCGGTTAACTGGCTCCCCTGCCTCATATTAACCAAATTGAAAATCTGAGTAAAACGTCTCACTCCCTGCCTGTTCTTCAACAACAAACTTTCAGCACAAACTGTAACATTTTAACACATCCACCACAAATGCAGCCAAGTCTGATTGGTACTGATTACTGAATACTACATGAAAAGGCAGAGAATATGACTAAGAATTAAAGATAGAATGTATACCTTGAGCTCATGAGAAAAAAAAGAAGCAGGAAATAATGTATTTGTATCAGAAAATGTAATATGTTTAAGTTTCATTAGATTTTGAATGTGAGAAATTTTTATTATGGTTTAATTCTTGCCTATTTGCATTCTTTACACAAGGAGATGTTTACTACTGTGACTAACTGGTAATGATTCTGTTACTTTATTACGAGTAACCAGTTATGGAAATTATTCACTGTTTCAGTCCTAGTCATCTCTACATGATTTTTTTGTTCAGAGTCGTGGTATCTGTGAAAATGGTGCCAATCTGACTTTGGATATCAATGCCAAATCTTGTTACATTAACTTATCCAAAACAGATGACCCAAGCTATATAGGGTTTTCACCAAAAGACTTTTTATCATGTCTGGTTGATCATAAATAAAAATGGTGCTGATCTGATGTTGTTGTTGTAGGGTTTAACGCCATTTTTCAGCACATGATAGGCTATACATGGTGGCCAGTATTAATGGTGGAGGAAGAACCCGGGAAAACCCTGGAAAGAACCACCGACCCACAAGAAGCTGCTGGCAAGCTTTCTCACATACCCACATTAGCCGAATCTGAGACTCGAACCCACACAGACAGGTGAGATGGCAGTGATCCGTAACGGAGAGCGCTTTAGACCACTCGACCACTCGGGGCCCCTGCTGATCTGAAATACAGTATGTCTGGCAAGGTGATGGCAATCTTGAAACTTTTGTTTTAATTTCTCTGAAATGAGTGGCCTCAGTGAGATGGGGTTTTTCACTAAAAGACTTGTGATGTCTAATGGTCCTAAATGAAAATGGTTCCATCTTTCATCCAACATGGACATTATGGTAGCCAACTTGAAAACCTTGTTATTGCTATTTCTGATTCTGCTCCTGCATTTCAAATTTTTGCTCAGGGTTCAAACTTTTAATAAATGTTATTCCCTGGATTTCCCAACTGTAATCTTTGTTTTGAAAAGATAAAAGTGTATATCCTTGGGTAGGTTTAAAAAACCTAAAATTTTTCTTTATTTTGTTATCTGAATGATGCAGTTGATTTGGGTTTGAGAGTAGACAGCTAGGCATTCAGATGTCTGTCATCAAAGATTGCTAACGCTACAAATGGTCTTTTTATAGCAATAATACATAACAGAGGTTTGGTCAGCCATCACAGATGGTGTGCGAGTCCATTCCGCTTTAAATGGCTGGTACCAGCTTCGTTTCCAGGCACATTTTCCTCTATCATCAGCTCCTATTTTCTTTCATCAGTCCAGACTGGTTCATCTAATGGAAGAGGTACTCATCCGTCTGAGAAGGGAGCAGTCAAGTGGATGGAAAACTACCAAACTAAGAGTTTCTGGTTTTTAGATTTTTGTTTTATTGAAAAGAGGCAAGACAGTTTTTTTGAGAAGCATGCTTCACGATATAGACTACTGCCTCAATCATAAATGCCACAAGACCCTGCACCTGGGTGCTCTCTATAGATCTGCAGGATACATACCTTCACACCCCTCTTACCTCCTCACAGGAAATGCCTCTGGTTTTATCTCAGCCAGGAGATATATCAATTTTGGGCTCTTCCATTGACCTCACTTCCACCTCAGTCTTTACCAGAGTGATTGGAATTGTAGCAGGTCTTTAGGGATCCCCATCCTCCGGTATTTTGATGACTGGTTGGCGCACAGCATTCTCAGAGATATCCCTCTGTTGATCAATGGTGACTTCTCTGGGACTAATCCTGAACCTAGAAGTCTGATTCCATCCTTCTCAGATGTACATGGTGATGAATTTCCTCACTTATCAAGAAAGAGTTAATGTTCGACCAGACAGGACCAATTTAGCAGAGTTGCCTACCATTATGAATTTGGCATAAGCCTCACAATTTTCAGGGGTAACTTATGCCATTATGTTTTTTGTTCTTTCCCATAAGAATTTCAGTAAAAAAAAATTAAATTCTTTTCCGGAATTAGTTGTTTTCATTCAGATCCAGTATTACCATTGGAACATCACTCTTCCACAACTGTGATGTTGTGAAATAACCTCAGAAGACAATGTAGGAATACACATCAATTTAATGTGTCTTGTGATTTGTCTCTGGCAGAGTGCACCTAATATGTTACAGCAACAAAAATCGAGATTGTTCTGATTCTGACCTTGTCCTTACACCGCCATATTGTACCATGATATGAACAAAAGTAGCTCAGAATATAGCACTGAAAGGCGATGAATTACTTCTGAGGTTTCATCTTGACAATAAAAGCGTTTGCTTCTTGACTGAGCTAACAAGAAAGATTACACAAAACAATGGGCACAGAAGTTCAAAGTAGAATACACAACTTTTTCCTGTTATCCAGAGATCGGCAAAAGGTAAAACCTTTGCCTATTTGTTGTTTGAACATTTAGTGACGGGATACTGTTCACATTCCCTTCTGTGTAATGACCCTTTCTTGGGGGATTGATGTTCATTTAGGAGTAGTGCAAGAAAATGTAATTACCTTTATTTGGAGATGGAATTTGAGCTTGGAGTTGTGCAAGAAAATGTAATGACCCTTTCTTAGGGATATTCATTTTGGAGAAGTGCAACAAAATGTGATCATTCTTACTTGGTGATAGATGTTCATCTAGGAGAAGTGCAACAAAACGTGATCATTCTTACTTGGTGATAGATGTTCATCTAGGAGAAGTACAACAAAATGTGATCATTCTTACTTGGTGATAGATGTTCAGCTAGGAGAAGTACAACAAAACGTGATCATTCTTACTTGGTGATAGATGTTCAGCTAGGAGAAGTACAACAAAACGTGATCATTCTTACTTGGTGATAGATGTTCAGCTAGGAGAAGTACAACAAAATGTGATCATTCTTACTTGGTGATAGATGTTCAGCTAGGGAAAGTGCAATAAAATGTAATGACCTTTAGTAAACATAATAAACCTCAGCTAGGAGTAGATCAAGACTATGTAATGAGCCTGACTTGGAAGAAGTTTCAGCTAGAATTGGTGCAAGACCATGCATACCAAACTATTCATTTAAGTCGTCTTGGATTGCTTGGACCATTAGCTTTGAAAAAAATATGTTTTTTAAAAGTTTCAATCTTAACATATTTTAAAAGCGATCCTACAAGATCAGTTTATAATTCAGTTTATAATTACACGTAACAGCTAACTGCTTTGACCAAAATCTGCCATTGCATAATGTACGAGAAGATTTGGTTAATGTACCCAAACATTTTGTCTGTGCTGCTTGTGAGAAATCATAAGCAGAACAGTGGAGAGAGACCCTGATCTGCTGGTACACATATGTGACAGATCTGAGTCCACATTGTTACATTAATAATATATCGGTAATATTGCTTTGTTTATTGAAGTATCAATTAGTGCCAAACTATTTTCCCATGGCTTTATGGCCAGTCTTTTTCTGTGCACAATATATTATGTAATTTAACGCAAACTAAAATGAAATACAATAATTCATTTTTATTTAATATGTAGCTGGAATTGGATTTTCACAGATGAGCCATCTGCAGTAATATAGTCATAGTATGCTTGTTAGTGATTAATAATTATCTTTCTCTTTTCTTAAATCAGGATTTTGCTAACAGCTGCAGACAGTTTACGAAGGGCAATATGCTGGATAACGAAGTTATTATCATGTACCTGAGCATTGAGCTGCTGCACATTGTTGAGAAACTGCACAAGTGTGAAATAATCCACGGGGACATTAAACCTGACAATGTCTTGATGAGAGACCTGTAAGTTAGACATGAGTTGTGTCTTTAGGAATGCCAAGTGACTGTTTTAACAGCAATTGTAGTACACAGAGTGTTGCTTCTGCTCTCAAACTAACTAGGCCAATGTGCTCAGAATACAGTGCATTGTTTGAACTTGCTACATATCTGCTTTTTGGAGAAAAAGTGGAATTGGGTTGTTCTGATCAAGTGTTCCAGAGTATACTTTTATACTAAAAATAATGAATTGTTTCCCTTGAGTAAGTGCATTGGTGAAAGTTCTCTGTCATATGATGGAAATTACATCTTCATAATATCTCCACATGTTGATCTTCCAAATCTGTTGAGTGTTGGGGGGTAGGGGTTAAAATGTTTGGAAAGTGTTTTGTAGAGGAAACAAAAATCAAGGCTTAGGGATACTAAATTTTAAACTTATAAGTTACTGTTGAGTGAGCAAATGGAAGTTTTTGTGCAGTATTCAATTAACTCTAGGCTCCTCAAATGTGTTCTGCTGAATTGTGAAGTTCATATTTCACTCCATAATTCAGTGCCCTCTACAATAAAAACCTAAATAACTCGGTTGTTATATTCCATTGCTATTCAATTCCTATATTTGCCTCATAGGAATGATAGTGGATAGAAGGTACTGAATTATTTGAGTTAGACACCTCAGCTGATTCTATATCTCCATGTATATCATTCTACAATTGTTTTGTCACCCCACCCCCACCCCCAATTAATGCTTCGTGGAAAGATTTTAAGAATGAAAAAATTTCTTGCATTATCTTGGTTTGGTAGTTGTCATTCAGGATGATTGGAATGCTAAATTCCCAGACAATAACTATATTTATTGTTTTCATTCTAATTCAGTTACAAATGTATAAATGGCTAAAAGAAGAGCACACTCCCTTTTCCCATGAGTTAAAATTGCAAAGCATAACTGTCTACTTCTCCTAACTGCTGGTCCTGTATGGAGGAAAATGCGTCTATTTCAGCAGCTGTATACAATGTATATATGCTGACCATCATTCATGGTGGGAACACTCTGGATACACAGTCATTTAGAAAGGAAAGAAAGAAAGAAATAACCAGTTTGATCCCAGCAGATTTGTCCTGAATAATAAAAAAAACACCAAGCACCGTAATTTTGTCAAAATATAATTTAATTTGACAAAAGTTCAGAATATCTGATCATATTTTCTTGGAGGTATCCATTGCAGGTACGTGTTTCTTTTTGATGTTTACTGTCAGTGTTACAACATTTCCGAAATACAGTACAGGATTTTATTAGCAGCAGTTATCTAGTTCATCGTCTACATGATTGTGTGATGAGATAAAGGCAGCACTTTTTTTCAAAATTGACAATGAGAAATATATGTATTAATGATACAATTATATATACATCATATTTAAAAATCAGAATTTTCATGCAAAAATATAGCATCGGAGTTGTTCTTTTTTTAGCTTCTAGTAGGCTTTGACCCCCACCAGGGCTTTACCTTGGACCCACAAAGGGGCCTAGGCAACCCCCTTGACCTCCTGCTTGCTTTCTGATATTGTGGTTTTTCCCAACTTTAACCCATGCTAGTGTGCCAGTGTGTTTATCCATCATTTGATAATTAACTCATTCGGCCCCAGTCCCGTCTGTAGGCGTGATCCGGTTTCTGCATTCATTGGCCGATCCCACCTGTAGTCCTGAATTGTTTACTGCATTCAATGGCCGATCCCGTCTCTAGGCGCGATGAATGTGTGTTAGATACAATGTCTCAGATTGGTTAGAAATGGTTTATTCCAAGAACTAAACAACTATTAAACCAATTAGAAATGATTTTACTTTCATTTGTGGAAATTTGAATTGTTCAGAAGCAAAAGGCTAAAGTTTGAGAGCGGTTTAACTACACGTGTTATGTTCATGAAAAATCGTAAATGATGGCGGACGGAAGAGTGATTTTTGATGAGAGCAAAAATGTGGAGTTTCTCGGGTTTGATCTTGAAATTATTGAGCAAGCTGAGGAAAGATATGTTCAGCAGTTGAATATTTTGTGAGATTTAGATTTGGACATAGAAGTTTCTGAGATTGAATCGTCCAAAGATGATGATGATGACGGAGTTCTTGCAGATAAACATTGCACATAAGTTTGTAAATACTGTTTACACACTGCTATGAATGAACACATTGCAAAACAAGGATAAACTGCACCAACTTTTATTTAATCACTGTAACAACGACTGCTCATACTGTTCTAAAAAATAAAAAAAATAATGAAAAGAAAATAGACTGGCTACCGATATCTAAAATTCTTTAGGTATACTTATAGTACTTTATAGTTTCTGTTGTAAACCAAACGAAAGTACATGTAGACTATTCCCTAGTCTGGTTCCCTGCTTTGTATGCTCCATGAGTTCTCCGATATTCGTATAGGGGAGAGCAATGCAGGGAACATACAAAGCAGGGAATGAGAAAGTCACAGGTATTTGCAATTCTTCACATTGCAACAGCTGTCAACTGTCACCATTTAGTGACTGCTATAAATAAGTGATAGCATTTACATATTTGGTGATATTACTCAGTCTGAAGTAAGTATATTGTTGCCTGTAAACATGTGATAGATTTAATCTGTTTGGATATTGTTGCCTCTGAACATGTGATAGATTTAATCCGAGTGGATGTTGGCCAGTGCTCTTCTGATATAGCATGCGTCTTGTGCGATCACTGAAGTCCAAAGGCAAAAGAAGTTTGGAGCTTTTGACAATGTTGGTGGTAGAGTCTGTTGAGTGTGATACAACCTTAATATTGTGTAACACTCCAGTACAACAAGACCAGCAAGCATCAGCCGTATAACAATGGCAGAATTCCTTTTATACATGGTACTTTATGTACTCACTTATAAGTCAAGCTCAACTGCAAACTGCACAGACTCAGATCTGCTGTTGCATAATGCGCTGGCAGATTTGAGTATGTGTAGTTTGCTAAGAGTAGTACAAACAGCAGAGACCCTGATCTGCAGGTGCATTATGCTACGGCAGATCAGGATCTTTGTTGTTTGATTCGACTTAAAAGCAAGTATATATGGTATATGATGAAAATGGGTGTTTTGTTTTTCTCAAAATTGTATGTGATCTTGAAGCATAGATAAATACAGCTCGTGAAATAATTGTATTGTACTTTATATTTTCTAGCCCATCCACACTGCCAGCAGTGAAAAATGCAGAGGAATTGTTTGCTGGTCAGAAAAGATGCATGGTACTGATTGACTTTGGGCAGAGTATTGACATGACTAAGTACCCACCAGGTACAACCTTTATGGCAAAAGTCAAAACAGGAGACTTTCAATGTATTGAAATGAAAACAGACAGGCCTTGGACCTACCAGGTAAATTTGGAGACATCTTGCATACCAAATCACTTAAACTTTCAGTAAAGGAGAGTAACATTATGCAAGAGGAAGCCTGCAATATCATGCAGTGGAAAAATGGCAATGACGAAGATACATAATACAACTTAAGCCAGAAGCTTGAACATCACTTGAAGATGTTAACTTTTTACTCTCCGTTGTCAGTTTTCTTTAACTTTTTACTTGTTGTTGTCAGTTTTTCTAGTTACTCCACCATTGTTTTGTCTTTTGTTGACAATTTAAGTGATTTGTTTTGCATGATATATTTGTTCTAACTACTGTAAGCAGGGCTATACTTATATGCAAATGTTTTTAACCTCGGAAGAAAGGTAGGAAACACAGTCCTGCCTCCTATAAAAGTCAGCATCCTCAACAGCTGCCTGTTAGATGCAGTGAGTTTTTATCCTGCCTGTGTTATTAACAAGATTAAATTTTATTAGTGCCTGTAATGTTGTCAGTAATTCAGTGGTCCCTTTCTTATAAGGTCACCCCTTTTGCAGCAGGAAAGTGGCCTTATAAGAGAGGGTAGCTTTTCAAGAGGGGTGATCACACAGCTCTGAGAAATAATTACACATAAAGTAAGAGCATAACTAATTTTTAAATATTGAATGTTTTCATTTTTAAACAAGTGCATGCATACTATCAAATTGTTGTGATATTTATTTTAACTGATTATGAATAACCATGAGTTGTAGTGTAAAATCATTTACAAACCCTGTCAATAAAATCAGGGTACAGCACTGACAATAATTGTCATTTTCCATCCTAGTCAAGGCTGTAATATTGTAGCTATCCCTGTGTTTTCCATTTTCCCACTGCTGCAGAATGCATATTAACAATGCTAATTGAATCTTTCTGACATCAGATCTCACAGTAATGTTTAGAGGACTCTCTCTCTCTCTCTTCATTTTGTCTAATTGTGTTTACTTTTCCTGCTCAACTGAGAATGACTGACATTTTTCACTTAAAAAAAAGAGACTTATTCTTTCGTCGGCAACCATACCACTTTGAAACTAAATTATAGCTTTTATGGTAAATTCTCATGTCTACCAAGCTATTATACAAATTGCTCAGTGTTTACTAGGGAGTAAACTTGTTAAGATCAGCAACCTTTCCATGTACATCTCATAAGGCAACAGAGGAAAGCCACAAAGACTAACATACCAGTTTTACTTTATAGTGATCAAATATCACATTGAGATGAGCTGGAAAATACTTGCTTCCAGCTGCCTCCATTTGTCATCGTGATAATTATCAGTGGTAATAATAGCTTGTAATTATCAAAGTGACAAAACCAGACATCAAAGGAACACACAGCAGTTAGGATAATTGGATTACTTACATCGTTGTACAGATTAAAGTTAGGAACTTATCAGCAGGTTGGAACCAATGTCAGTGTGTTTAATTTAGAAAGCAACAAATATTTGTATGATTTACATCTGTAAACACGATTATGTGGCCACTTGTGGGGGATACAATTTACAGTTTAATAGCAGTGATACATTATCTGCTAATGTTGCATTGCTTTCATTTCATGGAACTCATTTATTCAAAGTTAATTATTCTCTCCAATTAGTATTCATGGTTCAGAGATCACTCAGAGGCCAAGGATGCCAAATGCTGGTTACAAAGCCATCACTGCCAGTGAAGTCTCGGTTCTTGGCTCATCCCAACAGAGGAAGAAGCTTAAAAGTGATTTGCACCTTCTGATTAGGGATGAGGAGTACCCTCTCAAAGTTAGTGTCCCACTGACAGATTAGCAAATCATGCCTTTCGGAGAGGAAGAGCAGCATTTAATCTGATTTGGGCATGTCTATCAGCTCTTCTTCACCATATTAGTCATTGGCATGGTACTGGGTTTTGATTATTGGTCTGTTAACAGAGATTGGATTAATAACTATCTCAGCCCCCTAACCTCACATGACTAAGGATGGGGGTTGCATCGACATCCCCTCATCCACCCCAGAGAGAAATACTGGGAAGAACAGTGCAGTCTCAACTTGGAAGTAGGCTCAGGATGTCACACCCTTTCCATGATGGTGGACTCAAAATGGTTCCCAGAACAACCGGTGGCAGTGGTTCCTCTCCCATTTGGATCCCCGGCTCTTTCCCACCTGTGTGGTCAGGTGTTGGATGAGGAGGATGTTTGGACATATGATAAGGCAGTGAACAAAGTTTACTGCCTCCTTTACCCAGATATGGGGTCCTAAGCATTCTGGTACTAAGGACACAAAGATTTTCCAGTCTAGAAAGTTTTTCTGTGAGGATATCAGCTGGGGCATGCACTCACCTCCCAGTTGAAAACCCTGAAAGCTTTATGGTGCTGATCGCCTTACATGCCGATCTATTTTGATAGCTTCCTTCAGTCTCTTGAAATAGAAATCATTGAGACAGTTGATCACTTACTCTAGGAAGTAGCAAAGATATTGCATAGCGTGCTGCTTGTGTCACTGGTGCTTTCAGGGGAGCTTCTTCACATCCACAGGGATGCCACCTTAGAGACATCTTAAGTCTTACCGGACCACAGCAAGAACTTTTTAACTCATTCAGCCCCAGCACTGTTATCAGTGTCACTGCTGCTATGCCCCAGCAGCACTAAGCTGTGTCTAGCTGCTTGTGCCCCAGAGAGTTTTTACCTGTTTGGAAAATTTTGTAAACATCATGCACCTGCATTCACTCTTACCTTAATTTCTCTTCTTATATACAATACATATCCACGAAATTTTCACCAATTATTCCAGATGAATTTGTCTACACAGTGATGTTTTTTTTCTTCTTATTTCTCCAAGTCTTTCACAACTTATTTATACACTGTTTACAAAATTATGTGCAACATTTTTAGAAATATGTCATCTTCCCTCAATTTCATTGGAATAAATCAGTTTGAAACATTTTGCGCATAAATTTACTTGGCATTGTTCACATCCAGTTGTTGGTTCAGATCAAACTTTGTTCAGTGAGCACGTTTTGTAGGCTTTTTTTTCTTTGGCATGACCACTGGCTAATGCTGACCTTGCTGAAGCAGGTGTTGAACTTCTACATCTCTTTTCCTTTTACTTACAAATCCTCCAAGTAGTTGATGTGCAAGATTCATTCTAAACTCCAACTGGGTTCTAGCTCTTTCCCTGTTGTTTTTGGTGATAATATTATGGTTCTGCAATTCTTTCATCAGCAAATATGAATTTGCTATTGAAATGTCGAAAAGGAAAAAAAACCAGATACTTCCACCATTTCAAGGACTCTCCACCAGTGCTGTAAGTTGCTTGCATTTGATCTGCATTGTCTACTCCATTCATGTGCATGTTGTACAGTTCGAGCGGGAGTGGTCATGGAATATCCTTGATGGAACCATCTTTCTGCTTCCAGCTAACAGATGTGGCCTCACCGTCACAGTTGGTACACAGTATAGTGATGTTCTTTTTGTTCTTGTCATGCCAAGCTGTAACTTTCATGTCTCCTTTCTGTTTAATTATGCTTTGGCCGTGCTCCTTCAGCTTTACTTTGTGTAATCCAGATGGAAGACCCTTTCGATTTCATCGAACTGTTTTGCAGCCATATGTATCTTTTTGTCGATGCTGAAGAAATAGGTCTGGACATGTTAAAAGAACTGTTGCTGTAGAATAGGTGACCAGGACGAAAGAAAGGTTCCATCAAATCAAGAACAACCCTTTGACCAAGATTCAATTCTGGATTGTTGTCAGTCCTTCCAGTATAAACCTGAAAGTCCCCAACAAATCCATTATGAGGATCTGCTCTAACTGATACTTTGATGCCTCTCTTGGTCGGTTTTAAAGACACATACTGCTTAAAGCCCAGTCGTCCTGAAAATCCAATCATTGTATCGTCAGTGGACACCTGGGTTGCAAATCAGCTCCAATATTGGTCGAATGTGAGCCAGTTTGTCGTGACCAGGTGTTCTTCGATGTGGCTTGTTGCTGGTGTTAGTCACATGAAAATGTTTCTGTAGATTTTCAAATCTTGCATGACTAAATTTCAGTTCAATGCAAGAAGGATGGAAAAGTTTGTCCTTATGCCAATTCATATCTTGGACTGGTACTGGAAGGACTCCCATGACAACATGAGCCCCAGTCAGAGCTTTTATCTCGTCTGGTGTTGTTGGATACCACCTTTTGTTTGATGATACCAAGATGCATTTTTGGGCATATGCATTGGTTTCATTTGCAATGTCTGAGTACAGTTCCTCTGGAAATAACAAATGAAAAAAATAAATTTCTCTTTTTTCCTTGTCCATGTTCGTTTTAGGTCTGAGATTTGGTCCACTAAAATCATCAATTTGGACAGGCCAAAGATGATTGCTCCAATCTGCTAGATCCGCTAGAACTCTATCACCATTACTATCAGCATCCTTTTCTTCTGATGGTTCAATCTCAGAAACTTCTATGTCCAAATCTAAATCTCGCAAAATGTCCAACTGTCGAACATATCTTTCCTCTGCTTGCTCAATATTTTCGAGATCATACCCGAGAAACTCCTCATGTTTGCTCTCTTTGTCATTAAAAAAAAAATCACTCTTACATCCACCATCATTTACGATTTTTCATGAACAGAACACATGTAGTGAAACTGCTCTCAATTAGTAACCTTTGGCTTCTGAACCATTCAAATTTGCACAAAGGAAAGTAACATCATTTCTGATTGGTTTAATATTGGTCTGATTCTTGAAAAAAAAACATTTGTAGCCAGTCAGAGACTTTGTATCTAACACACATTCACCACGATTGGAGATGGGATTTGCCATTGAATGCAGTAAACAAACCACAACTACGGACGGGATCAGGGCCGAATGAGTTCAAGCTGCATCACATGAGACATATATGCACTTTAGAGGTCTTTGTAGGCCTCATCCACTCCATAGCTTCAAAAGATTTGAGGGACAAGCAACAGAGGTCCTTGGCAGCAACTCTAGTCTTGTCAAAATCAGCCAAAAATCATGCCCACTATGACTGCCCTATGGAACCTTCTCCCAAATTCTTCAGGCAAGCACAGCATAACAGTTTTTTTAACAGACTCAGTTAATGCTCCCATGTGTCTGTCATTTGCTATTTATGGCAGTTGGAGAGGCCAAAGGAGGAAGTCTTCTAAACTCATCCTTTGTCTCCAAGGAGGGAGTGGGGTAACCCTTGGGAGTTGCATGGTCTTCCTCCTCCCAGCAACCCTGTAGGTGCTCATCTAGACACTCCTCCATGTTTTGGTTGAACATTGCAGATGATATGTTAGTCCATTCCACTTCAGAGTGTTATGTATATTTGATTTAATTTGCATCTGATTTAATTGTTTGTAAGTTTTAAAATCTTTCTATTTTTTTATTTTTTTTATATGTCAAAATAATGTGGTTCTGTTTACTAGGAACTCGTACTTTTTCCAGAAAAAAGTTTGACCTTGACTGTTCATTTCTGTAAACATAAGGCTGACCTGGTTCCCGACTGTAATTCAAATTTAGTAACAGTCACGTCAACAACTTCTTTTTTTTTTATTTACTTTTATTGTGGGAGTAATAAGAGTGAGATCGAGGCTGTATTGGATACGTGATCCTAGGCTTGTAAATAGTTTTCAGTTAGGTAAACTTTTTAAAAAATTTATTCTTAGAGTAAAATGATTGGTTTATATCAAGGTCATACAGGGGCTATGTGATTTTTTTTATATGTAAACATGTTCACATGATCCTCTATTTTGTAATTCAAGCGTTTCTGAAATTAAGCATTAGTTAGTGTTAATAAGTGATGTTTAGAGAGAATTTAGTCATTCTGTTCTTAAAAATGCTTGATGTGTCAAGTCGTTTTCTTCATTTGAGGCCAGTTTTCGAGTTATATGTTAATTTTTCTTCAGATTATTTGGATTCAAAAGAAGTTATTCTTTTTCCTGGAAATATACTTGTGCTCATACAGAATTTGTGAACAAAGACATTTCTTAAAAATTTTATTTGGATTTCCAAAACTGGAGGATTGTTTATTGCGTTTTTCAAGGAACTGTAGACAACCACACTATACAGGATACAGCATACATCATCGCCTTCCATCTTGGATTCTTCGTCGGGATTCAAACTTGAATTCATTAGAACATTTCAATATTAGGATTTTTGGATTTGATTCTTAAAACTGTAAGTTCTTATTTTTTTCCAGGGAAATAAATAATTTGTTACATTTTTCAAGGCTTTTTGTCTTTGCTCTTTCTTGTGTTGCTGTTTATTCGAGCCTAAACACGTAACATAAGAAGAGGACAGACACCAGCTTCCTTTCTAGGAAATTTCTTCCCATCATGAATTCCGTCTTCTTTCACCAGTTTATTCTGGCTCATGTAAAGGAAGAGGTATAGACCCTGTTATGAAAGCACATTGTTTAGAGGGTGGAAAATAATAGAATTCCAGGTTTCTGTTTCCAGATATTTCAGGATTTAGTTTATGTGCGGATGAGTTTCCTCACCAGCCTTGTGAGGATTTGTGTTCCTCCAGATTGGATCGCCAAATCCTTTCCATCATAAGACGTTTTTGGTCAAGACCTTGTTGGCTTGCCTTTACCTCTCTCTCCTGGGAACTCCAAACTCAGCTTTGGCTTAGTTCCCCAAGGGATACTATATTTGCGCCCTCTCCAGTTCCTTATTCTAGCAAACTGGTGACTGCAGAAGGAATCATTCATCTCAGATAATCTTAGAATCTGATTTTTACCACCACATGTTTTGGTGACTGAATCAAAACTTCTGGCTTCTGACTGGAGTCCAAGTTCACTATATTGAATCTCACTCCTTTTTGTACTCTGATGCATCAGATTCAGGATGGGGCACTCACCTGGATGTGGAGGAGAGGGAGTAGATCTCCAGGGATTTTGTTCTCAGGAAAAAGCAATCCTTCATATAAACAACTTGGAAATGCAGCCAGTCTTCAACCTCGTTAGGCATCATTGTGTTATGGTCAGTTCAGACAAGATGTTAACAGTATCAAACCTTCAGCACATGTTCCTTTCCTGTTCATGAAAGTTTGGAACCTTTGTATTCTGGGCAAAAGGAACATCCTGTTCATGAAAGTCTGGAACCTTTGTATTCTGGGCAAAAGGAACATCCTGATGGGCAGGATGCCATGTGGTCCTCATGGAATTATCTCTGCAACATTTGGTAGCAGAGTCACTCTAGGGAGACCCTTAGTGGACTCGTTCGCTTCAAGACCAAACAACAAGTTCCTAATTATGTCTCACCAGTATGGTGCACACTTTCAATCTGAAGTGGGATTGCCTGTACTTATACAACTTTATGCCTTTTAAACTAATTCCAAAGGTGCTCCACAAAGTAATGTTCTCCAATTTTCAACTCATCCTGGAAACCCACGTGATTTCAGTGGTCATGGTTCACTGATCCACGTGACCAGTTGGTAGATGAGCACAGGAGATTATTACAGAGGAGGGACCTTCTGTCAGAGCACAGGGGTCTCTCTTCCACAATGATCTTCAGATTCTCACCTTCATGCTTTGTTTATTTCAAGCAGTCAATCCTCCAGGACTTTGCACATGGAACATAGAAAATATAAGAGGTGATGGCAAATTTTAGTCAAAGAACAGAGCTTATCAGTCACTCACTGAGAGGGACCTTTCTTGAGAAGTAAAGTCCATTGAGTTAGGGTTATTTCTGCATCTTTGGTCTACTTGAATCATCCTCCTTTGAATGATGTTATGAGAGTCGCCTTATGGCCATCTCACCCTATCTTCCTTTTACCTTTAAATTGTTGGCACAACAGAGTGAAGATATTTTGGGTTTGTTCTCTAGTAATGGCATAGCAAGTAGCCCTACATTCTAGAAGCATACATGCCAACCATTACACTTTTGGTGTAATCATTACACTATTTTTCACTAAATTACGCCTTACACGTAAACATATATGGATTACGCTTTTTCAGTATATCCACGTTCCAAAAATAATCAGTTGTTTGTTTTCTCGTTTTTATTAACATCCCATTAATTCCACAGACCATATTTTAGAAAAGATGGCTTCTACGTAACTACACTATAAAAGTACGCTTGTCCGTGCACTTTCCTAACAGTATTATGTTCTATTTATAGCAACTATCTTATTACCCAGAAACATGCTGGTTCTACTTTCAAACTTTCGACCTCATTCTATTTATAGCAGCTGTATGGCTTAGTGAGGAGAGAACAGACTGGTTTTCTAATTTTTAATCTTTACTCGCAGATTCTTTTTTCTAATTTATATTTAGTACAGAACCAGTCTATAAGTATTTGGCGCTAAAAAGTATAATTTATTTTAGTCGATGCGTGTATGAGAGCAAAAATATCTCCTTTCAAATAATTTTGCAGATGGATTAGAAAAAGGCCAAAAATGAACGAAACATAAAGTAACAGAATCCTCCAAAGATGAGGACACGACGGCAGAATCACGCGACGTCTATTGCAGGTCGTGTGGAAAGAATTTTACTATTTGGTGCTAAAAGTCTTCAGGTGTATTCTAGTCAATGTTTGTGTTAGAGAACATATTTTTTCAAAGAATTTCACAGGTGGATCAGAAAAAGATTTTTAAAAAACCCGAATCCTTCAAAGATGAATACATGAATGGCATAATACAGCATTCCGTTCTTGGGTACAGGGGCCCATATCGTTGCTTAAAATTGACCTGTCATACATGTACTATATAGTACATGTATGACAGGTCAGTTTTAAGCAACGATACGAGTCCCTGTATTCTAGGGCAGCATCATGCTCATTGCAGTCTGTGCGGAAACAATTTTAATATTGGGCATGGTGGTAAATTTTATGTGGAGAAACACTTGAAAACAAAGAAAACACATCGAATTAGCTCGTCTTATGAACTCCAATATTATGGTAACTTATTATCTACAGCAGAACTAAAGTGCGGACATGAATGTTATAAATGCAGAGATGTTATTTACCGAGTTCTTAATAGAAAGATAACGAAGATCTTGGTATTGGTGCAGAAGCAAGAGAATTCATAGAACAAAATTCTACTCAAGCTGTGAAGGTGTTTTATGATAATGTTAGAGATTATTATGATACAGCCTGTGATTACATGCTTCAGAAATTCCCCTATGGAGACGAAGTGCTTTTAAATGCTTCAGTCGCTGATGTAAATGAGTAACAGTCAAAAATTTTCAAAAGTGTTAGATTCTTTGTCAAGAGATATCCCTTTCTATTACAATCCTTGTTATACCTTGGATCATCTGGAAGGAGAATTCCTGAAGTATAAAGTTGGGATTCTACCTGACAAGATACTTAATGCAGATAGAGATGATGTGCAGTGGCACCTTATTTCCCAGCTAAAAGACACGATCACTGGAAAATATAAATTTCCTCTTCTTTGTCAAGTTATGAAAGGAATATTAGTTCTTTACCATTGTAAGGTTGACTGTGAGAGATTGTTCAGTATTGTTAACAAAAATAAAAGTGAATTCAGATCCAGGCTCATTAACCCAGTACTTTGTGCTCTACTGGTGTGCAAAACATTCATGGTCTCAGCTGGTACAAAGTGTATTAAAATGCAGCATGAAAATCTGTTGCTTTCAAAAGCTAAAAGTGCTACATATGAAAACTTGAAGCAGTAAATGATGTTAAAATACGAGAGGAGCAAATAAATCATTGTTTATTGAATTTTTAACATGTTATATGTGGATTCCTCTTTTTCTGCTTGGATTCCTCTTTTTGTCCACTTGGATTACACTTTTTCCTCGTCAGGGGTTGGCATGTATGTAGAAGGCTACACTACTTACTACCATAATAGTAAGTGCATATCTTTTTCTGTATAAGTTTTGTTGAGGCTATTAGCCTCCATCCTAGCTATAAGCCTCCATCCTGACTTGTAACTTGTAATAGGTAATGTATTAATGCTTGTAGGACCACTCTGGTGGCTTAGTGGTTAGAACATCTGCCTCAGATGTGGGAGGTCGTTGGTTTAAACCCAGGCCAAGTCATACCAAAGTCAGGATAATGTGACTGAATGGAACATGATGCTACATGTCTGCAGCATGATGTTCCAGTGCTAGACATCACTATAAACTGTCACACTACGGACGTCGTAGTGATATGACTGAAAAATTGTTAAAGCTATGTTAAAGATCCGAAACACAACACACACACACACACATTAATGCTTTTAAAATGTAGTTTGGGTAAAACTAACTTTAATTGTGTAAGATTGCCACCCCACTCTGATGTTGTGTACTCTTAGTCCAAGTCAAAAGAGGAAGCTATTCCACATGTTTGGATTACTAAGGAGTCAAACTGTTCTTTTCAATTTTGGTAATCCAATACTAACTGGAGGAGGGAATCATTTGTTTGGAATGGGGACTTTGAATCCCGGAAAATATTTATCATCATAGAGCAATTTCTTTTGATTCATACTTAATGCTGTTCAGTCTTGTTTAATAGAGACTGCTCTGGTGGTTCAAATATCAGCCTCGAATGCGGGAGGTTGCAGGTTTTGAACCCAGGCCAAGTTATACCAGAGACTTCAAAAATGGTACTAACAGCTGCCTCGCTAGGTGCTCGGCGTTAAGAGGTTAGTGTAAGGACTGGTCGGCCTGGTGTCAGGATAATGTTTTTTAAAGCTTTGTTAAAAATCCAAATCACACACACAAATTTAATAGAATATTACATAAAGACGGTAATGATTGGCATAAAACATAAGAAGGGAAAGCTGGTTATAAGATACGTTAAATAGATGTATAGTGACAATAATAACTTCAAAACAGTAATTATCAAAAGCTCACATCTGCATAAAAATTTACTTCAGAAATGTTTTAGGACCCATGTATGTACATCTGCACATGTCTGCCAGAAAGCCCATGTACTTTTGTCCTGTTAGACCCCTGTGTACTTGTCATTAGGACATGTCTACCAGAAGGTTTATATATATATATATATATATATATATATATATATATATATATATATATATATACAGTATTTTATCTACCCATGCATCAAATGTGCAAACTTTTCCAATTTGACGCACAAAAGTCAGCAACAGTATGTAGACTGATGCACCCCAATGTTATGTTTTGCTGATTAACACAAAATAAAGGTTTGCTCTAACTACTTTATTGGCTAGATTACAGGTCTCCCAAACAGAAACACATGCACATCAGTTTCTTGCGCTGATGTTATCATAATACATAGGGTTACAAAGTGAGTGTGGAGCTTGGAGCGGATCTTATGTGACTTGTAACTGTCACATCATTTGTAGCAACAGGATGTTACAACTGTATAATCACCACACACAAGAAAGAGGCAGAAAATAAACACATGATTTTAAAGTGATTCTCACAAGAAACTATTTTTTTTATGCGCATCCTTGTCAAGCAATGAAGCAACAATTTCCATTCGCTCAGTTATATGCCTTGCATTGTTCCGAGATACGGTCAGCATTCGACTGAAAATGGCATCCAAGGCAAAAAGAATTAAAATAGATCTGAAACAAAACAAATTATCATTTGGACTATGTTTGTACACTAGACTGTCGATAATTGTATTGTTATCGAACCAGTGAAGCCTTCATCACCTAAAGATGAGGTACCGGTTACTTGTAAGAGAAAACGTAACATTTTGTGCAGAATAGTTGAAAACATAT